>VXAV01007584.1:0-41381 GCA_013399715.1 Alectura lathami
TGCAGAGCCTCAGTGATGTCCCCATAGGTGCTGCCAGGTTCCCTGAAGCCATCTCTTCTTGAGGTCCACAGGTGGACCCAGTATTCGAGATGTGGTCTGATGAGCGTGGAATAGAGGGGCACAGGCACTTCTCTGGTTCATACAGCCGAGGAGGATGTTGGCCACCCTTGTTGCTGGGCTCTGCTTGCTCGCGGTCAGCTGCTGCCCACCAAGGCCCCCAACCCTGATTCAGAGCGGCTCCCCAGGCAGACAGTGGCCAGCTGTGCTGCTTCCAGCATGAGGAGGGGGGTGACTGGGTGCACATACCTCTTCTGAGGGGAGGCTAAGGTGAAAACATTTGCTAGACTTGAATGATCTGTACACTGATATGTACTGTGCATCTCTCCAACTAATGGTAAATAACTTTAATTTTTCTTTGCATTTTGACACATTGAAAAGCCCCTGAGAATGTAAAAAAAAAAAATAATAATAATAAAAAAAAGGCTTTGATATGTAAGTAGTTGCATTGAATGCAGTCCATCCAAATTCATGTGTCACAGTACTCCAAGCCTGGCGCTTTTTATTTGTAACATGTGGAGCTTATAATTTTGATTGTTTTTTATTGTTATAGAATTAGAATTGGTTTATTTAATGTATCAGCAGTGGGTACCTCAGCCAGCACATAGACTGTTTCATTCTACTAGAGTATTTTGCTATCTCATGACTATGCTGCTGTGTGGTAACTTTTCACTGAATGGTTATTTAGTCATTAAACCTGAAATGCCTAGAGATCTCAAGGGAACAGCATACAAATTAAATCAAGAAGTTCTTCAGCACTGCTGCTTAAAGACAGGACTTTTATAATAAGGGAATACAATTTTCGTGGAGTTCCTTCAGCTTACAGTGTGGCCTTGATTATTCTGTCTAGGATTTCTGTCTAGGAGAACATTCCGATGAACATTGCAAAGGATGGTTTTAGTTGAAGAAACTAGATGCAGCTCCATCTTACCCTAGAGATTCGTTTATTCTCCTGTGGTATTTAACAGAATTGATGCTGAAGAGCATCTGTAGGCACTTCCTTTCCTGAGAGAAAAAGATGAAACTAACACCGTACAAAGCAAGGTGCTAAGCCTTTGCTTAATTTTTGCTATAATTCTAACAGTCTTTCTGAAAAGTAATCACCTGACATGTACAATTTCCTAGGATGTTGGTTTCAGTTAGTCAAAAATTGTCAGGAAATATAAGGTGTCTGGCTCAGGTTAGGATCTTTATTGTTTTTTCCTCCCAGTTTGAAAGAATTGTACTTGACAGAGGGTGTGTGTGTGTGTGTGTGTTCTCTCTCATCTCATCAAATAAAAATTAAAATATGTCCTCTCTTCTATTCAGTAAGAATAAGTTCATTTATGTATTATTTCTCTGAAAGTATAAATATGTTTTGCATATAGAACTGACCAAGAGGAAACTGAGCTGAAAGCTTGAATTTTATGTTTATTTTATAAAATGACAAGTCCATTTCTATTCTGCTCTTTGTATGCCGCAGTTTTCTGGTGTAGATTCAGTTTCTGAGAAAGTTGCTGCATTCACAATCGTGAGCTTTCCCCTGTGCCTAGCTGTTTCATCTTCTGCTGAAGTAGTGTAAGGTCGTGGCTGTGCCAGGGGATGCAGGAGACAGTGCCAGTGGAGATCCTGTGTATTAAGACAAGAGCCTGAGAGTTGGGGTTTGTATAAAACACCTGTACACAAAGCAGAGAATTCCGGAACAGGGAGCAAGGTATTTGTGGCGAAGTCATTAGCTTTTTTCAGGGTAATGTGGTTTAATTCTTAGGGATTAGTTGCATGAGTCTAGAGATATCATACATGCATGGATCGCTTTAGTTCTTTCTTTATTAAGTGGAAAGAACACACTCTTTCTTGGTTGGTTGCAGATGGGGATGAACTTGTGTCATCACAGCTGTTTGGTTGTGGGACTGGGAGGTCCATAACAGCTGTCTTGACAGTCTGGGGCTGTTTGAGGTCACATTGGCAGGTTTTCGTCTCATAGTGTCACAGAATCATAGAATATCCTGATTCAGAAGGGACCACAAGGTCACTGAGTCCAGCTCCTGGCCCCACACAGCACTACCCAAACCCTGTGTCTGAGAGTGGTGTCCACGCTCCTTGAGCTTCAGCAGTTTGGGGCCATGCCCACTGCCCTGGGGAGACTGTTCCATGCCCACCACCCTCTGGTGCAGAACCTTTTCCTAACCCCCAGCCTGACCCTCCCCTGACACAGCTCCATGCCGTTCCCTCGGGTCCTGTCGCTGTCCCCAGAGAGCACAGATCAGCGCCTGCCCCTCCACTCCCCTGGGGGGGAGCTGTAGGCCGCCATGAGGCCTCCCCTCAGCCTCCTCTGCTCTGGGCTGAACAAACCAAGGGACCTCAGTTGCTCCTCATATGCCTTGACATCTGTCTCCTGCATATGTGACGTTAATTTTCCAGGTTCACCTTTAGCTGGCTTCTCTCCAAGTGCAATGTGATTTTAAGTAGGCATTGAGAACATGGAGCGGTGGTGGCTTGCATAAAAAAGTAATACAATTTGTAGCATCCTCCATATGCTGATGGCACTTTTAGCCTTTCTGCATCATCTGATGTTAGAAAATGGGAGAGAAACCGAGCACTGTGGAAATCTGCAGGATCCATAGATAGAGATGAAGCTGCACATGATGACTGCTTGTTATCTGTGTGAGTGGAGAGTACTTTTTTCTTGCATTTTATTTTATTTTATTTATTTATTTATTTAGAATAAATGAGTTCTGTGAGACCTTGGTGTCTTCTTTCTTGTTCTGACTGGAAAGTAGTCACACAGCTGTGGACGGCCTCTGCTACTAGAGAGTGAGTGTGTGGTAATTGGCGCTCTCAGGTTGATTACAGACCCATTTCTTGGAAGGATGTTTGCAGTCCAGCTTTTGGTTTGTTAATTGTTGTCTGCGCCATTACAGATCTAAGGGAGCATGCTGTGATTTGCTGTGTTGGGTGCTTTCTTTCCTTGGTATGCAATGCCAGTACTATTTCATAATAACATTTTATATTTTGATAGTGGGAAAAGTAAAGCGACATGTTGTGTTATAGTTGTGATTTGTCTTCTATGCTTCTTTTGTCTATCTAAAGAAAATCCTGTCAGCAGAAGGTCTTAGATGGATTTTCTGGAATTGATGAGAAACCAGATGTTCAAAATCGGCCTTTTAAAAACTTGGCAGAAGTGTTTTGCAGAATGTCTTTTTGTCTACCTGTCTGCCTGTTTGATCTGGAGCCTGTTTAGTAATTGTTTATCTGAGTTCTGATGTAGAGGATTATGTGATTATGCATGGCTTACCTGTTGGACCAAAATCAGCAAGATAAAATTCTGGGAGACAAGCTCCTTTAGCTTATTACTGTGTTTCATCTTGCTTAACAGCCTGGCCCCAGGAGGAATGAGGAGTATCTCATTATGGATTGGTTTGTGATGTTGTATGTAGGACGCTTTGCTGGAAAATAGGGAAGGGTGGATTCAAGCTTCTTTCCCTCAGTCCCATTGCTGTGAAAAGCAAAGCTAAATTTGCTAGAGCAACCATTCTTTTGAAAGGATGACTCTTCTTTTTTTTCAGGTGCTTGTCCTCAGCTTGTTATTCTGAATCGCGTACGGATACAGGGTTTTCCGTGAAGCCTGCCAAGAGTGAACTTTGTTCTTCCTCAGGTGCCCAAGAGAATTCTGACCCTTAGGTGGCAACGCTTTTTGCCGCATACCTCTGAGGAGCTCAGGGTCACCCTTCAGAGATGAGGAGTCTGCTTCCTGAGTGTGTCAGCAGTACCTGTGCCTTCCTCTTGTTCGGGCTGATCATACATGCTGCTATTGGCAGGTTGTTCTCCTTGTCTTGAACAGATCAGTCCAGCCTGCTGGCAAGCTTGTCAGAGCTCATTGTTCTGGCTTTGTCCTTAGCAGCCCTACAGTAATTCTTTGCATGAGCCTGTGGCCCAGAGGTCACCCTCTCTTCTGTGCCCTTGTTTCACTTTTTTTTTTTTCCTTCTATTTTCTTGAATCCTTTTATGTCTTTACATGTCCAGCCATGAGTGGTTATTTTCTGTGTGTCACTTCTCAACCTTTTCTTTCCCTTACGACGTCTCTTCTGTAGCTATCAAGCTGGTTCTTGTATTAGTCTTTAAAATACTAGCATAGAAAATAGCCATAAATACATAGTTTCACAAAACAAACACCTTATTTGTTTGCCTATGTAACTCATTGTAGATATGTAATACTAGTCCCTCTCCTTTCCCCTCTCCTTGCCCCTGTCCAGTTAAATCAAGGTGGGGGCTTGATTTTACCTTGCAACTTGTTGGCAGAGATGAGATCTGCTGTTCATTTCCCCTCTTGAAGTTTCTCCCTTCTGTTACTCTAGTATTTTTTTGGTCCTCCTCCTACTTTTCCAAGTACTCCTTTGCTCAGCATTAATCTTTCTCTGGTAAGCTAGAGAGCCTTAGAGTTGTGTCTTTTACTGCCTCCTCAGCTGTCTGTTCTCAATTACCTTATTTACTATGATTTTAGCATTTTACTTTTTACAAATAATTCCCAATTTTGCTTTGTTTATGGTTCTTTCTGCCCACCTTGTCCTACTGCTGTCTTGTTCATACATCTCACCTTCATTGTCTTCTCACTACTCCAAAATTCGAGTATTTCTTTTTCTGGCATTTTTCTACTTGCATTTTTCTCCTGTTTTCTGTTTGTGTTTTTTTTTTTTATCATTATTATTTTTTTTTTGTTTGTTTTGTTTTCTGTCCTATTAATAGTTTCATGTTTTATTCTGCTGGATTTTTTCTAATGTTTTTTTTAGTGTTTTTTCTCTGCAAACATCTTTCATATTTAATCCATCATTAAAATAGTTATTTTTAATAACCAAGTCCCAGATATGCCTACTGGTTTACCAAAACTAATGCCTCCTGCCTACTTTTCAGATATTCTACTACACTGAGGGGAAGACATGAATGGAAAAGCCCAAAGAGAGACTAGGATAGATTAATGAGTAATAAACTCAGTTTAGTGTCTGTTTCAGTATCCTCCTTAAGGTGTATGTATATAATTTTGCCATCAAGTTTGAAAAACTTGGCTAGGGTGATTTTTCAAGAAGTAAGCTATTAACTCTCTTTCATGTGCATTTAAATGTATTAGAACTCTTCTAAATTGAATTGAAGTTTCCATAGTCAAGTAAAAATCAACAGCAACCATTTTATCATTTCGGGCTATAGAATATGAACCCTGCCATGTTGTAGAGTGTAAGTAACAGAGAACTCATCTGGTGTAAAAAATTAGCTGCTGTTGTAGTTTTCTGCATTGTATATAGTTCCTTAAACTGTACTACTGTTTTGCTATTTTAAGAACAGAAATATGTATGTTTTCAGGATGTAGCCTCCAGAGCCGAACAGTCTTTTGCAATGCAAATGCAACCTTTTACATTTTTGCAGCGCTTTCTATGTAAGGGATGCGTTTTCCAGGGGGAAACTTTCAGAAAGAGTGGACTGCTGACTTCTCAATAAAATCTGTAGTTCATGGCTATGATGCACTAAATAATATGAGAGGAAGAGCTGGGTGCAGTTCTGTTTTGTTTTTTTTTTTTTGCTTTGGTATTAGCAAATATAAAATTGAAACGTATGCAAAGAGTTCTGCGTCTGCTCAGAACTTGTCAAATATTTATACATAGCTCAGTTATGTCCCAAGCAACACACTGTAGCATTGTGAACTGCTTGGGCTCATATGAGAATGGGAACATAAGGTTATACAAGTCAACATCAGAGTACAGTATGTTGTTTTGTGGTATGTTACTCCAGCTATAGCTGGGAAAGCTTACAGAGTAAAGCGTAAAGTCTATAGTGTATGCTGACAAACTCTTCTAGTGGAAGTGCATCTTAGTTTTGCAATGTTTTTACCGTGTAATGACTACCTGTACTGTTCTGGACACTCTAACTTGTGTTTGTGCTGTTGCTCACTACCCAGGCAAAGTAAAGCACTTCCTGAGAAGCCACGCAAAGCTGACTCCTCGCTGTGAGCCAGAAGCCTGTTTTTTTTTTATTTTTTTAAGCTCCATCTTCGCAAATTACACAATTATCAAAAGAACCTTAATAGGACTGTAAAGAGGACTAAGGACTGTGTGAGTCCTTAGGGAGAATCTAGTAAAGCCTTTTTCTGGAACTCTGTTAAAAATAGGGAAGTCTTTTCATCCGCCTGTGGGGAAGCTTGGACGTGCTGTTTCTGTGGAGGAGTCTATTAGTGATTCACAACAGTGTGATTTCAGGGAAGAGTGCGTATCTTTGCCCCAGTGATGTGTGTGCTGTCTTTGATGCAGAGTGCTTTGCCCTGTGGAGTCAGGGAGGTATTGCAGTGTAACACATTGCAATTTTCTATCTTATATTCAGAATTATTAAGGAAATCACTGTGCAAAGGCAACCACACGTGAATAGCTCAACTGTGACGAAGTTATCTAAAAATGTCATGTGCGGGCTATCGTGTTTCTTCAGATAGGCTTGAACGATGTTCAGTGCAATCTTGATGAAATCCTTGCTTTGGTGTGAGGGTTGATGTAACATGAATAAACTTCACGTGGACTTCTGAATGGAGAGTCCTTGGGAGGATCTGTGACTCACGGCCGGCATGGATCTCATTCACGATGTGTTATTCGGCACTTCATGTTATTGAGCAATGCCAGAGGAAATATGTTGAAGTTTGACTAATTTAAAATAGCAGTAGTAGCAGATGGACAACAGAAAATAGCACTGAAGAGCTGATTACATGAGCAGTTCTAAAGCATTTGATTCCTTGCAGGCGTGTGGTGCAGGCTGAGCACAGTTTTCCAACTCTGGGAAAAGGTTTTGCCATTAGCACAAACCCAGGATTTCGTATGTAATTATGACTGTCATACAGGCTTCAGAGAATCTCCGTTATACACTGAAAGGAAGAGCAGATGACAGTCCTTCATGAGCGGTCCGTCATCAGAAAGACTTTCTTGGCAGTGCTCCCGGTGCTCCAGTTGAGTCCCCACCCAAGGCACTGAAGGTCCCCTTCCTAATAATTAGGGGAGATGAGCTGGCTGCATTTTATCCAGCTTTGCGTTTAGAGGCTGTTGTCCTGAGCCACTTATGTTGGGTAATGGACCACTGAAAAGTAGTTATCTCATAAATCTGGGAGATGGGAGGAGAATTTCTTCAAACTCTTTTTTTTTTTTTTTTAACGTGTGAGGAAATCTCAAAAATACTCATGTCTCTATCATTACTGGAGCTTTTTTCTGAGCATGTATACTTTTACTCCAGTTTGGATAGTATTTGTGATGTAGATACTCTATATGTAGCGTAGTAATAACACAGAACTGCAGTGGATCAGGCGTTGTGTATATTAATTCACCTAACTGAGCCTAGATGAGATTTCAGTTTGGTGACCCTGTTAGGTGTAGGCATTTCTTTTTGACAGTATCATGGGAAACAATAGCCCCAGCGAACATGCTTTATTCCAAATTAGCTTACATTTAGAGAAAAAGTAGCTCCTTGAAATAGCTTCGGGGCTGTGCACAAATGGTGGCTCTGAGCCAGCTGATGTTGCCTTACTTTGTGCCCTGTGGAACCAGAGAAAATTTATCTAATCTCATTGTGCACTTGGAGAAGGAAGCTGATCTGCTTTCACTGAGCTGTTCTTTAGTCCTTAAATTTACTTACAGTCTTTGATCTTGTCTTCTATGTGATCCATAAAAAAAACAACTCCAAAAATAATTTGGGACTTGGTAGTTGCAGCCGTCAGAGACCATGACCGTTTATTTCTTATTGCTACCATTGCACAGGATTGTTGTTGTTTAGACAAAATGTACTTGGGAAACTCTGGTTTTTGGAGTGTTGAGTTCTCCTGCTAGTTCTTCCTGCAGTGGTGGGAACTGGTGAGATGTTAAAAAGATGGATTTCTGTCGGAAATTGTGTCAGAAACTTTGACTGAGTTCCAACAACAGTTGTGGTCCAGTGTGGAGCTAGCATCTGCTGTGCAAGGAGTCTCTGCACCATGTTTGCACTGTGTTTGGCAGATGAAGAGCAGTCCATCCTGATGAACTGGGAGAAAAATCTCACCCTACAGTTAAGCCGCCTTAGCAACTTCCACATGGCTGAACCAGCGAGGTGACATTCCTGCTGTATGAGGGGACGGGCATGGCTGTTGTTGTTGGGGATGTTTGTAGGGGTGCAGGGCGTGCTGCCCTAGCTGTGATGGCAAGAGGCGGTCTGTTCTCACACTCCAGCCTGACAGTCACACTGACAAAACTGTGTGGTCTTGATTTGACCTGCTGAATGGGAAGAAGAAATATTTCCATAGTTTTTTTTTTTTTTTTTTCTGTTGTAAGATTATTTGTAACATGCCGTATTACTAGGGGTTTCTGTGACTTTGAAAGAGCCCACACATTGATCATTTTTTCTGCCATGTTTTGATTATAAATGCATTGTTTTATGATTACATGTAAGCTTACATTCATTTCATTATTGATAGCCTCTTATTTGCTGATATACCAAGGGAATAAATAGAGCATTTTTTGTAATCTTACAATTAACAACTATGTGCTAATTTTCATTGTCAAATTCATTCATATCTAAAGTGACTATTTCTGTTTTTTTTTTTTTTTTTTTAATGTAAAACGTATTTACTAGCTGAAATCCAAAAAATGTACTTTATTTGGACGAAGTTGTTAGAAATTATAAAAGCTTACCTCTTCTTACTGGCAAAGCAGTCCATGTAGATTCGTGTGCTATTTTCAGTGCATGTGTATTTTAATAAAGTGCCACTGTCTGACAATTCAGATTTACGTACATTGTGCTGATGTATTTGACATTGTTTGTGTGTGTGTCCATCTTGGTGGTTTACATGTGAAATGTAACCCTCTGTTGGAAAAACTGAATAAAAATAGTTTCACTTGGTTGAGCTTAGCAGCCAATGGAGAAATCTGTATAATGATTGTATCACTATTTTTAAAGCTGTACTACTGCACGGGATGAAACAGGTCCCCAAGCACTGTATTAGGACTGCTTTTTGAGCAGTGGTACGATACGAGATTCAGCAGTGACAGGTAGCAAATTGTGGCAGGGCATTTGAACCAGAAAAAGTCAGCATGGACTGTGTACTCTTGGGAAACTGGAATGAGCTGGGGAGGTAGAAAAAATGAAACACCAAACACTGTGAGTATTGCAGCCACCAGCAGTGGAGTGGTTCAGAATAATTACGTCTGTGATGCCAGTCAGGCCTTAGTCAAAAGAGCTGGAGGCCACAGACTGTCTCCCTGGAATATACAAAAAGAAGAGAAGGCTCCATGGTGACCTCACTGCAACCTTCCAGTACTTAAAGAGAGCTTATAAACAGGAGGGAGAGTGACTCTTTACATGGTCTGACAGTGACAGGATGAGGGGGAACAGCATTAAACTAAAAGAGGAGACGTAGGTTAGATATTATGAGGAAAATCTTTACTCAGAGGGTGGTGAGGCGCTGGCACAGGCTGCCCAGAGGAGCTGTGGATGCCCCATCCCTGGAGGTGCTCAAGGCCAGGTTGGATGGGGCCCTGGGCAGCCTGATCTAGCAGGTGGCATCCCTGCCCTCGGCAGGGTATTGGGAATGGATGGGCTTTAAGGTCCCTTCCAACCCAAACTGTTCTGTGATTCTGTGACGAAAGGTATGCTACCATATGGGCAACCCGTCACCACCAGATGATGAATTTCTTTGTTGTCTAAAGAATATGGACTGAATGGATAAGTGCAGAAACCAGTCTAGCAACTTGCTGTAAATAACAGGACTCATCTTAAGAGGGATAGGGTTTACCTCAGCCAGTTAGTCACATTTGTAATTACTCTTATCTTAATCTGGACGGGTAATACAGGTCAGATGAATCACTTTGTAAAAGTGCTGGCTTCTCTCCTTTGGCTGTAATTGGAACCCAGAGGGCTTGTGCAGGTGTGGATGTCTACAGAAGAGGCATCTTACGTAGTTTTAGATGTTTTGTATCACTGGGATTCTAAGGGGCCAAACCCCCTTGTTCATGTCATGAAATTCAGTGCACCCTCATGTCAGAAACCGTATTAAAGAACAGAAGCAAAATACGTCAGGTTTTTCCATGAGACATCTAGTGGTCTCCACTCAGAAATTAATACATCACTGTACTACAGTCCAGTCTTTCAGACAGGCTAGTGAATTAAGAATGGAGGAGAGGAAAATCTGCGTTTAAAACTGCAGAGCCACAGTGTCTGTATGATTTTTAAGCTGTGACCCAAATGAAGGATGCTTCCGTAATCATGGCAAAAAGATAAGCCAGGGCAAAATAAGTACAGAACTGTAACCAGAAGGGAAGTTTCTCATGACAGCTGATAAGAATAAATCATTTTAAAATTTGGGAAGGTGGGCACCAACCAGAAGAAACTGCAGTTATTAAAGAAATTTATTGTGCATAATCAGTGATAAAGAAGAGATATTTAATAAAGGTACCTGTTGATAACAGTGCGACTGACTTTCTCTAGCAGAGAAAAGTGAATTTAGAGCAGAGACACCAGATGACACAGAAAACCTCACGTAAATTCTCTCTTTCCTGATTCAGGGTATGTGAAAGGGACTGATAAGATAGTTCAAGACAGCCATGGGTGTGGCTAAATTAAGTTTCCTTTGTGTGGTCTGGAAGGTTGGTAAATCTTCAGCCATATTCCCTGAGACCTGTTGGTTCTGTGATAACAACATAAACACTATTAAATTAAATTCCCATTTTGTTTATTTTTTTTTTCATGTAGAGGTTATACTGGAGGTGGGGACCGGTTGTCACTGTCCCTCAGGATGAGACTGACTGACTGTTCACCCAGCAGCACGGTGTAACACACATTTGTTGTTTCCCACGCACACATACTTGCCCTATAGCGCAGAAGCTGGTACCGCTTGAAAGGAAGTAGTGATTTACATTCTGATGGGTTCTGAAACTTACTTTACGTGTTATTATTGTTGCTATTTAAATAAAAAACCCTGATGTTCATTTTAGACAACACAGAAATAATTGCCATAAATAAAAGCTGGTAGGAACATTTTGTTTATTTAGAGGTGAAGTATTATACTTCTTCAAAATATTTTAAACTTCCTTTTGTGGGCATTTGTAATTCTTTGAAACCAAATTCACTTCCTACTAAACTTGGTAGAAATCTTTTGGTCAGTTCCAGAGGGACTTGTGTCAAATGTAAGTTTTTGAAGCTGCCAAGTTTTAGAAAGTTGACTTTTTGGGATTTGCAGGGTGCCTAATATGGTGGGGTGCTGAAGGCCGTGCCTTCCTTTGGGACTCTGCAATATATACGCAGTAGCACAGTAAAATCATGGGGTAGAGAGCGGATTAGTGGGTCTTACCTAGTGCCTGCTTTAGATGGTGTTTGTATGATAGTATAGGAAACATGGGGAGTAAGAAAGAGGACCTGAAATCCTAATCCCTGAGGAGCACTGTGAGTGAACATAGCAGGCATGGAGTGAGGACAGGGGAGAGGGTGTGCAATGCACTTTGGACAGAACTTTGAGACGCCAGGAAAAGCCACTGAGGGGAAACTATTGTGTTTGATACCAGCTGGGAGGGAGAGACTGTTCTGGAGCAGGGAGGGGAAAGTCAATGTGAGTGAGAATTCCCATTGGAGCTCCTGTTTTAGGAAGAGAAGGAGGTAGACTGAAAGGATTAAACCAGAGTCAAGGGGTAAAAGGGGGTGGTAGGCATCATCTCCTAGAGGAGTTTGGAGAAAAGACAAAGGGAATTGGTTGTTCCTCAAGGAAACTATATAAAAGGAACAAATGCAAATTGTGACAGCACAGAAGGGGGATAATAGAAAAGTAAAACAAATCTGTCTAAATTATAAGTTCCTTATTTATATCAAGCACAAGAAGGAAATATATAGAAAATTAAAACTAGTTTGGGTTATTAAGAATGAGTATAAAAGAATAGCGAATGATGCAGAGACAAAAATCAAAGAAATCAAGGCAAATAATAAAACACTGAGATCCAGTTACAGGAACAAACATTAGGATTAACAGGAATTGTTCTAGAAGTGTATTACCACTAAGAGCATATTCCAGGAAAGGCTTGTTCTCTTAACACATTACGTCAGTCTTCGCTAGTGGCATCAAGAGTGTGTGGAAAGCTCAGACTAGAACGGGGAAAGACAAATTAGAGAGTACTTAATGGGTTAGGTGTCTCCAGGCTCACTGTGCCTGAGTGATGCTGTGCTTGGAAACTGGAAGAACTGGCAAAATCAATCTCAGCCCTGTTAGCAGTGAACACTGAGATGCTGAAGAAGATGAATGACAGATAGTGGGGCGGGGGGGGAAGAAAAACAACAACAACAACAAAAACAGAAAAGGTAACCCTTAGAAGGGTGGGGTGGCTTCCCTACCTGAAGGAAGAGACCTGTCACAGGTTTATGGATCATTTTTCTTCTTAGAGACAGACAAATAATCAAACATTTTGAAAGTGTCTGGCGGAAAGGTACAAATAGGAATGGGCGTGGATTTGTTGGAGCTATCTAATGTCCTGTACAAAGATAACAGAACTTTCAGATAAGAGAAAAGGAGCAGACGTCCTGGATTTTCAGTTTAAGAATGCTGTCTTGCAAGATCCCCATACAAACAGCTTGTTGTTCCCTAGCTTAATGTAAACTGCATGGGATAGCTGCTAAGCTGGATGGAGGAGGTAACTACCTAGCAGCAACTGCTGTTTCACAGCCAGATGTCTGTATTCCAGAGGAGTTTGTTTTAGATGCTGTTCTGTTGTGTTGTTTTTTTTTTTTCAGTAATAATCTAGGTTATGTATTAGAGAGTATGCTTATTAAATTTTCTGTTGTCACAAAGCTGAGAATGGATTGGAATAATGCTGGAGATTAGAATTCAAAATTATCTCAACACATTGCAGAAATGGCTCAGGGAACAAGGTAATACTTGATAGGTGCATGGTACAACACTTGGGCAAAACAGCCACGTACAGACTTTAAAAAACCACGTGCAAGTTATGAAGATTGCATGAGTAAACATAATCAAGTTGTTACAAAAAAGGTAAAAGGTATGGGTGGATGAAAAGACAGCCTGCAGAACGTAGAAGTGCAGTAACTCCTCTGCTGGGCTGGTGTTGTGGTTAGTCCAGCATCAGCGCAGCACCACGCAGCCACGCGCTCCTATCCCCAGGTGGGAAGGTGAACGTGCAGAACTCTATCCCAGCCCAAGGCATGACAACTCAGTGCTGCATTCAGCTGAAATACTGTGTCTGATTTTGAGCATCGCGCTTCAGTAAAGTAGGGTGAGTTGGAGGGAGCTGAGAGGGTAGCAGTGAGGATAATTAGAGAGCTGGAACATGACTTGTAAAAATAGATTTGAAGAGTCAGAATTATTTACCATAAAAAGTAGCAGATTGGCAGAAGATTTTCACCTATGTTAAAATCTTGTACTTACGGAGTTGAAGGGAAAGATCTGATCTCCAGTAGGAATTGCTTAAATTCTGAAAAGAAATGACTAGTTTAGACAACAGAGAAAAATTTCTGATAGTAAGGTCAGGTCACTGACAGCAGCTACTTGGGAAGCTGTGAAGATGCTTCAAAAGCTTTAGAGGTCCTTCAGAACACAGAAAACATGTCCAAAAATGATGCGAATGTAGCGTTTCTCACCAGCAGCTTGGAGACGACCTGCTGTGGACTCTTACCAGCAGTACCTGCTGTGATTCCCCCTTGGGTGTGTGTTGCGTTGGTATGTTACAATGCCACACCATGCATTTGTAAATGTAAATCTTGTGAAACAATACGGTACTTTCATTTAAGACTATACTTTTTTATTATTATTATTATTTCAGTGTGTGCAGAAGCTTACAATCCAGATGAGGAAGAGGACGACGCAGAATCTCGGGTATTTAATGCTTTGATTCAAATAATTTTATTTTTTTTTTTTCCAATTCTCAGCCATAAAATTTAGGAGGAGAATAGGACTGAATACATACGTTATGTAACCAGCATTACCAATCCTTTCCAGAAGCATCCTTATTCTCGAGTGATTATCTCAAGTGATTTGTGGGGTTTTCATGTTAAAGAAACAGTTAGAAATTCTCCACAGTAGTCACCTGTGTACAGCGCATTTAAGTATTATTCTAAATTACTGTACACGTGATCTCTGGTCTATTATGGAAACATTTTTGTGCACCTGCATGTGTCCAGAGAGTGCCTCCTCTTAAAAGATCTTACGTAGTGTCGTTATGATCTTGCGGTGTTTTAATCAGTATTCTAGTATTTATGTAAGGCATAAAAAGCTTTTCGTATGTAGATTTTCATATGTGGAGTGCAATAACTAATGCAATAGATTAGTTTCTTTTACATAGCTCACCCTGTTAAAGGCATATACTCCGTTTTTAATATGAGATAGCGTGACTGTAACTTTTAAGACTGGGCTATTTTCTTGTATTCTACCTAATTTCTGGCAAGTGGAAGTGTCAAGAAGGCTATCATACACATGTAAGTTAAACGAGTAACTTGAGTGATAGTCATATTCACCAGACTTTGGTAATTTAGTAAATCTCTGGCTCACTCAAGTCTGTTGTTTATTCTGTTAAACTTGTGATATAAGCTTAGCACAGAGATTATTTCGCAAAATATTCTTTAGGAAGTAGTTATGGCAAATGGGTAAATGTAACAGTGGTGTTTTTTACAGAACATATATGCTTAGAGAGTAGTAGAGTAATATTTATGCAAAAATTGTTGAAATAAAGGTATCCAGAGTCGCTTGCAAAAATGAATTGGATGCTACAAATGTTAGGACCTTTTAGCTTAAATACAGATGTGCTTTATTTGCTCATGCTGTGGTGATACATTGTTATCACTGAGCATTTATTCTAAGCTTGAAGGTTTTGATGCAAAAATGAAGCACAGAAAAAATTTTTCATCAAATACTTAGGTGAATTAGCTCAGCCCTTCAACTAGTTGCTCATGTATGGTAACCACTTCAACGGATTTTCTATTATATCCCTCAGATTATTCACCCTAAAACAGATGATCAAAGAAACAGACTGCAGGAGGCTTGCAAGGACATTCTTCTTTTTAAGAACCTCGATCCGGTAAGAGAGTCTTTGCAATAAACAAGATACAGCAGTGTTGATGAGAATTAATTCTCCTGAAGTTTTGAATAGAAGCTTTGACTTTTATAAGCTCTTATGCATGCTTTCTTGACCATTTCATAAACTCCAGAAGTGTTGTGAGTTATAAAATATGTATCTTGAATTGAAGTGCATTAATACAAATGTATGTATTAATACGATTGTGCTGTATTTTATTATTTTACATTGTTTTTTGTTTTACATTGATTTATGTAAAGTCATCAGTTAACTGGAACCCTTGAAGTGTTTCTGTTAGCTACTTTTTATCACCCAGAAGTGTGCTGGGTGCTCCATAAAAAACTGTATTTGCCTCCAAAGCCTTCATTTTAACTGAAGATGTAATTGAACAAGCAACTTAAAAACTAGAGGCAGAGAGAATGGCAATAGCAAGATGTTTACCTTATTGTTTTACTTACTATAGATACTGTAAAAACACTACAGATATCTTTCTTCTGTGCAGATAATTTCCTAGTATTGTCTGCAAAACTGATTTTGGGCTTTAAAGAAAGCTTTAAAGAAGGCAGTGAGTGACCTGGATTAGACAAAGGTGATAATCCTACAAAAATGCACAGGGCTGCTTAAGGGAAAGACGAGTGTATCAATAAGACGAGGCATGCTGAGGTTGGGATGACTCACAGCACACCAAATGCTTTCTTGGGAGAGTTGATTCAGTGCTATCAGGAGGGAGGGGGGAATAATTATGTCGAGTTTTATGCATGAGAACAAAAAGTTTTCAATTTAATTCAAGAGAGAGCTAATGGAAGGGCCAGCCTGCAGCTGTGTTGGAAAGTCAGGTGCTGTTACAGGGAACACAGCTTGATTCATGCTGCCAGTTTCCATCTCCTGCTTTTGTCTGCACAAAAGCCGCGCTCTGACCCAGGGCTCCCCTTCCTGCAGAGGCCCTGGGAGCAGCGAGCCACAGACCCCCACCAGGGCTTTGCAAAGTCCTGGAGGAGGGCATGAAGAGCCTTAGTGTAGGGAATCATATGTGTGCATCCTTGGGACTCTGGGGAACTGCCACAGGATCTCCCAACTCCCTGGTGTTCTCTGTTAAATGGAACTCACCGTTCTACTACACTTTCTACTGAGCTAAAGTCACCCAAACTTTTGGCCCTTCCACTACTGAATTATTTTTTTTGCATGGCTTCAGGGATGCACATAGGTTGGGGGGCATCTGCTCTGGATATGGAATTACTTTAGTTTATATTTTCCCTGTTACTGCTTTGTCCTGGCTTCCACTTGGCTCGGCAGGTGTTAGATCAGCTTCCAATGGCTCGTTGGCAGACCCCTCCCATTCCGTCCAGAGCATTTCTGTCCTGCAAGTGCTATGACCTAGTGGACCATCATGTGCTCCTGGAGTCTGTTGGGATGTTAATTTTGGGCTGCTGCTTTCCTCAGTTTGGTTTTACCCAGTTTCCTGGTAGTACCTGCTTATTATATCAGCCCTCTGGATGAGATGCAGTTTGCCTTCCAGTGGGAACTAAATCTTCTGTCTTGGTCTGCAGGGCAGGGATCTCTTGGCTTCCTACCAGCTGTACTGTAATGTTGTGTAGACACAGAGCATTGAACTGTTCCACGGTGTGCACTTCACATGGCTCTGCTAAGAGGTCTAAGGGATCACCACCCCTCTTGGTGGAGGTGCTCTAAGAACTGCATTGCTTGTGGATGTGTCATCCCCTTGATGTTTCCTTTTTGCTTCTGAATCAGTTACCTGTAACTGTTAGCAGTTCTCATGGTCAGTTCCAGGTATGCAGCACAAGACTTCTTAGCTGAGTCCTTCCCTTGTGGGGCTCTGCCTTGAAGTCTGTTCCCAAGTCTTTTCTTGTTTGCCCACCTTTGCTCGGGATTATGTCCATGGATTATGAACGCTTTCTTCTGGTTTAAATCTTTCACAGGCAGTGTTGCAGTAAGCCAAAAAGATAATTTTTGTAACAAATAATAATTTTTATATAATAACTGAACTCATAAAAGGCATTTATGAGTTAAAAAGGAAAGTTACTGAACCCTGGAGATAGCAAGGGTATTAAAATACAGCCTTTTTCAGTCTGGCATGCTACTTCTGTGCAGCCAAGATCTGTAGTCCTCAGGGGAGTTCTCCCACTCCTCCTGCTTGTTCTGCTCCTAGGCAGTGACTCAAGAGCTCTCTGACTGTAGCTGCAATAGTTTAAATTTTCTTATCCCAAATTTCTTCCTTACCTCTGCCTCTCTCCTCCACAGCACAGGTACATGTGATGCCAGCTGATGAAATCCACTCTCTGACAAAAAAAAAAAAAAAAAAAAAAAAAAAAAAAAAAGAATAAAAAGAAAAGCCTCTTTCATCTTGGAGAGAGATGATATCTTCAGCTGCTAAAGCTGAAGTCTCTGTAACAAAAGTCAAGCTGTGTATGGATAGCGTGTCTCCCACTGTTTCTTTCTTGCATTGAACTTCAGCTTCTGCCCGCTATAGTTCTGTGTATGAAAAACGGTTTCAGAGGTCAGTGAACAGAGGGGAAGAGAGAATGTAAAGTGCTTAATGGCTTTTCCCTGATGGTCCTTTAGCAAGGTGTCAAACACATTCCTAGATAGGATACCACTCTGCAATGCCGTGTAACAGCATGTCCTAAGGCACGATCAGGATTGCGTTCAGTACATGATGCTAAATGCAGTTCACATTTTGCTAGAAGTTTATCCTACCCTAACACACTGTATTTTAAATGTGAATGAAAGGATAAGATAAGGGTATCATAAAAGCAGAAGGAGAGGTTGCAGTAGTTAGGAGGTGACTTAGAGTACTGCTCAGCATTTTAATTAAAGAGCCCATTTGGAAAGACAAGAGGCTTCACATAAAAGTGAAAAACAACCATTTGAACGTGAGACAAAATGAGAGAGAGGAGAAAAGATAACCTTCAGGCTTTGAGACAATTTAGAACTTTCTAAACACATGCCATTGTCTTGAGCCTGCATTTACCTGATAGCAGTGCTTAAATGTTAGATAGGTGAACGTATGGATAAATATTTATAAATATCGATATTTCACATAATGGCTCTGACTGAAACTTCAGCGTAGTTTAAAGGACCATTAGGCTCTGGTACAATTCCCTAAGCAGCACTCCCTGCTTTAAAGACCAACTCTTGTAAATTCTTTGTGAAGTTTCTTGAATTATCTTGGAACTTTCTTTAATTTTGTGGATTGCTGAGGATGTGACTGATCAGTTAATGTCAGTTCAGCAGTCTGCTCCTTTTGTTTAATCCCCTTAAACAAGAAACACTTTTAAAAAAATAATATTTTGGCATTTTTTCACCTTTCTGGCAGTTTAATCACTTCCCTTCTGGTTGGGTTTGCTCAATACCAGTTTTAGCTACTGTGTAACAGTACTGATAAAGTTACTGGAAGAGGAATACAGATTGTGTGCAACACCATGAGGGAAAGAGGTTTTGCAGAGCTCTTCAGCTGCTTGTCAGAGTACTTGTTAAGGAAATAATCAAGAGAACTTCCAGGAGCAGAACTGTGTTGATGGGTGAACTAAATGAACACAAGGTGCATTCAGATGTCCGTTTCCCTCTCCCCACACTATTAATCTGACCTCTGTTAGTTTAACCCTCTTCTAGAACACCTCTTCTGCTCTTGCCAGAAAACCTCTTTCTGTTAGACCACGGTATTATTTATTGTTTATTGTTCTTGATTGCCTGACACACCATTGCCCAGAAATCTTTTGTTCCTTTTGTTCTCCCATGACGCCACACTGTGCTGGAATGCTTGCTCTTCACGCGTGCCCAAGGCATGTCCCACAGCCTCGCCTTCCTGCCGCAGGTACTGGAGCTTACTGGCAGTGGAGTCAGAAGCTGCATGCCTCTTTCTGTCAGGGTCCTCTTCTTCCTCGTTGATTTGTGCCCTCTTTCCCCTTCTCTTTCACTTTGTGTAAGCCAACAAGGGGAAAAAAAGATGGCCAGATGCCTTGAGCCATTACTGAGGAGAAGCTCCAGGTCACTGTTGCTGGATTTTGTTTCTGCACATGCAGCATTGACAGCTGTTTATCAATGAGAGGAACAGCAGCAACAGCAGCTTATCTCATGGCCAACAAAGCCTTCTAGAAGCTATTCTTTTAGTTTTGTCTTTAATGAGGAAACTTTGCTGAGGCAGATTTACAGCAGGTTATGTGGTTTGTTTAGTGTGGGCTAGATATGGCCCACAGACCAGCAGTTTAAAAAACAAACAAACAAACATAAACCCACTGGTGAACCAACCTGTTATCAGAGTAACTGCGTGGCTGACGGGACTGGTGCCATCAAAGTTTTTCTGCACCCTACCTCTTAAAACTCAAATCCTTTCCTCAGCAAAAATCCACAGACAGTTTTAGATCTGTTCTTCTTCAGGGAAATTTTATTTTGGAGATCTTTGCCCTGCTAACGCTTGCAGAGAATATTTGAAATAAGATTTGACCTTTTTCTAAAAGGTAATAAATTATGCATATTCTCCACAAATGCACAGGAGCAATGTCTGGGCATATTGCCACTCATTCACCTGGGGAGTTATTATAAGAGAGCACAAATATTGATTAATGAATTAGAAATGATTAATTTGAGGGAGGTTGAAAGAAAGCATAATGCAGCCATGTTTTGTGAATAGTGGACTCTTCTTCTTAAGGCCTAAGCATTCATTGAAAAGTGCTGCTGACAGAAGGTTCTCATAATGCTTTTACATGCTTAGTTTTTTGGTGAAAAATTAGGACTACAGATGGTAGAGCATTTAATGGGAATACATATATGAACATATGAATGAGAGAGCCCAGAATGCCTGAACACATTAATACTCTACTTTCCTAGGTGGCACAAACCCCTTTGCAAATGAATGGGTTCCCAAACAGGTAGAATTGCCCTTAATCCTCTTTTTTTTTTCTCTAAGGCAAAGTTAACATTCACATCACATCTGGTAAATAAGGATTCTCCCCGCATGGCCTATGATCAGTTACTGAAGATGTTCTAGAGCAGAACTGCCCAGTGGAAGGTGCCTTCATCGTAACAATTTGGAAGTGCTTGCAGCTCAGTATTATTTCTGCTCTTTTTTAGCAAACTGCTAAGAAGAGTAAAGCCAACTTGCCCAGAGGGGCTAGTTACAAAATATGAAAATTGTTACTGAGCCTGACTTGATGGGCATGTACGTGATATGTCAGAGGCAGAATATTAACAACATATAACTATGCATAAGTAGTTTAGGCTGAATTCTTCTTTCAGGAAAATACTGATTAATACTGGAAAATACTGATCAGACATCTCAATATAAAATAGACTCTTTGGTAGTGAAGAAAATATATGCCTTTTGATTACTTTACAGGTGGATATCACACAAGGGAGCTAAATGTTTTGAATTGGATCAATAGTGCTGCCAACATTTATATCAGAGGTCCACAGGAGTACATGGTTTTTGTTCTGAAAAACAAGCACAGAGAGCTGGAGACATGAGTTCTGTAATTTACTCTTCGTCTCAGAGATCCTGACTTATTGATTTGTTATTTTTTTCTTCCCATGGTTTCCCTGTGTATATTTTGCTGGTTTTTTCTGCCTCTTTTTTTTTTTTTTTTTTTTCCTTCCTATTCTACTATTCCGTCTGCTTCATTACCTTCTTAATATCATGCTGAACATCAGTTGATTGATATTACGTATTGCCCATAGTGAGGATAAGGTGGCCAGCAGGATGTTATTTTAACTTAGGCTCATTTTAGTGAAATGGTTGTAGGAGTAAAGAGTGAAGTGGTTGTGTGAACTCAGTTTGGAGCAGTAGGATTGTGGATTCTTGGTTCATCTGATAGTCTTATGGTTGTACATCAGAACATAATATTTTTTGCAGCAGTAATAAGACTTCCCTATCTTACATGGCTGCTGTACAAAGCATATTTAATCCTAAGTATCATCCTATGCTATTGGGACTAACTGCATCCAGCTCCTGTCAGGTGGCAGATTCAGATTGCATTGCATTTGCTGTCAGAAGCCGCATCATTTTAATTGTACGAATGTAGCTGTGCTTTCTATATCCTGAATAGCAGGAAAGGAAAATTTTCATAAGTTACTTTTGACATTTGTTGTCATATGAGTTTTGGTGGCAATCATGTGCAATTTCCATTTTATCTGCAGTGCCTTGATTGATTCAGAATTGGCAGCACTTTGTCAGACAACAAGAATTTGTATCAGCAATTCATACATTGATGCTCCTTGGAAGCCCCGGTGTTTAAGAGCTTGTGAGTTGAGTGTGGAAAACTTTGTTCTTTTCCCTGTGCAAAATAGCTCACAGTAAATCTGTAAGCTGATATTAAGAAGGCAGATACCTGGCACAGTGGTAGCAAATCACTTGGCAGTCTGGCAATTAAAAGAGACATTGGCATTTGGAAAGGACATGCCATAGTCTGTCAGCTATCCTGACTGAATCAAAAGCTCTTTTGCAAGGGCACACTAGTGACTGGATAAAGATTTAGCTGCATTCAATGTCTATTATCTGACCTTTTTTTTCGAGGAATTGTTCTGAGATGTGATTGACATGTTTGTTTCCTTGACTTGAAAGAAATTGGGACTAACATATTATGTTTGCATGGAACATGCACCTGGAGGACAACGCTTAGTTTATATGATACAGACTGTAAGTTAGGAGAAAAGAGGGTGATTATTTTACTTGATCTGGCAAGAAGAACGGAATCAGACTGTAAACTTGTTATCATCGCTATCTGGGGTTTTGTTCTTCTGAATCTCACATCATCTATTGTATTGTAAATGTTTTTAGTATGCACATTTTGTCTCCAAAATGATAATACATCAGGCTTGCACATGTTACTTTTGCATGGGTATCACCACAGGCATAGATTCAGTAAGGTACTTGGTATCCAAGTTTCACCTCTGGTGCAGTGAAATCATTACTGACTCTGAGAAAATACAGGATTGTTCTGACAAAATGGGGCAAGAGTGTATTTGCCAGTATGGTGAGGAGGGCTTTAGACTAACTAGGATGGATGACAGCGAGAGAAGTGGAAGGAGAAGGAGCAGTGAGGAAGTATCTGGGGGAAAGCATGGTTGAGGAGGCTTGCTCACAGGTCATGGAAGCAGCATGACTTAAACACCTGTACTTGATCATATTCATTAGGGGAGGTGAACAGGGGTAATCAAAAGTCCATCACAGTTCTAGAGCTGGGATCTCCTTGGGATTACAGAGTGCTGGGATCAAAGGGTTATGATGGGAGGCATGAAGTCCACCCTAGGGGTCAGTTCTGGGGCCAATACTGTGTAATTTCCTCATTAGTGATCTCGATGATGGGGCAAAGCACACCTTCGGCAAGTTTGCAGACAATGCAAAACTGGGAGAAGTGGTTGATGGACCAAATGGTTGTGATGCCATTCAGAGGGACCTTGGCAGGCTGGAGAAGTGGGTGGACATGAGCCTTATGATGCTCAATAGAGAGAAGTGCCAGCTCCTGCATCTGGAGAGGCACCAGTACAGGCTGGGGGCTGACCTGCAGGAAAACAGCTAACTCCTACAAGGAGAAGCTGTGTGGTGGAGTTGTTCAGTCTGGAGAAGAGAAGGCTAAAGAGGGATCTTATCAGTGTGTGAAAATACCTGATGGAAGGCCACTAAGAAGACAGAGCCAGACGCTTCTTGGTGGTGCCCACTGAAAGGACATATAGGGAAAAATTGAAATAATAATAATAATAAAAAAGTCTGTTTAAGCATAAGTAAGGACCTTTTTTTACCTGTGAGGATGGTCAAAAGCTGGACCAGATTGCCCAGAAAAGTTGTGGAGTTAATTTACATGTTTTGGGATTCAGGAGCTAAGAATACTGTTATGCTCACTGTTTTTCACTAGTTATCAATCATAGCAACATACTCATATTAAATGTTTCCTTAGTTTAGAATTTTGAAGGCTTTAATTACAGAGAAAAATGTCATTCAGTTGACTAGAAAGAGAGATCCTGTTTGTCAGAAAGTTAAGAAGGATGCTCAAAGGCACAGTTTGACTGACTTCAGTAGACTGTTTTAGACTGTTTTACTCCTAAAATGTTACATTCTTGTCACCTTTCTTCAGTTCTATAATCAGGAACAACGATAGATCGGAGGACGTTCAGTGGTGTCCCTGAGGCCAAGCAGTGCAGTGTGGCATACACACAAATGTACAGCTAAACTCCAAAATATCACTCTACCACTAACCCCAAGTAACCAGGGTGGTTTTATCTAGGCAGATTTCTGAGAAGAAGCCAAACTCGATCACTCCTCCAGACGATGACCAGGGCTTGTCAGGAGGAAGGATAGCTGGCACAAGCCCAGACTGCGCCAGCTGTGCTGACTGTTGTGTCAGGAGCAAAACAGCCTGGAGTGCACTGTGCCAGAGCCTGGTCCCAGTGAGTTGTGCTTCATAGTTGGCTCTGGTTCTGACTGATCTAGCCATGCAGGAGAACCCACCTCATTTAAGCTGGCATAAAACCAGAGTAGTTACAGTCTTGGTCTAAATAGGAGAGAGATGAAAACTGCACCATCTCCACTTTATGTGGTGGGAGAGGATGCATCCTACTGCCTGATGCTGTTGAGAGAGCTAGTGCCCCTTCACATTCCTGCTTACTAATGGCTAAGGACCCGAGGGAACGGCATGGAGCTGCATCAGGGGAGGGTCAGGCTGGGGGTTAGGAAAAGGTTCTGCACCAGAGGGTGGTGGGCATGGCACAGGCTCCCCAGGGCAGTGGGCACGGCCCCAAGCTGCCAGAGCTCAAGGAGCGTTTGGACACTGCTCTCAGACACAGGGTTTGGGTTTGGGTGGTGCTGTGTGGGGCCAGGAGTTGGGCTCAGTGATCCTTGTGGGTGTCTTCCAGCTCGGGATATTATGTGATTCTAAATCCACACCTGAAATCAAAGATGATTCAGACAGTAGCTGTGGCTTGTTTAGTCACTCATCTAGTAAATTTTGTGAAATCACACTCTGTCATTAAGTCCAATTGTTAGAAAGACTTTTTGACAGAAATGCAATAACTACGCTTCAAAAAAAGAAAATATCTTTATAAAGAAAAACTTACTACATGAATTTGCTTTGTATTGTGAATGTGTCTTGCAGCAAATCTAACTTCTTCATCAGCCTCTTCATTCTTAAAGAAGTTAAAGTATTTTCTCGGTCACATAGGATGGTATTAAGTGTGTTTTCATGGCAATGACAAGAGTCCCATAATTTTCTCAAGTGTTCCTTTTTTGGCATTTACATGCTTCACCATTTCAGAGAGTAAAATAAATAAATAAATCCATTGCTGCTATTAATCAGAGTATCTAAATAATTATTATATATAGAACTGAATTTCAAATAACTTAAACTTTAGTTTTGGCACTTCATATTTGTGGAGTACATTGTCCTTAAGAAAAAGAGATAACCATTATTCTTGAAAAAGCTGTATTAGGATAACCAAACTGTAGCAGAAGTCACGGATCACATGACATCCATGTTCAGTACTTCACTTTCTCTATAAATTTTATTTCTATTAAAATTTTATCGTTTTAATAAGGTATCATTCTGCCAGTATGGATTAACAGATTTCCACAGCATTACACAGACCTGCAAATACTGATATAAAAAAAATCTTCCTGGTTTCATTTTATAAGTATTTTTCAAACCAGAACTGCTTTCAGACTGTGCCATTTTACAAAATACTGAATTAATTTTGCATCTGGTAACAGATCTACATTTTAATTTTGAAATTACCCATCTTTATCCTTTCAGAGCAACTACAGAGAGTGCCAGTAAATTGAGCCTCAGTTTGGCAGGGAATCAAGAGGATTCTCACAGAAGCAAGCTAGGCAAGCAGGTTTTGTAATTCTCGTGCTGACAGCAAGAACCGTGTGCCTGGTTTCGTTGTTGCTGTCTGCTCTATCGTTATATTATGTAGAATGCTGTAGGAAGCGGACCAGTTGTCTTTAAGGTAGTTGCATTTTTTTTGTGAATGTTAAAATACATGTGGAAGACTTCAGCAGATAATAGTACTAAATCTGTTAAACAATTTCAAGCATTGGAAACCATTTTTTAAAGGGGAATTGAATTTGTGAGTCCTGTTTGGCTGTCCAAAAAGTCATAGATTTACCTACCAGAAAAGTCATTGGTTTTAGCGAGCTTGCATCATAATTATGAAATTGAGAATGTTCAGCCTGAAGCCTGACACGAATCACAGTGAATAAAGACTATAACTGTAAATATTGTTCTTTAGTACAGTAAATATCCTTCTTTTTTGTCTTTTTTTTTTTTTTCCCAAGAAATCTTGAGCATATTTTAATCTCCAAGAATCTTTTTTCTTGCACTGCTTGTATTTGGAGGATAACATATACCCTCCACCCTCCCATGAAGTGTGCTACACTATGCATATTCTTCTTTCGTTTTCAGAAGGCATCTGAGTGCTGTCTGTTAGGGAACAACTTCACCAACGTAAAGAAATGGGATGGGAATGTGCATTTTCGAGTGGTTTAGACAAATAATTGGCATTATGTTCGTTTTACAGATTCTGTAAGGGCTTTACATAAGAAAAACAGAAGTAATACTACCAATTAATTTAAGCGTGAACATTTTTAAAAGGCAACTCCCGTGCATAGTTTTCAGTGTCTCCTGGTGGTGTGCACACACATACGCTTTTCTCTGAAATTGAATTATAACCTACTCACTGAACTGATAGTAAAATGGTCCTTATTTTTGCAAATACATACCTGTCTATAACAAACAGGTACTGAAATAGGGACATAGTCAAATGATTCCTTGCTGGCCTAGGCAGGCTGCATAATGCCTGTACACTGAGGATAGATGTTGTCCATCTGCTGTTCTTTGTGAAAGTAAAACTCTATTTGGCTGCTTCCATGTTTAAATAGGATCTGATAACGTAGGGCTGCTGATACTTCTAAAAGCTTTGTGTAAGTGAAGATATTCAATAGATTAAGGATGGAATTAATTCCACCTAACTTTGTCTGTCTAAAAATTAAGTATCTGTCATTGAGTTAAAGTAGCTCTCTCTATTAGCAGGAAGAAAGAGGAATCTCTAGAGAATGATTCTAATATATGTGGTATGGTTATCTCTGCCCATGGGCTGCAGAGGGACTCTAGAGGACTGGCTTAGGCTGGTTTTGTCTGGCAAGGTAAATGCCATTTTGCAGTGGCTGGAAATCCCATGAATCAAACCATTCACAAATGTGTGAGGATTTAAATCCTCAGGCTTTTCTCTGTTGTGGTTTTCAGTAGAACCTGTTTGTTCCAGTGTGATACATGCTTAATAAGCTTCAAAAAGTTGATAGTTTTGTGTTTGTACTCAATGTTTTAAGCTTATTGCTGAATAAACTGAAAATAAAATTTGAATTATTAAGTTATCTTTTTAGGATTCATATCAATTCACAGAAGAGCTGTGTTTGTTGTTTTTTTTTATGTGAATAATTAAGTTTTAGCAGTTTTACAAAAAACAAGGAAAATTCTGAAATTAATGACTTGTTTTTGTTACTAGCTTAGAATTCAAAAGCTGACATTTTGTTAACATTTCTCTAGACATTCATATTCCATTCACTTTAAAAAAGTATTTTTATTACTGTGTGTACATTCCTACTTCCCAATAAGCCTAACGTTTACTCAACCAAATCGCTGCAAACTTTTACGGTCCCAGCATCATGCACGCATTACAGAATCACAGAATCGTAGGGGTTGGAAGGGACCTCAGGAAATCACCTAGTCCAACACCCCTGCAAAAGCAGGTTCCCTACAGCAGGTCGCACAGGAAGGTGTCCAGGCGGGTCTTGAATATCTCCAGAGAAGGAGACTCCTCAGCCTCTCTGGGCAGCCTATTCCAGTGCTCCGATACCCTCACAGTACAGAACTTTTTTCTTAGATTTGTATGGAACCTCCTGTGTTCCGGTTTTTGCCCATTACCCTTCGTTCTGTTGCCAGGCACCACTGAAAAGAGCCTGGCCTTGTCCTTTCATCTCCCACATCTCAGATATTTATATAGATTGATTAGATCCCCTCTTCTCCAGGCTGAACAGCCCCAGTTCTCTCAGCCTTTCCTCGTACAGGAGGTATTCCACACCCCGAATCATCTTTGTGGCCCTGCGCTGGACTCTTTCCAAGATCTCTGTCTTTCTTGTACTGAGGAGCCCAGAACTGAACACAGTGTTCCAAATGCAGCCTCACCAGGGCAGAGTAGAGGGGGAGGATCACCTCCCTCACCCTGCTGGCCACACTCTTTGTAGTGCACCCCAGGATCCCATTGGCCTTCTTGGCCACAAGGGCACACTGCCGGCTCATGGCCAACCTGTTGCCCACCAGGACACCCAGGTCCTTTTCCTCAGAGCTCCTTTCCAGCCGGTCAGCCCCCAGCCTGTGCTGGTGCATGTGGTTGTTCCTCCCCAGGTGCAGGACTCCACACTTGTCCTTGTTGAACCTCATCAGGTTCCTCTCTGCCCAGCTCTCCAGCCTTTCCAGGCAGCACAGCCTTCTGGGGTGTCAGCCACTCCTCCCAGCTTTGTGTCATCAGCGAACTTGCTGAGGGTGGACTCTACCCCTACATCGAGGTCATGGATGAAGATGTTGAACAGGACCGGACCCAGCACCGACCCCTGAGGGACACCGCTAGAGCAGGCCTCCAGCTGGATTCCATGCCAGAGATCGCAACCCTGTGGGCTCTGCCAGTCAGCCAGTTCTCAGTCCACCTGACTGTGCACTCATCTATCTCATACCTTCTAAGCTTTGCTACAAGGATGTCATGAGAGACAGGGTCAAAAGCCTTGCTGAAGTCAAGGTAGGTAACATTCCCTGCTCTCCCCTCATCTACCCAGCTGGTCATGGCTTCGTAGAAGGCTACCAGATAGGGCAAGCACGATTTCCGCCTCTTGAACCCATGCTGACTACTCCTGATAAGCTTCTTTTCTTCCAATTGCTTGGAGATGTTCTCAAGAATAAGTTGTTCATCACCTTTCCAGGGCCAGAGGTGAGGCTGGCTGGCCAGTAGTTGCCTGGATCCTCCTTCTTGCCCTTTCTGAAGACCAGGATGACACTGGCTATCCTCCAGTCTTCAGGCACCTCTCCCATTTTCCAAGACCTTTCAAAGATGATGTCAAATGCTGTAGCTAACAATTCCGCCAGCTCCTTCAGCACCCGGGAGTGCATCCCGTCAGGGTTTATGTGGACTGATTTTGTCTAGGCTCTCTCTGACCCTTTCCACCTCAACCAAGGGAAAGTCATCCCCTGCACAGAATCTCTCTCCTTCCTCTAGTGTCTGGGATTCCCAGGGGGCAGTTCTAAGCATAAAGACTGAAGCAAAGAAAGCATTCAGTACCTCCGTCTTCTCAGCATCCCCTCTTGCCAGGGCACCCACCTCATTCAACAGTGGGCCCGCATTTTCCCTGGTATCCCTCTTGCTGTTGATATGCCTGAAAATGCCTTTCTTGTTGTCCTTGATCTCCTTAGCCAGAATAAGTTCTAAGCAGGCCTTAGCCTTCCTGGTCACATCACCGCACATCCTGACAGAATTCCTGTATTCCTCCCAGATGGCTAGGTCCTTTTTCCACATTTCATAGGCCACCTTCTTCCCTTTGAGTTTTCCCATGAGTTCTTTGCTCATCCAAGCAGGTCTCCTGCCACCTTTGCCTGATTCCTTGCTCTTAGGGATGCACTGGTCTTGGGCTAAATAATATAGGCCAGTTACATAATTTAGATTTTCAAAATACTTTGCAATAATTTTGGAACTCTAGATTCTATAAAATATTTCTAAAGACAAGCCCAGGTAAGTGTACTGTTTGCAAGGAGGGACACCATTATGTGATTATGAAGGGTGAAATTCTATCTTTGGATGCTCTTGAGGATTTATATTGCAGACAAGAACTGTGTTGTCACTGGTAGGGACAAGAAGGGAAGTTGGGATCTGAACACTGGAGGAAGAAAAAGCTAACAGTAAACAGTAAATAAAAAATGTCTCTCTGATTGATCTGTGCTTTTCTGCAGCATGAACAATCTTGTGCTCCCAAGCATTTTCTGCATATTTGGGAGTTGAAGTGTTTCGTTAATTTAAAGAGTAAGATTTCTTGTCTTCTCCATGTTCTTTTAAACAGGAACAGATGTCTCAGGTGTTGGATGCGATGTTTGAAAAGCTGGTTGAAGGAGGGGAACATGTCATTGATCAAGGGGACGATGGTGACAACTTCTACGTCATCGATAGGTGAATGGCTGTGTCTTACAGCACAAAGTGCTGTGGGAGAGTCCACTGAGAAACATGTATTTTTCTGTGTACTTGTACTTGATTCTTACACATTTGCATGGGAGAAAGCAAACAGATTTGGAGAGCAGTTTTTGGAAATCATTCACGTGATTTGTCAACATGTACTGTACAGATATGCAGCACTGAACGAAGTGGTGGCTCAGCACCCGTGAGGATGGCTGTGCCATGCTCTACAAAACAGCAGACTGTACTGCTTTCTCAAAACAAAAGTTAGTAGTTTAACGATGGGGAGAAGGAATACACATATTTGATAATTACTTGAGCCCTTTATTTCTTAAATCTTATGTTGCTTTTCATATGTCCTCATTGCGTCCTGCGTGTCCTCTAATGGTTACCTTGTAAGTTACTGTTTCAAAATATTTTAAATGTGAAAGAATTTTACTATTTCTTTAATGGTCATATCATAGCAATATCTTGCATTTGTATTTGTGTGCAGTATGGTTAAAATAAGATCAAGAAACATGGATAATATATTTGATCTTCATTTTTTATAAATACAGTTCTGGTGATCAATCGATCACTGTAACTCCTGTCTATTTGTACAGTGAGTTACTGTCAGAACTAATACCCTTATCTTTCCCTTTAAAGAGGATCTACTTTTATTATTTATTGAAGTAATTGAGATGTCTCTGCAAGGGGTTAATAATTTAAGCAAGTAGAATATATTTTTCAAATGCTTTATTTTTGGAACTTGTGGTATAAAAATATACCGTGTGTGCTTTGCAAAGAACAGGACTAGATTTGACTCGCTGTCTTTGTATTTTTTATTAACAGAGGGACATACGATATTTATGTAAAATGTGATGGTGTTGGGAGGTGTGTTGGCACCTATGACAACCGAGGAAGTTTTGGTGAGTTGGCCTTAATGTACAACACACCCAGAGCAGCTACGATTATAGCTACCTCTCCTGGTGCCATCTGGGGTTTGGTAAGTGAAATACTCGTGTTAATGTACTATTCATTTGTTTTAAATATGTTATATAAATTGTACCAATATGCTGTAACAGCATCAAGGAAAGGAATTATGATTTTAGGAAGTTTAATATTAAAATCTGTGAGAACTCCTGGCACTGTCTTTTTTCCAGAAACTGCAGAAACCTGAGGCTCAAGAAAACACTGAGTTTTTGAAAAATGATGTTGTTTTATTCAAATGGTAATTTCCCAAATCGCAAAATGGTTCCCCACATCTTGACAGGAAATGCTTTTGGTTCCAGAGTAGAATTCAAATATGAGGTTCTTTGTCAGTGTTACAGTACTCGGATCTTTGACAGCAGTAATACCAGCAGAGTAAAGCTGGGGTAGCCATTCTTCAAGACTTACGTATCAATGTAATGACCGATCCCAAGGTACCATTTTCCTGTTGAAGCAAAATGCGTGTTTTTTCATGTAAAATTTCATGGTTTTTAAATCCTTATGACTTCTGGGATCGTTGCAGAGTTTAGGATGCTATGAGAATAGCTTTAAGTTGCATCGGGTTGTACTGGTCAGCAAATCCCACCTGTTGCAGTGAAGACTTGCAAAACATTTCACCTCTCCCTCCAGGATGTAGTCACATGAAGTTAAGAGAGGAAAACAGCATACATGTAGTTTTCCATCTATCCACCTCACTTCAAGTGCCAAACACTCAGGAATGTCCAGTTGCCTGTTTAGGGCAGCAATGGGACCTGTTCTACTGATGGAGCAGAAAGTGGATTTATTGGGATCTAAGACCCAGGCGCATGTCGTTTGTTTTCATAGAATAAATTCTTTGCTTATATATCAATATATGTGTGTCTTCAGGATATTGGAGAAACTTTGGAAATTAAAAATTTCAGTATTGAGGACTTAAAGACCTGAAATAATGTTTGTCTGAAAACCATTAAGCACTAACTTATTACACAGAGGCCAATAAACGCACAACTGGCCTCTCAAAAGGTTAAAAATATATTTTTTTCCCCATTTTGAATTGTGTGGTGTATATTTTGGGGTAGCTATTGTACAAACCACTCAGTGCTCATCGTGTAGCCATCCTGTTTAAGCAAATCTGTCTGTTGTCTGTAAGTAAACTCTATATGTACGTCCTACAAGGCAGAGAAGATTTTCACAATGTGAACGGGATCAGGAGCTTAATTTTAGCAGCTCTAGTTTGACCTAGAAGAATTTATCTTTCACAGCTGACTAAAGAGGAGATTAGATGGCGAGCATGACAGCTGAATCGAGTGACTGAAGAACATCTTCAGCCTCTTGTAAAGAATTTCCTACCACACACAAATTTTCTGTTGCTAAACTCTCCCCTTCTCTTTGTGTTTGCAGGACAGGGTAACGTTCCGAAGAATCATTGTAAAAAATAATGCCAAAAAGAGAAGAATGTATGAAAATTTTATTGAGTCATTGCCATTCCTTAAATCATTAGAAGTAAGCTTTTTATTGCATTATTTTAATGGCCTTATCAGAGGTACTTGATAAGCATGCTTCTGCAGACTTTAAACGAGGAAATAAAATTTTCTCTGCAGTAAAATTTGGCATGCTGTGTTGGAAAAAGACCAGGGTTTTTGTATTTCTAAATTTTTAGGATAAAGAACCATTGTTAATGCAGTATTAAAAATTGTATTTTTTTTCTCTTTACCTTCATTTTCTTGAGCTTAGAGAATTTAAAAATATTTTCATTTAGCAGCTGTATTTTTACATGCTTGCTTTTCTGAAATAATTTCGGAAGACTAGGATGTGTAGACTCCTTACAAAAATGGAAGCTCTGTCAAGACATCCACCTGTTAAGTCTAGACTGTACCTTCAGAAATGCTGTTCAGCAGCTCTTCCTTTTTTAATGATTATCAAAACAGGAGAATAAGGATATTCTGTGTAAAGATTCATGGAAAGAAGTAAAAAGGGACTTTCTAAATAGAATATTGTAATGTTAATCAAATCTTTTGTACTTTTTCTTTTTTAAATGAAGGTATCGGAGCGTTTGAAAGTGGTTGATGTGATTGGCACCAAAGTGTACAAAGATGGGGAACAAATCATCGCTCAGGTACAGCTATTTATTTCTTGTTTTAGTTTTTCTCTTCCAATAGGTAACAATTACCATAATACTTGTAAACAATAGGTGATTTTAAACTATCTTGTTCTTGGTCAGAAAAAATAAAAACAGTGAGTCTGGCAGAGGTGATACTGTTTCAGAAGCTAACTTTTTACTTACACAGTATTTATACCCCGTTTTGTTGATATGAATAAACAAGTAAACAGTCTTAATATGCTGACAAATTGCAACTACATAATGGCATGATTGTTTACACTAATGAACACTGAAGTCCCACCTTGATTTTGTTGTGTATGCCCTCAGCTGTATGGTTTAATTTTTAGATAGTCCTGTGTGGAGCCAGCAGTTGGACTTTTTGATTCTTGTGAGATCCTTCCAACATGAGATATTCTGTGATCTTGGGAACTCTTTAAGATAGGCAACAGAGATTGGCTTGGCCAAAAATATTGACTGGATGTCAGATACGACCCTTGGAGTCTTATTTGTATGGGAAACTCTGTAAGGGAAATCATTTGGATGGAAATGGAATGCAGAGGTGGAGAAACAGGAGTAAGGATCCTAAAATCTTCCACAATGTTGTTTTTCCATGTTTCTGTATAAGCTCTGCCTTTTCATGAAAAGGGCTTGCAGTCAGTTCTGTATTGATGTTTTAACTGTTTTGTGTCTCGAGCGTGTATTTCACATTAACAGTGGTTTCTTTGGAAGTAGGTATCAAAAAGGTGAACTTCAAGGCACTGGCTGCCAGTATCTTAATGTTACCCTGAAATTAAAATGAAATTTCACATTTCCTTTACCCACTTTATTTTTTTTCTTCTACAGGGTGACATGGCTGATTCTTTCTTCATTGTGGAATCTGGGGAAGTAAGGATTATAATGACAAGAAAGGTAAAACATCCCTAAAAGACTTTAAATGTTGGTGTATTCTTGATGTGTAATAAATATTACCATTACTGTTGTTGTTAGTTTTGCTTATACAACTGAGTTCAGCAAATCTCACTCTTAATCCCTCTTCTCTTTCTTTTTTCTTGATATTTTAGGGTAAACCAGATGTAGAAGAGAATGGAGCAGTTGAAATAGCCCGATGCTCAAGAGGACAGTATTTTGGAGAACTTGCTCTTGTAACTAACAAACCACGAGCTGCTTCTGCATTTGCTCTTGGCACTGTCAAGTGTTTAGGTATTGTTCAATAATATTTTATATCTAATACAAAGTAACATATATCTGTTGGATTGTTTTAACTGTGAACTCTGTCTTTCTCCAGAATATAAGATTTAATTACATTTAGCTAAGTGAGACTTCTGAAGTACATCACCTATTACAATACATTCCTATTTATTTTATTTATATGCAAAAATTATTTGTAATTAGTAACTGGTATTGAACACAAATTCTGCAATGTTTCTCTGATTACATGGAGGTAAAAATTTCTTCAAGATAGTGCAGAGAGAATTGCTGCAAACCTTTTAGAGCTATCAGATAGATCTGCCCAACACTGCAGCTAAAGAATTTCTTTCCCCATTATACTCACTATCACCTAGGAAATAACTCTGTGGTAAGACTTCTGACCCATTTTATTGCCATGACTTAAGCTTTTAAGAAATTATTTGTCTTCACCAGCTGTTAATTTAATCATTCTGTCACACTGTAGTCTGCTTCTCACCCATACCTCTTCATGGTGTATTATTTAGCTTCTACATATCCACATCCAGTTACAGGAAAACTGCAAAGATAGATTTGGCTTCCTTGAATGACAGTTTGATTACCAAGCCAGTAAACAAAAAGTTAATTTCTTATTTATAAAGTTATTATTTTTTAAGATCCTTATCTCCAAACCCACACAGATGAACAGACAATAAAGGGTGAGAGTCATAGAAAGGGAAGAATGAGGGGCAATGGGGAGGAAGAGTGTCTTCGCCCAGTATTGGTGAGTCACTGAGATCTCTGATGCTTCTGAAATAGCAGAGATCTGAAATATCCTCAGGAGCCGGGAGAGTACAGGCCTGAGGTCGGAAGCTGATTGAAGGATGAAGTTCCCTCCCTGGCCTGTTGGCTAGAGGATAACGTTGTGCGATCGGTGAAGGAAAACCTTCTAGCTGGCTAGAGCACGTTGACGTGGCATGTGAATTACATTTTCCAACTTTCTGTATGTTTGCTGGGAAGTAAAAACCTATTATTTTCCACTGTGAGTGGAAGCAGGTAAAAACAGCAAGGAAATATGCCAAGCTGAACCCTAAATACAGCCAACAACATCAGTGAAGGATGTGTTTTGTTTGAAATCTAAGGGCCTTAAAACTGTATTCAGTGGAGGAATCTAGGCCCCTCCGGAGTTCTCCAGAAGCTTTTGCATCACAGCAATTTTAATCTGAAAACATTTTAAAAGTAAGGAACCAGGCAAATTCTAAGTTTATTTATGGAGTTTCAAGACAGCAGTGTGTTGGTTTTTCTGCTACGGTAAGTGGTTCTCTTCTGCGTCAATAAAGCGTGTGTCTCGGTAGTATCTTTCCTGTTACCATTTAAGATTTTACTTTGGAATGTCATAAACATTGAGATTGGTGCCTGCCACTGACAAGCATGTTGTATTCTTTCTCTTTCTCTCCCCTTTTATTGTAGTCATGGATGTGCAGGCATTTGAAAGGCTTTTGGGACCTTGTAAGGAAATTCTGAAAAGAAACATTGCAAACTATGAAGAGCAGCTAGTTGCTTTGTTTGGAACAAACATGGACATTGCCGATACCAGTGCATGAACTGAGCATTGGAGCAACAAGATCTGTTACGAGAATATAGCACAGTAGTGGTTAGTCCACTGAGAAATTGTCTCTCTTCCTATAGATGCCAAGCATTTTCTGTGATTTTAGGAGCGGGTTTGGGGGTATTTTTTTGGGCTCATTACAGTGGAAGTACTAGTAAACAAAACAGGAATTTAATGAATTGCAGGCTTGATTTTTTAAAGTGCTCGGCTCTGACGGTTCCATCTGAAATTAAGACCTGTAGTAGCACAGCACCTTTGAAAATCAAGTCATCCAACACAACGTTCCCTTAAAGAGTAGATTTCAAAAACCCCCCATGCGATGAACTTGTTAAACCGTCTTCTGTTCTTCAAACTGGTTACAATTTTTCTGGGAAGACTGTTAGTTTGAATGTGATATGTTGAAAGTATTAGTGCACACAAAGTGTTTATATGTATTAATACAGAAGATATACAGTAGATATTACTTTCTGACTATTACAGTTGTCATGATTTTATGTTGCATTTATCACAAGTGTAGTGAATCACGAGACTAATCGTAAGATAAAGCATGACAATGCATTTTGTGTAACGCTCATGACCCAGATCTGATTTTTAACATTTTGTAATTTGTCCTAAAGTCCTCTTTGTTCAATATGTCATGTTTCAGCACGACATTGTAATATCTTATGCAATTTAGAGGACTTGTATATTTTTGCAATAAACTGCATTTTTTATTAGTTATGTGTATTCTGTACAGTCCAGAGTGAGAACAGCTGACAAATTAACCTCAGTGCTTTGAAGGCAAAGGCATAGGTTGTTGTCGTGTTCTGCCTATTCATACGTAACCAATATTGTTTTACTTCTCCCTTGTTTTATATTTATGCATTTTGTCTCCTCTATGCTTGTTCTCTAGTGAGTTTTTTTTAGATTTCACCGTTTTTATCTGTTAAATCTTTTACCTCTTTCAATTCAAAGGATCTCTGTATATCTCTCTTCTTGCAGTCTAACCTTAGCTATCGAAGACCAGATTCAATTACTGAAGTGACTGATACTGACAGCCATGCTAAACTAAGCTTGTTCTTGAAAAATCCTTATCAGCAAGTAAAAAGTATATTGAATTCTAAAGATCAATAGTTTAAAAGCTTCGTACAATTCCGGAAGTTCTGCTGCTGTTAAAGCTAACACGTTCTGCTTTCAAAAACCTGTAGGCCATCATAAAATAATACCTTTTAGCCGTAATAGCATGGGATACCTTCTGAGACTGAGGAGAGAGACCGTCATCTTCATTAGGAGCACAGGGCTCAATGCATACCAAGGTCTGTGACTGGAAATTTCAGGCACAGTCCAATTTCAATACTGCTTACTGACCTATCCGTTGCTGTACATGGAAAGCTGGTGCACATAGTGGCAGCTGGCGGTAGTTCTGCCAAAACGGGACTACAGGGACTGTGTGGGAAGGCTGCTCATGCCCTGTTTTGAATACCTGAATGATAACATTTTTCCTTCTTCGATAATGACTTTTCTAATGCCATATAGTTGTGTATGTTGATGTCATTATTATCCTGTAGCTAGTGATATGTTCTGACAATTTATATAATCATACCTGAATATGAAATTATGATTATATAATACAATCACAGTACATAATTTATATCATGCCGTATGGTATAAATTATAAATCAAATTATTGACAAAACCCAATCTGAGCAAAATTTACAAGTTTCATTTTTTTAACCTAGAAATCTGGTACGACTAATTGCACATATGATATCCTACCTTTGTACTTTTGATTTATGGAAAAAAGAGAAGCTTGTTATGCTAGAAGGAAATACCAGGTACAAAATCTACACTCTTGTCATTCTGTATGCTTAATCTCTAAAAGCTACCTATGTTCTGCACTAGCTTCATGTGATTAAGAGAAATGCTAGAAATTACTTGTACGGCAGTAAACTACAATCAAGGCCATAAATGCCAGTCACAATACTTTCAATATTGTTGGTTATATTTAAAGTTTCCTTACAATAAACAACACTTTTATATATATAAATATACATTTATTGATATTGTTGTGTTTTAATTCTGCTATTACAAAGTTGCAAGCAAACTATTTATATTCATTTATTAAAACCTTCATAATTCTTAACACTTCCATGTTGATTTTCATAAATTAAGTTTTGCAGATACTCTGGCTGCTCAGTGTAGACAAAATGTTGGTGTGGGATTTGTCATCGCTACTTTGTATTTGATGATTTGCTTGTACTTTATAGCTGGGAAGAAGCTGTGGTAGTGGGGAGTGACAAATTGCGGATAATCAGACACCCAGATTTTCTGGGTCCCAAAGTACAGCTCACTGCTGTGGCAGTTTCTTTGTGTTGCTCTCGGGAACTGGGTGATTTCTGGAATTTTCTTTGTTGGTGAATGACCAACAGTAATAAATTGTCACTTTGTAAGTTGTTTTGTACAGATCTGCATCCTTCATCAGTCAGCATTTGGAATTTCTTCTGGGTCTAGTCATGGGTACACTTCAGATGTGCCAGTGGTGCTGTCAGAAATGCGGCATGTGCTCATCCTAAGAAGGAAATCACAGCCAGTCACTGATCGTCAGCAATTTGGGCGTTTCAAAAAGGGAAAGGTAGATAGCCCTAGTAATTTCGAACGATGTCGTATTTACCTGATGGTGACAGGATCTGTGTCCATGCTTAGATTACCTGACACTTCCAGAACTAGAGGTGTTCTCTGTGTTTGTAGTCAGGTTGCTAAAGGAGCGGGCCTTAGGCAGCAGCTTGGCATCTGCGTGTTGTTCTGTTTGCCTCCTCGCTCCCCAGCTCCCCAGCAGTTTGTAGTTCTGCAGATGATGCAAACAGATTTGACAAATGGCTGAGTTCTAAAGAGGAAAGCTAACTAAACAAATGCTCCAGTGGGCTTGTTGAAAATATGCCCTGCTGGGTAAGGAGAAAGAAGCCTGAGAGCAAACCTGTACGAGAACGGCAGTCACGGGCTCACCTGTAACTAAGCACCAGAGCATCCACATGGCACTGAGTGTTTACAGATGTCTTAACCATGGGAAAAAACATTCAGGCACAGCCCTCAGTCAATCACAAGACACAAACCCCGAGGAAACCAGGCTGCCTTGGTCCTAGTGCTGATGCCACTTCTTTTAAAATGTCATTTTTTGTGCTTCGTGAGATTTTAAGTTCGTTTGGGATAAAGACTTGTGAGTCATTCCCTTCTGTACCTCCAAAGGCAGAAGGCTTGGGGCAAAGCTCTGAAGAGCATCGTGAAATCATCTACAGTTTAAATGGTTGTCACTCCATCTTTGTTCCCTTCCTTGTCTTTTGTAATCAGAGCAGATCGCTCTGGAATGGTGGGGGGTGTTTTGTGGGAATGTGTCGTGCGTTAAGTTTCCTGTATGGTGACTGGAATAGGTTACATCACAGTTGGTGTCATTTTGCAGTTCGTGACACAGGAGACTACTGTGTCTCCTGCACTCCTCAGATAAGCGTTGCAGTTCTCCCTGTGAGGAACTGCTTTTTTGTATGCTGGGTATTTAGAGATCTGTGGTGTTAACTGCCTTACAAAATTTAGGACTGTTTTCCAATCAATGAGGGTCGGATTTCCTTCAAATATATAGCAAGTCTGTTTCTAAATTCTTCATCCACATTTTGGCTCAGAAGGGCTCCTGGCAGGCCGGGCACTCTCGCGCAGTGGGCCCGAGGGGAGCGGACTAGCCTCGAAAGGATACAAAAGAAACAAAGAAAGTTACATGTTTAACATTGTCTCTCCCTACACCCCATTGCTCCCTTTCTCTAAATGATCTTTGTTCTGACAACCAGGCAGAGACTGGGTGGCAGAAGCGGAGTGGCTGTCCCTGCTGGTACACAGTGCCCTGCCTGACTGACCAAGGCCAGGCTGGGTGGGCCCTGGCAGCCTGACCCAGTGGGTGGCAGCCAGCCCCCGGCAGGGGGTTGGGGCTGGGTGGGCTCCAAGGCCCCTTCCAACCCCAGCCATATCTAATAAGTATTTATTATTGCCCCCCACAAAAACAACACCGAGACTATTCTAAAAAAGGGTACAGTAGATGTTTGTATTCCAGTGCCCAGGAACACTCCCTGGCTCTTTACTGGCATGGAGAAAACCTACAGATCATCTGTAGTCTCCTCTTGATTTGTTTTCCTGCAGGCTTCGAGCTGGCATGGAAGGTTTTCTTATTTCCCTTTCCTCTGGATTGTTTCTCATCTGTTACATCTTTATTTTTTCCTGATACCATTGTTATTTTTTGTCTTGCGTTGCCTTGGTAGATGGTAGCAGTTTAGCTAAAACTAGAATCTGTGCCATAACTACAAGAAATAAATTTCTCAGTAATTCCTGACCTGACTTAAAAGAACAAACCTGTCTAGCCTGTGGTTTGTTCTGTTACTCCCCAGCTTTAACCTTGTAGGAGGCAAGCAAGGATTCCCTTCTAGCATTCAAATCAGTTGTGCATTCCTTCCTCTCAAAAAAAAAAAAAAAAAAAAAAAAAAAAAAAAAAAAAAGAGCAGCAAGAAGAGGGAAAAAGGTTTTGTAGCTCTGGGAGCACCAAGTCCTCTGTTTGTGTGCTCTGCTTTCCCAACAGATCCACTGCAAGGAGATGGAAGCAGTGAATATGAGAGTGGGCATGCCCTGGAAGTCCTTAGGGAGGTGGAGAGAGCAAGGAGAGGGACGGAGCAGGAATGGCTGTACAAGACACAGAAGTCACTGTGAAAGGGGAAACCCAGCGTGCGAGGGTTGGGCAGAACGGCGGCAGGACAGAGGCTGGCGCGCTGGCAAAGGCAGCAGCTCGGGCAAGCAGGGTTGATCCAACGTGTGGGAGTGACTTGTTAGTTACTGAGGGTGGAAAGATACCTGCCTACATGAGGATGCGAAAGCACCTGTGTAGCAGAATTAAAATAATGATATGCTGTATTCCAAAGAGTCAGCAATAGCAGTTATGTCATAAAAGCAAAACAGGACACTGGCTTTCAGTGAGAAATTAAAAGTAGAGATAGGCACAAATTCATATACAATATTTATTTTACTCGTATGACTTTGACTGTAACTTTTTATTTAAATCTACCTTGTGGTTTCTTAACTTTGAGGCTGAAAGTAAATAAGTAGAATAAGACAGTGAGGGTAAATTAAAATGATCTGTATTGTTATTTTCTGTTTGTTTGGAGCCTGTCCTGTTATTTGTGCTTCCTGGTAGCCCTCTGTACATAAGGTGGTGAGAGTTCACAACTAACACTTCACAATCCCCCTCACTACTGTCTACCACTCTTGAAACAGCAAACGCAATTGAATCAGCAAGGCTACCGACAGCGTCAGCGCCACGCGGAATTGATTCATTCCCCGAGCACCCATTCATTTTGAGCACAGTGTGAGGCGAGGCAGGGTGTGTGTCTGTGGACTTAATTACAGCCTTGACGTACAGAGCGAGGAGTACGGGATCGACATAATCTTAAAGCTGAAATTCAGAAGATACTTGACTTCAACCAGGGGGCTAGTAAGTAATCTTTGATACCGTTTTGTGTGTTCTGCTGCCATCTACTGCATGGACTTCCTGTGCTCTTCACTGCTTTTCTCTCCTCACTGAGTAAACTCTACCATATGCAAAGAAGAAAAGGTAGATTGGAAAATAAGCTGTTCCATTTCTGTGTTCAGAATCTTAAAACAGCTCAGATGCTCATATTTATGAGGATTTAATGCAAGTCCTTAGGTAGGGTCTCCATTGCTGTGCTCTTTGCGTGTGTTACAGATGGTAAGTGTGATACTGAGGCGCTTATTCAGCACTGGTATCTGCTTCTTTAGACCTGTGTCTGGGATCTGGGCCAGGGGATCTGGGAGGACTGGGCTGCACATGTAGCACTTATGGACAAGTTTTTCCAAAGAACTGTGAACCTTTGCAGCAAATGTAGTTTACAGCTAGATTGAGAAAATGTTTTTCCTTTTGAGTAGAAAAAAGCACTTGGGGGAGTGGAAAAGTGGTCCACAACAAGGTGTAACCCTTTAGGCCAACAGTCTTTTTTGGACACAGGATTTCGTATCTTCCCTAGCCCCTTGATCTGCTGCTCCTTTCCCACTGGGGTAAACAGAGGCTTCTGAGCAGTAAAGCTGGGAGTTTCACCTTGCAAGGGGCTCTTTGCAAGCTTTGTGGCCTGTTTGCAGAGTGGAGACATCTGCGTGTACAGGTCTTCTGTCAAATCTCCATCTGGGAATGCAGAGTCCACAGTATATTTCTTTAAAAAAAAAAAAAAAAAAAAAA
>VXAV01007584.1:51827-73871 GCA_013399715.1 Alectura lathami
TTTGGCTAGAGTGCGACTTTACTTGAGATAAAAATGAACTATTTGCAGTAAGGATACCCTGAGCAAGTGTTTCTGATTTTTCTTTTGGATGAAAGAAATTACATCAGAACATTTTTATGGAATGATATCATTTAGATGTGTAGGATTGCTCCAGTTAAGAACTAGAGAGATTGTCTGGCCGTGTGTCTAATTTAACTCTTTACCACTTCAGGTTGGTCATCTTTTTATCCAAGCTTGACTGTGGTACAGCATGGCATTCCATGCTGTGAAATGCATCTTGGAGATCTGTGTCTACCTCCTGGACACCCTGATGCCATTAACTTTGATGATTCAGGTGTTTTTGATACATTTAAAAGGTAATTTTTGAATAAAGTGGCCTCAGCGGTTCTTGTATTTAATAAGTAGGCACCTTAAGTCTACAGGAATTTGAAGCATTTCGTAGAGCAAAGAGAGAATACATCTGGTTGTACAAGATAAATGAGAGGGGAAAGGGAAGCCTGAGCATCAGGAAAGCGGTGTAGCTTTGTGCTGTGCTAAACTGCAGAGTAATTCCTTGGGATAAAATAACTTTTCAGACCCTACTTATGATAGTTTAGGGCAGATTAAATAAAGCAGTAACAAATACATTATTTGTATACATCCTCCAGATGAAGTGGTTTAGGTTTAAAAAAACACGGTGCGGTTTTCCCACAGCAGCGTGTTTGCCAGCTCTTAATGTGTGCCTCGTAGGCAGCTACGTGCCTGGAGTTAGCTGGGCACTTTCTTAGTAACCAGTGCATGTGCTGTGGCTTTAGGACACAGTGCTTCAACACTTGCATAATTCGTTCCTATTAATTATTTTTGTAGATTCTGCGTTTTGTGTCTCATTCCTGATACAGCAGGTTCACTCAAAGTTTGCTCAAGCTTGAGGTTTGCCTTGCTTTGAGCAAGAGATTTGACTAGATGACCTTCAGAGGTCCTGTCCAACGTAGATCATGCTAAGATTCTTAGAGAGGAAGTAGTATTAGTCATAAAAATTTTTCCGTACTCTTTAGAGATGTCTGAGTTTAGTGGAATCCATCTTTTCCTATGATGTTAGCCATGTTTTAGCATCTGATTTTAGTCCAGTTGCTTTTTGTTATTTTTTTTTACAATTGGAAAAATGAAATTAAAATGCTGTTTGCAGTTCAGGACCTAAGAGCTGTTGTATGTCTTTAGACATGCAACCCTGTTAGTTACTCTGAACTGCGTGCAAAGAGAGCAGATAGAGTCTTTGTGTTACACCTTACTGAAGAACTGGGACTTGTGGCTCCACGTTCATCCGGCAGCCCAGCTGAATCCTGTTGTCTCTGCTTCTTTGGGCTGAAGAGAGTCATGTCCCTGAGAAAGGAGCCTGCAGCAGCAGCAGCCGTGGTGAGCAGGACAGAATAATTGAACAGCAAAATCCCTTGGCTGCGAGGTCAGGAAAGCTGCTGGGAGAACAGGGAGGTCCTTCGGCGTTGCCAGCGTTGTCCCTTCTCTGTTGCTTTTGCCTTCTCCAGGGGATGGTGCAGACAGCCCTTCGGTCTCCACCCTTGCTTCTGGCACTGTCCCACAGGAAGGGCCTGCCTGTGCAGATGGGGCCGGCCTACCACTTGCAGCACTTCTGTGCTAGCAGTTGCATTTTGTGATGGAAAAAAACTCCTTCTAAACCTTTGGTTTTGCCATAAATTGTCCAAGTATAGCCACAGTCAGCAGCGGGTGAAGGGAGCCTTGGAGTTCCGCGCGGGTGTGTTTGCGTTGTGGTGGCAGTCTGGTGCTCTCAAGTTCTGGCTGAGCAGCACCGCTGTCAGCGTGGGCTCCTCATCTAGCACGCCGAAGCAGTTGATAGTGTTCGCGGGGCTGAGTTCTACGGAAACACCTCGTTAAGCCGTTGAAAGACTGGAAATATGCAGGAAATGCCACATTTCTGCCACTAGAGGGCAGACGTGTGCCAGCTGTGAGTTCAATAGCATGCGACCTCAGGGACCTTTTAGCTTTTTTTTTTTTTTAAAACCTCCTTGGAAGGTTCGTCTGTAAAAGAATTAAATGTAATGGTCTAGAGCAGTTCCTTGTACAGGTGCACAGGTAGCGTGGTTATTGCAATGTAATGTTTTCATATTTGTTTTTAACATGTATTGGGAAGTGACTTCAGTACTCTGACTCCCCCCCAGTGACAGCACTCAGTTGTGACTTCCAGTACCTGTCATGTGCCGAGCAGGTTTCAGTTACAGCAGGTGCCCAAAGGAAGAAGTGTGCTTCAAAAGAATATGAAATTTGGAGACAGTGTAATGTATAGGTATACAGCTGGGGAGTTGGTAGTGCACAGCAGGTTTTGCAAAACTGCAGCTCTCTGTCACTTCGCGAAAGCGTTAGCTCCTCTGCCAGACTCTTTTTTCCCTCTGCTGCCTGCATCAGGCACCAGCTGAGAGCACACATGCACACAAAAGCTACCCGAGCACTAGAAAGCTAGCGCAGGTGAGGAGTGAACAGCTCTCCAGGGACCGTGCTTGTAAAGCTCTTGATCGTTTTGTGATCTCCTCTTCTAGTTACGATTTTACTCCGATGGACTCCTCTGCAGTGTATGTGCTCAGCAGCATGGCTCGCCAGCGTCGCGCCTCCCTGTCCTGCGGGGGATCCAACAACCCAGACGCCGAGAGGTCGGAGTGCAGCACCAAGAACTGTGCGTCTGCTGCGTCTGCACATCTGTCCTCCAGCCCTTTGTGCAGCAAAGCTGGCAAAAGCCACAGCTCAGGGACTGCAAGTACTGTGAGTGCCACTTCTCCAAACAAGTGCAAAAGACCAATGAATGCCTTCATGCTTTTTGCCAAAAAATACAGAGTTGAATATACTCAGATGTATCCAGGGAAAGACAACAGGTAAGGGCACACAATTCTAGTTGGTTATTGCTGGTGAGCTTGCAGAGTTCCTCTGTCCCACTTTTAAATGTAGAGTGGACTCAATGTTATGTTTGAAATGAAATGTTTGTATGTTGCGTTTGTATGTCGGGAGAAAAGTACCAGGCTCCCTGCTCCTCTGCTCATGTGTTGTAGCAGAGAAAGGGAATTTCAGTGGTTCCAGCCCAGCCAGAATTGTGTCTTGACAGAATATTGGAAGTTGTTCGGTGGAGGTACCGTTATTTATTGTCAGTCTGTGTACCTGCTTACATAACGAGGTGCTGCTTGTTTGGGTCTCTGAAAGACCTTCCTCCAAACAGTACGTGGCAAACGCCGCTTGTCCGCAAGGCACTGGACGATCTGCTGAAACTTGCAGGAGGAGCTGTGTGTCTGTGTTTGGGGAAAGGATCCTGGTTCTTTCATCTTTATAAAGCTGTTCGATGTCTGAATTTAAATACTCTGAATATTTTGTGCTAGTTGTGAATATGTAAATATAAACTAAAACCATGAGTTTGCACTAAAATCAGATATTTTAATGTATATTACATGAAAACTGTTACCATAAAAAATTCATTTCACATGAAAATTCCGGTACTGAATCTGGCAAAAGCTGAAGGTGACAGGGCTTTGGGGGGGCTTTGGCTATTTCATAACGTTCTGTGGGGATGCTGTAAACTGCTGTTGAGAAGCAAAATCCCACCGTACAAATAACCCATCCTTAAATTCCAGAAAGCCTTGCATGTCCTGGCAGTGAAGTTCTGCAAGGTTTATGGTAATGTCAGTGAAGCAGATCTGCTGTCCTCAAATGCATTGCAACTCTTAAGTGAGAAATCAAATAGGAAGGCAGCTAGGAAAGTTCCGATTATTTAATTAAAAATGCTGATTTTGAATGGAGGCAGTGAACTGGAGCTGCAGCCGGATGGATGTGGAGGTAGTTTGAGTGTTTCAGTGACCACATTTAGGCTGAAGCAAAGTAGTTACAAGTAAGCTTCAGGGTGCACTGGTCGGGGCCATCTGAATGCACTTTCCGGGCATCCATAAAATACAGTAAGAGTTTGATAACTGCTTTTACAGGCATTCAGCTACTGTTGTTTAAGTTCTGCTGGGACATCCATTGATTTGGCTGTCCAGAGGCAGCTCTCATGCTTGTAAAACACAAGTCAGTGTGGATTTCAGGTTACTGAGTAGCTCTTCCAGGGTTATTGGTAGTACCCATTTCCGTACTCGATTTCTCGTGTGTGTTACAGCCACTTTGTGTTGCTGATGCACAGGAGAAAGGACAAACCTTGAAGACTCTGAGCTGAGCTGGGCTGTCTGTTCAGAGATGCAGTGGCTCAGGACACGTCCAAGAGGCAGTGAGCTGCGAGGTTCACAGTCCAGTGCTCACATGCTGGCCCCTAAGGGCCCTACTTCAAGACTTCAGCTGTTGTCAGGCCATCACCTGCTGCTGTTCCAGGTGTCCTTGCTGTAGCCATAGCTGGACTTAGTTGTGTGTTCAGAAAGATGGATAATCCGAGTAGTGTGCCTGCTAAAGATGGAGAAGATCCCCTGAACTGCTGACAACACTTCTCAATGCTGGACGTAGTTCCTGTGTGAACTCAAGGCATTCTGCGGTTCTGTTTCACAGTTCCTTTTCAGTTAGCTGTAAAGTAAGGGCCTGCGTCCCCCCTGGCGGCATGTTGCTGAGGTGCTGCTGGGGCTCACCGGCACTCCGAGGGAGCAGGCAGCGTGCAGAGCACAGCGACGTCCTGCTGAGGTGAAGGGCTGTGGGGCAGTTCTTTGGTACTTGTTTCAGGAGAGTTAGGTCTCGTCTCCTTATGTCAGGGATTTCATAGAATCATAGAATGGCATGGGTTGGAAGGGACCTCAGAGATCATCTAGTTCCAACACCCCTGCCGTGGACAGGGCTGCCAGCCACTAGCTCACTAGATCAAACTGCCCAGGAACCCATCCAGCCTGGCCCTGAACACAGCCAGGGATGGGGCAGCCACAGCTTCTCTGGGCAGCCTGTTCCAGCACCTCACCACTCTCTCAGGGAAGAATTTATTCCTGATGTCCAACCTAAACCTCCCCTCTTTCAGTTTTAGCCCATTCCCCCTTGTCCTGCCATTATTTACCTGTGTAAAAAGTCGGTCCCCCTCCTGCCTGTAAGCTCCTTTCAGGTATTGGAAGGCCGCAATGAGGTCTCCCCAGAGCCGTCTCTTCTCCAAGCTGAACAGTCCCAACTCCCTCAACCTTTCCTCACAGGAGAGGTGCTCCAGCCCTCTGATCATTTTGGTGGCGCTCCTCTGGACCCGCTCCAACAGCTCCACATCCCCTCTGTACTGGGGGCCCCAGGCCTGGACACAGCACTCCAGGTGAGGCCTTCCAAGGGCAGAGTAGAGGGGGACAATCACCTCCCTCTCCCTGCTGGCCACCCTTCTCTTGATGCAGCCCAGGATGCCATTGGCCTTCCTGGCTGCAAGAGCGCACTGCCGGCTCATGGCCAGCTTTTCATCAATCACAACGCCCAAGCTCTTCTCCGCAGGGCTGCTCTCAAGGAGTTCTTCTCCCAGTCTGTACACACACCTGGGATTGCCCCAATCCAAGTGCAACACCTTGCATCAGGCATGACCTGCCCTTGGTGAAGCCGTGCTGGCTGTCTCGGATCACCTCCTCATCTCACATGTGCCTTAGCATCTCCTCCAGGGGGATCCGCTCCATGATCTTCCCAGGCACAGACGTCAGGCTCACTGGCCTGTAGTTCCCAGGGTCTTCCTTTCTCCCATTCTTAAAAATGGGAATGATGTTTGCCTTTTTCCACAGATTTCTCTGTGTGCATCTTTTTTCAGCCTCAGTGGTTCACTCACAGAAATATTTCCTTGGAGAAATGAAGCTTTTGTAGTAGATCTCTGAAGCTTTTTAAAATGCACAGCTCTGTGCTCATGTTCAGTGCCCCAGTGCAGGCACTGTACCCTCTGTGTCTGGGAGTGCCATTTGTTTGTGTATTTATGTAGTGCGCTCAGAGTGCAGAGGTTTTGGACACCGCGTTTTCGTTTGGAAACGCAGCGGCTTTTTCAGCAAACCTCGTACTCCCACAGCACCGTGACTCAGAGCGAGGGGCCCCCTGCAAAACTGTAAGAAAAAGGGACAGACGTGGTGCTGCTGTGCCTCTGGATACTGCAAAACGCACGACGCATCTGCTGATTGGACTGGAGTGTGTTTAGTGGCAGACCAGAGATTCGGTTCTTAACTTGGATAGAAAGCCAGAAGTAGTTCAGTAATCGTGGCTGATGAGGCAGCTCTTGTGTGCAGAGATTGTCATTCCGCCAAAGGATGGCACGAGCATCTCAGTGGGACGTTCATCCAGCACTGGGGAGTGCAGCTAAGCCCTGTGGCATGATGGTTGGCAACCGCGCCCACGGCAGGGGGTTGGCACTAGAGGATCTTTGAGGTCCCTTCCAACCCAAGCCCTTCTGTGATTGCACGATTCTGTGATTCTGTGGTGTGATGAAATACTGTCCAGAGGTCAGCAAGTTGGTAAGGAGCAGGAAAAACAACTCAGCCTTTGGCGCAGCGATGGGCGTGTTGGAACAAACGGTTCTTCTTCGTGCGGGAATGTCAGCGGGGAGCCCACCAGTGTTCTCTGCCCACTCTGTTCTCCCCAGCGTGGACTGAGGGTGGGGGAGCTCCGCGGATCCGTGAACCAGACGGGGGGTGTGCAGTGAACCAAACCTTTGGCTGCGGTCACGCTCAGATCGTTGCCCTAATTATTAGAGAACATATTGTCAGCAAATCTGTCGGAGGTGGAAGTAGGGCAAAACAAATGTGAGCCACCGTTTGGTGGTGGTTCTCGTCAGGCTCATTTTTCACATCCCTGTTTTGCTGGCTTCTGCAAGTTGCTGTGTATTCAAACGCGCCCTTTGAAATGTTAGTGTTCACCATGCTCAGCTAACGCACATGTCTCAGCTGGTGCAAGAAGAATGAGAAGATGATCAGAAATGTGATTGTTTCAAAAAAGGATTTTTTTTGTTTGAAAAGGATTTCTTCTGGGTTTTTTTTTTTTTCATTTAATTTTTGTCTTTCTTAAAGGGCTGAGAATTCTGAAATCCTGTCCTGACCGTGGTCTGAAACATTTCTCTTGCAGAGCCATAAGCGTGATACTTGGTGACAGGTGGAAGAAGATGAAGAACGAGGAGAGGCGGATGTACACGCTAGAAGCCAAGGCCTTGGCGGAAGAACAGAAACGTTTAAATCCTGACTGTTGGAAACGAAAACGAACGAATTCTGTATGTTCTGTCACACTGGTTTGTCGTGGTGCAGTCACGTGTGTTCGTATGGTAGCTGTGGTGTTCTCTGTTCCTTCTGTTTGCTGTCTCCTCCTTCCTTGGGAGCCCAGCCCTCCACCTTACCCCCTGTGCTGTGTCACTGCTTTGGGCGCTTCACAGCGTTCTAACTGTGAAATCCAGTCGGTAGGACTTGTTGTGTAGGCAACAAGTTTCTTCCACTTTGTAGAAGACCACCAGGTTAAGAGTTTGCAGCAGTTTGCTGGGTGTTAGGTAAGGTCCGGGCTCTCAGGGTGACCCCCGAGTTCAAACCAGCGGGTGGGGTGGAGGCAGGGGCCTGGTGCGGGGCTGCGGAGCGCTGCCTGGGCAGGGCACCACGCGTGTTGTGGGCTGGGCAGGTGTAGGATTTGATGCTCAAACATCATCGCCTTGCCTTCCACGTGTAAATGAGGCTGCTTGCTCAGGGCACATGCAGGTTTGCTCTAAGGCCCAGTAAGAGCCGCCCCAGCGCCGCGTTGCTTCTTCACGGCTGCGTGTGCTGCGTGCTGAGGAGTTTTCAGCCCCTTGTTGCAGGTTTCACTGAATCCCAGCTGCTAGGAACAAGCTGGTTTGCTGTTCACTGTCATTCCAGATGTTGCACTGTGTCCTATTCCAATCAGCAGTGACAGCCCTGTTAGCTCTCACCCGGTTTTAGTTAACTCTTTGTTAATGCTGTTCTTATACCACTGGAGTCTTTGGCATTGGCCTGTGAGCTCAAGTTCCCTTCACACGTGTGTCTCGACTGCAGGGAGCTCAGTGGGTGTGTATTTAACTGAGAGTGATATTTGGGGTGACCTGAGGGAGAAGGGTGTCTTTCTTAGCCCCTCTGGCAGGATTTTCCCAGCTGTGGCAGGGCCTTCAGGCCCAGGTAGCAGTATCTGCCGTAACCCATTACCGAGGTGTTGCGACAGCAGCAGCAGCAGGAAGCAGCTTGTTTAATTGTCTGGTGTGAACTGAGCATTTCGCCCACTGCTTGGTTCCCTTTCCAGGTAACGATGGTCGGCTCCAGGCTGCAGCGAGGTCTGTGCGTGGTCTTTGATGACAAGGGGATGACATCCCCCGTTTCAGCCGTTTGTTTTCTTCTGAATTACACGCAGCGCACAGTGACCACACGTACTTGGGCCTTTCAGAACACGTTTGCCGTTTACGGTAACAGCTACTTCCCTTTGCTTGGTAGCTGCTGACCTGCTTCTCTCTTCTCTCCCCAGGGCTCACAGCAGCATTAAGCCGGGATTTTGCTGTTGATTCTGTCTTTACAAGTGGCTGTTGCTTGATGGCAAGAAGATGCAAGATCAAGGTCTTACTATTTGTTGTGAATTCGTGTGACCGTAAAATCCTGGCACCATCAAGTCTGAAATGATGTAATAGGAGTGCAGATTTGCTTTTTACAATAGAACATTAAGTAAGCTAAAACTATCAACATTTTAAACCAAATTGCCTTATTTTTCTTCCAAACTTCATATATGTATCAGGTAATATAGGCTTGAAAATGGATATCCTGTGGTGCTAAAGTACTTTAGAAAGAGGCGAAGGAGATGTGTATAAATGTTTATTTTTAAAAGAAAATGTACAAAAAGGGGAATTTTAAAATATGTAACAGCTGTTTATATACACTGATTCTTATTGCTGATTGATATGTATTGCACACCATATTAGCGATGATGATTCTGGGACCTGGGATTTTCAGAAAGGGCAAAATGTATCACCAGCCTGCGGCCCCCCAGCCTGCCCAGATGCCAGCAAGTTTCTAGAACAGGTGGCAAGGGGAGAGCAAGCACTGTGTCACCCCACCAGGAGCCGCTTTCTGGGTTGCCACCTCTAAGATTTGTATCCACACTGAGATGTGGCCGCACCAGCTGGCAGCAGCTGTTACTTCAGTGGAAGCAATGGCTCAGGCCAGGTGAAACGAACAAAGAGTGTTCTCTCAAGAAAAATGGTGCTGTCAGCGTTGCCACCGTCATAGTTTTACCTTTGTGTTTTGTCTTCGCCACATATTCTACCATATTTTATTTTGCCATAAGACGTCTTTATGGTGGGGCAAACTTTGCACTTAACTATACGTGCAACACTTGCACTTTACTTTTCTCCTCCAACTGTCTAAAATTAGAGCAGCTGCAGTAGGATTACAATTGCTTCTGCTGTGAGCTTTTACAATCATGGCTTTTCATGTACTAAACAGCTGTGTGGTTTTTTTATTTTTAAGAATCACAACTGTAAATTTCAGTTTGACACGTGTCTACATGATGTTGCCCCTAAGATTTTTGCACACTATATTCTTGTATATTATTTCAAATAAATTCATTAAAATTTGGTGTTGTGTGTTTTATGAAATGAAGCAGCCTCGTTGTTCAGTCAGCCCTCCAGCGATCAGCATGTCCTGCAGGAAGGTGTCTACACGAACCCATCCCAGCCGTGTTCTGATGCTTTGCACTTTGGAAGCTACTGGAGAATTTAAATACTGAATTCGGGATTGGGAGAGTCAACGTTCTTTATTACAGTTTCAGCAAAAAGAGAGGTGAAATCAGTATAAATTATTCCAAAATGATAGCAGTGCGATAGCAAATCACTTACGCTATTTATAAGTATTTTTTCTTGTGTTAAAATTAGTGAATTTTAGGTGGAAACTGATGATGCTAGCATTCCAAAAGTACATTTTTCTGAATAAGGCTAAAATGCATTCAACTGTTAAAACTGTACTTGCAGGAAAAGAGCTCCTTCCTTATTTGATAGTCAGCAATTACACTGTAATATGCGAGTAAATCTAATTTTATCCCCTTCTAAATTCAAAAGGAATGCTGGAGAGTGATTCATTTTTATTAGATGTAGATTTACAGCACATAAAAATCATACAACTTGGTAATAATATTTGTATAAATAAGTTCCTATAATAAGAGCATAAAGAAGTAAACGTGAAGAAGTTCCACAGACGAAGCAGGTAAACGCGTGTCATCGTAAAGCTGCGGATCTGGAAGTCGTGCATCAACCCCACGTACACCCGGGGCTGCTCCCCTCTGAGGTGCCCAAACGTTCACTGGAGGGTGGACATCGCTTTCTGCAGCAGCTGCACCATGATGGGGTAGACGGGTGCAAACTCCTTTCCTTCCCGCGTTCGGACCGACTGAACATAAGCTTCCAGCGCGCCCCTAAAGAAAAAAAAACATGACTGCACCCCAGGTAGTTAAAGCAGTGGAACAGTGTACAAGCTCTGAAACTGAAAGCCAAAACTTCTTTTCCCTACTACAGAGTTTTCCTTAAATGGTTTTACCTGTCTGTGTGGAAGGAAGCAGAGCACAAAGACTGGAAAGCTCTGCATCCTTGTTTCATGCTCTTCCTCTCCCTTCACCGCCCTCCGCTTTGAGGAGCGGAGAAGCTAACATTTCACTGAGCAGCGGCAGCATGTTGCAGATGGCTTGAAATGACAGCTCTGACGCACAGGCTCAGGCACGCTCTGCACTGTAACCTTTAGGAAGGGGAAGAACTGGCTCCAGCTGCTGCAGACACAGAGTACAGCTCAAAATGAAAACTGGGACACTGGCGAACAACTGAGATGCCTTCCGGTGAGTTCCTGGCCAAGGCTTTTGAACTTCTGTCCTCTGGGAAATGCTGCTCTACGCCAGAGACAAACGGTGTGTGCCCGTTGGTACAGCTCTGCTGTGATTTTCTTGCACGCTGTCGTGGGATGCCACATACAGCAGCAGTCTCGTGTGATTTACGCAAGTGGAGAACTTCCAAGCTGGAAGGGGCAGCTGTGACCATGTGTCTGGACGCAGTTTAACTTGCTTTACAAGCACAGGGCCACCTTTCACCCAACAAGTCTAGTAAGAGTAGTATTGCTGAGTTGCATCTCAGGATGCAACAAGGACTTTGTAAATGCTGACTTCAGCTTTTGACCTGTTCACGAAGCAGGCCAAGACAGCTTTGCCATATTTGAATACAGCACCTAATTGAGTTGATTTCTTTCCTACCTTTTTTCCCTTCCATTTCTTCTTAGGAGACAATGAACTGCCTGGGGGGAGTCTGTCTATAAACCTTTGTTCATATCTCAGGGGGGGACCTGGGTGCTGCTTCCTGCCCCTGAGGGTCAGGTGGGTTCTGGTAACAGCAGGAATGAACCCAGGCCCCTCAGGGAGGTGGGCGCCTGGGGCACATCTGCTCCAGTCAGTGAGGCTGTGGGGGGTGGTGGCACTGAGAGCAACTGCAGCAGTGGGCGCATGGGAACTAAACCCCACCCGGGTCAGAGCTTTGCTGGCAGTCCTCAGCAGAGTTCGCGTAACAACAAGTGGGGTATGTTTTGGAGGCCAAAAGCCTGTGCTCACTTTGCTGCAGAGCTTCATGCACAGAGAGAGCCAAGTGTTCAGATGTGTCAGTAAGGAACCAGGGGCAGCTCTTCTGCTGAGCGCCAGGTGGGAACGGAGCAGGACGGCACCAGGCAGTGCCCACCGCAGCCTCCTCAGCCCCGGGCACAGCTGGACTTCGGGTTCACTCTGTTGGAGCCCAGGGCACACTGTCCATGACTGAGGCGATGGAAAAGGATGGTCTAGATCACTGGAGAGAGCCAAGAGGCTTCAGAAGAATACAGTTACTGAGCACAGAAACAGGCCCTAGCACTTAGCACTGGTCTGGATGCACTTGGGAGCTCTTCAAGTTCAGTGACAGTTCGCTGGTGAGTTGCTGCTGAGTGCTCCACACCTGATACCAGCACAGCCTGAAGAGTCGCTTTGCATTTTTTTTTTTCACATCAATAAACAGTAAAAGAAAAGTAATCCCCCTTCACAGGCAAGGGAAGAATATTTCATCTAGCCAAAACAAAGCTGGCTTTCTGCACTTGGTCAGCTCCCTGAAAACTTCCAGCCTGCTTTTCCCTCTGGTCTCCTGGGAGCATCACAGGGTCTCCAGGGAGGGAAGCAGCAAGTAAAGAACCACTGGCTGCAGCCCTCACATGCTGCAGGGGCAGCTCACCTCGCTCCCATCAGCAGCACTGCCTGCAGAAGTTTGCCACGTCCTCAGAGACGGCTTGAAATCCCAAGAGAAGAGGAGATGGGGGGAAGAGACAGCAGGCTCAGCGGGCTCTTCAGCTAAGAGGGTCCCTCATGGCAATGCGGGCATGCAGCGAGCATGTGACGAGCAGGCTGAACCGAGGCGGGAGGTGCAGGCAGGGAAGGCTCAAGGATGCTGTCAAGATGAAGGGAGATGCTTCATGCTCTCCGATGTGTATCACATTTCCACTCAGGTCAGCACCACAGAGCTCAGAGCAGCAGTAATTGTTCAACACGTCAGATTTTGGTCACCTTCTAAAAAGAATAGTCCCTTATATTAAGAAGAGAGTTGAGAAACTCCTGTAACAGTTTTCTTACTGTAGCTGTCAGTCATTCAGCTCCAGAATCTTGCTCTCCTCCCACTCACCACTGTCCCTGTCTTTTCCTCTATACAGCCCTCAAAGTTTGCTGGTCCTAAATAGTTTTTAAGTCATCAAAAACTGCAAATAGAAAAAAACATATTGACCTGCTTAACTTAGCAAGCTCTGACAGCTCTTGGTGAAGTCGTGGGCTGGCATCATTATCCAGATGGTCACACTGCTGTCCCTTTCTGACTTTGATTATCTCCTTGCTTGAAAAACACCCTTGAAAAAGATGACAGATAACCAGATACATCACATGAAAGGGAGAAGCAGCTCTACCCTAAATGCAGCACAAAAACCACTCAATGTCAATCCTTGATAATCCTCACCCAGCGTTCTATTCCCATCAGATCAAACAAGAGCGAAGGAGATTTAGGCCACGCTAAGTGCCAAACTCCAGTATCAGAGTCCTGCTGCCGCACCTTCCAGCAGCTTTTATCTCCCTCTCCTGCCTCAAAAGAATCTGATTGGACTGGCTAAATAAACTCCGCCACTGGCAGGCACTGCCCCTTGTAGCTCAAAAAGCAGCTGGAAGGAACTTCGTGAATTGTTTCGTGATCAGGCCTCAGGACTGCCCAGAGCCAAACAGCCGACAGAAGCGGGTCCGTGTCAGCTCTCCTTGTGCTCTCTCTTCTACAGAGGCTTTGCTCGCTTCGTTTCAAAGAAACAAAGTCAAACCTCATCAGCATCACCAGCCAGAAACATCTTAACTAACTCTTTTCCACTCAAGAGACAAAAACAATTACTACTGCAAAATGGCAGAAACCACAAACCCAGGGGGAAAGGACATCTGGAGTCCAGGGAATAACAGGAGGCAGCTTTGGAAGGGGCTGGGAGAGGTAACAGAAAGCACAAATGCTCATGAAGGACGCGTGATTTCAGAAGTTAGTTTTTGATTTAAGAGTGGGCTCTCAGGGACTCCAACATGCAGCAACACAGCAGCGCAGGAAGCTGCTACGGGCAAAGCAACACGTGTGCTGGAGCTCACAGGCAGCTTCTAGCTCAGGCTGGCTGAAGTGGAAAGCCCTTCACAATGTGCCCCATGAAGCTGCTGAGATGCCTACATGGCTGTATCTCACTCTGGAGACAAATGTGTTCAATTGCAATGTGAACACCTGAAATGCCTCTATTTTTGTAAGCTTTACTGGTCCTAGCTCAAACCAGCTTTTGTCAACGATGCTGGCAACACAAAATGCCATTCAGTGCATCACTGTGCTACTAAAATCCTGTACTAGCAAAGGTACACTTGCTCCTGTAGAGGACACTGTAAAAACACTGGTGTAGAGGTAATAATGGAAAAATAAACAGCACCATGGGTGAAAACCGGATCACCAAGTCTGCAGCACACAAGAGATCACAGCTGCTGTCACAGAAGAAGATGCAATTTATAGTTATGTTACTGATGTCTAAGAAGATGGAAGAAACCCTGTTTATGTAATACACAAAATATACTCTTGAAGGGATTAGACTAAATAATGACCTATATTCAGCATCTCCCAGTCTAATAAAGGACATAAAACCTGTTCTGCAATCTGTTTCTATTTTAAATGACAAGCTATGGTATACATTACAAATATTGTTTGTAAAAGAGAGCTATGGGAAGAGGGTTGGTGGGATGTTCTGCATATATTAATGCTTCATTAAAAATGCCATAAGAAGTAAGAAAAAAAAAATCTAAGTTTAAGATACCCTCCCTCCCACATACGGAAAAGGATTTTAAAGCACTTATTAAATTACTTCACTTGCTTGAGCAAAAACATGAGCTTTCTTGGAAATCAGGACAAGCTGATTATATAAGACCCAGATAGTTCTTTTTTAAAATGTTATTTCAACCCATACAGATTTGTATCTACTGCAAAAAGAAATAAAAAAAGTGTATGATTTGGGCTGTGGTTCTTAAAGGGACCTTAATGCATATCACTCAGAATTGCTCTAATTAATTAGTTAATTTTATATGGCACTGTGAACATCCCCCGGCCCTGACTCAGCCGAACGGGTCCCGATGCCCATGGGAAGCCGCGGGAGGCCGGCCTGGCTCCGTGCTCAGCGCCGGCGCAGGGCACTGTGTGCCCGGGCCGCAGGCAGTCAGCGGGCAGCGGCAGCGCAGCAGGGCCAGACTTGTGTGGTGTTTTGTTAAGGGTCTGTTCGCAAAGTTCAAGTCCAAGAGGAAAGTGGAACATGTGCCGTGCCAGAGTGCACCCGTCTGACACCAGACCTATTTAACCAAGAACTGCTCCAACGGCAGCATCTGTAGGGCAACGAGCGACACCTGCGCTACCAAGAATTGCCTACGGAAGAGCTCGGTGGATCTGGGCTTTGCCAAACCAGAACACCTGGCACCGAGCGCTCACGAGTCAGAGGTGCGGGCGGGGACGTGCACGGGTGCCCGGACATCGGCTCTTTGGGAAACGAGCTCCTTGCCGTGCACAGCAAGGGGAAGAGGAGAGCCTGAGTAAGGGGCATTCCCCAAGGGCCCTGTCCTTCAGGCTGGGTCAAACCCTGCCGAGAGCAGCAGCAAGGTTTCTTTTATGGGAGATGGGTTGAGTTTGTAAAATTAATTTTTAAAAAAAGAAAGAAAAGGTGCCCTGGGTGCTTACAGAAAGGCTCCTTCCAGCACAACCCCAGGCCCGCAGCAGGGCAACCTCACCTAACCCTAACTGTCCTCAGGGCAGCTGCCTGCCTGACAGCCCCAGGCCCTTCGTGGGACGGAGGAAGTGCAGCCGTCAGGGCACAAAGCAACTGACCTATTTTGGGTGCCTGCTTCGGGATAAGATGAATCAGGCCCAGCTTCTCTCTGCTGGCTGTAAAGGGAGCTGAGCTAATACACCTCCGACCAGGTAAATCCCATCCCGTATGCAGAGATGCACAAAAAAGCTCAGAATGCTGCTAATTCACAGTGCTAACACCATGCTGCACTTGAAGCATTTAAGGTCCACAGAGCCGAAGAAAAACTGCAGTTAGCTTTAATATTAAGCTATAAAGATTCTGATCACGAGTGAATTAATATCTAAGAAGCGGGTCCCCAGAGTAATTGCACAGTTGTTATAAATTGAAGTTGCAGAAAATTACCATTTGCAAGGCTGCACCAAACGCAAAGACAATTTCCTGAAGTAGGCCAGGGCTGCCATCTGAAGGCCCAAAGCACACAGGGTCCTGTTAGCACAGGAGAGGCTGGGAGAGGGCGGCTGGTAAAGGACCTGACAGACGAGCAAGATGCCTGCAGTTCAGCTGTGGCTCACATGAGGCACAAAGGGCAGAATACAGGCTCTGGAGTATTCAGATACAGTATTACAGAAAGCACAGCGTGAGTGAAACAGATGGCCACGCAAGCGACCGGCTTGCTTGCCTGCCTCGTGCGTGGATCGGCAGCCTAGTTACAAGCGACTGATGTGACAAGAGGTGGTCAAAAGGTGAGCGCACGTGGCAATGCACGCAGAGGTGAGCAGTGTCTGCACAAGAGAACCGTGCCCGTCGCTCGCTGGACTCCAACTGCCCACGCTGCGCCCTGCGTGGCCCTGGACACATGGTGCTACACGGGCTGCCACCCAAACCACCCCACGAGGGAGGTGTGCTCATCTAACCCTGCGCAGTTCACTCACACAGCTGAGCAAAGGCTGCCTGCAGAAGGATGGACAGAAGCGGCCAGCATGGGCAGGCACCAACAGCCGTCCTGCTGCACACCAGGAATAGGGAAGAACCCCAGGAGCGCCACCAGAGGTCTTCACAGCTGCACCTCCACGCCCTGCGAGCGAGGACATCCAGGCAACGCCCAAGCACTCCTCAGCACAAAGCATGAGGACCAGGAGTCTCACCATGAAATGCTCAAGTGATAACCTCACGGTAGCATACTCTTGGGATTATGAAGCTTTAAGCACTTTCATAGCTGCATTGCATGCAAGGTGAGTAAGGAATTCTGAACTGAGCAGGCTCAGTTTTCCAGTAACACAAGTTGGCCTAAGGGAAGACACTCTCTCCACCTAGAAGCTTTCTCCCAGGTGTATTAACACCTCCACGGTCAGGGCAATTCATCAGTGTCTGAACATGACCACCAGGAAGGCCACTGACTGAACCAGTCTGAACGAAGATCAGTTGTAAACAAACACAGCAATGTGTTGCAGCTAAAGGACGGCATTCTCAGCTTTGTGCAATGGGGTTGAAGAGACCTAGATCCCACCGGCTCTCACATTATCTGCATTCCTGGCTTTCCTCGATGCACCTGAAAGCACCAGTTTTGCCAGTATTATCAGGACAGAGATCACAATAAAAATAATCACGGCTAAGTCACAGGTCCAGCTTCATACTTGCTATCAAGGCCATATCCATTATTCGTTCCCTATAATTCAAGTTGTCATGGCTTGACATTAAATAAACCTGGTTTTGTAGCTAAACTAATGACATGTATGATTTTCAAAAAATACTTTTCAAAAAAAATACATCTATGAAGAGGTGTATTAACTAAACACAGTTTAGTTAACTAATTAATTGTGTCCCTTCATAAACCAATTAAACATTTTAATTAAAAGTTTAATTAATTGATTGAACAGCTACTATTTTAATATTTTCAAAATAAACCCCACAACATCTACTGGTGATCAACAACTACTTCCTTAGTTGGCCCAAGCACTACCCTCGGCTGTATTGTGCTACCAGCTTCAAGAACTAAAAATATTTATAACAGACTCATCTTGGTTGTGTACTTTAAATCCTGCTCTAAAAGTGAAGACAGATAATGGGCAGTTTGCACAAGTTCAGTCCCTGGAGCTTTTACAATTTCATCATAAGCTGGCCACCCCCACGCACAGAAATGCAACGATAGAGCCGGCTTCTGGATCAAGCCTGGCAGAGCTCTGTGTGACAGCCTTTCCTGTGTCACCACTGTGCAACACCGAGGCCGGGTCATGACACTGAGAAGGTGGCTGGAGAAGTTAGGTCACAGGAGTCAGGTGATCACCCAAGCCTTGAATCCAGAGGATCCACGTGCTGGCTCCGTAATGTTCACACAGCCCTGCTGTTCCTTCCAAGGTTTCCAAAAACCAGTCTGTTTTGAAAAACAAAACTCCCCACAAATCTTCCTAACATATTAAGACATAAAACAAGTATCTATAGCTATCTACCCTAGGAAGATTTCAGAAAATCTGACATAACTATCACTTCCTAAAGATCCTCATCTGATTTGCAGAATAACTTTACAGGGGTTACAAACAGGAGCTTTCCATTTTAGAATTCCTATCTACACTTTCATTGCTTAAGCATTAAATACTCCCCTATCCTGATGCAGAATGCTGGATGGCTGCAGCCTTGACTTTTCAATGGTTGAGAGTTTTGCTAAAACACAGCCTTAATCTGAACCATCGTTGTGGGTGGTTTGCTTCCCTCGGAAGAAGATTACGCGCTCATTCGAAAGGCACAGGAGGATATTTGGATATGGCAGGGGAAGGTGTTCAGTTCACGTATTCTCCCATTTTGCAACTCATACCATGAGCATGGAGAGGGTAACAGTAATTATGATACGTCTCCTACAGCACACTTCTCTGCTTTGCAAGAGAAGTCCTAGTGTCCAGATAAGTTACTGCTCAACTGTCACAAATGTACGGAAGAAATAAACATGGTTTTTACCGTATGAGTGCAAGCCTGTCTTTTTCAGAAGGATGATCATCAAGCCACTGGGAGTAGCGGGCAATGGACCACTCAGCTCTCTGATACAGGGAAAAACAAAGAAACACATAAATGTGGAAAGGGATGTACACACTGATTTCAGAAACAAAGCTGAAATAAGTGAAATCAATAAAAGGCACTCTTAACACCGCAGGGATGAAGAGCTAGTTAGGAAATCAGAGAATTTAACAGAAGAAGCCCAGTACGTTATTTTGGGAGCTCAGAGGTGACCTCCATCAGCTGTTCGCCCAGTTCTGACAGTGGTTTGAATCCAGATTTCCTGCACCTGACTGCAATGTGCAGTCTGGGATAAGAGTTCTAATTTCTTCTATGAGTTAGCAGAATACTAAAGAATTGAGAGTCTATTCAAAATTAGATTATCATCTCCTTACCGTTAATTAACCAAAATCAATGACCATAACAACTTTGCCACAATAAAAACAAAGCCAACAAGCCATATAAAAGATGAGCTTGAACACTTTTTAGTAGAATAACTAGGGCAAATAAAGGTGCTTGTTCCTCCTCAGGACATTTAGTAGGCAAAGACAGGTTGATCTTATTACCTGGAAGGGTGATTTTAACTCCGGTGGTGCTCTTGTAAATAAGAACTGAAGAACAATGCTGAATGGAATAACCTCTCCCAGAGCTGGGCTACTGGCAATATGCTCACTGGTCTGGAACAGCAGCGGTCTGGAAAAATGCAACAATGTACTTGTGAAAGGAAGAAAAAGCTTATCTTACGCATTAGAATAATCCTCATACCGCGGCAATATTGTGATAGCAGAGAATCACCTTGTTTTTTCTGCTAGTCTGCATCTCAGGTTTTCAACACAGGTTCGCTTTGTATAAAATTACAGAAGTTGCCTACTTTAATTAAACAACACAGGACTGCAAATTTTATATTTCAGTGAAAACAGGTAGGGTAACAACAGAACTCACTGTCATAAAGAAGCAGAGCTGAAAGCAACACAAAACAGTACCATTTGGCCATCATTTACACAACAAAGAATTTAAATCATAGCTATACTCCGCACAAAATTTACAAGAACTTTAATCCACTTCTAATTTGCCTGTAGGTGTTGCCAACAAAGCTCTCAGTTCAATCAGAACTAACAAAGGGTCATAAATTAGTTCGGAAATACAGTTTGGTCATGCAACCAATTGCAGGTTGCTGTGACTGCAACTCACCTGAAGGACCTCAGCTGCCTGTAAGATTTCCCTAGGTCAGAGACTCGCCGACACAGAGGTGCTACTGCTAACTCCATCTGTAAGAGGAAAGGTTTGAATTTGACTTAGACTGTCTCAAAACACCAAACTCAGTATTTAAGTATTCTGCCTGGAAGTAACAACCCCTACCTGTGGGCCAAGTCATCAGTTTCTCACTGGTGGCTGGTTTTTTTGAGACAAGAAGCTATTCTTTCATATGGCATTGCCCAAGCCAAGACTTCTGCTGGTTCTTGGCACCACAGTAAGCAGCGCATGGCAAACAATAGCTATGGTCCTTGGGTAAGGACAGGACAGGCTCTCGTGAGCTTTCTGTGACTGAAGCTTTGTCTCTCAGCACGTTCATTTTGCCAGTGATGAGCTTCCTGATAAAACACTAACACCAAGATACCCAAAAGGAAATCTAGGTAGGTTTCTGCCTAAATCCCGAGTTACAGAATCCATCCTTAAAACCAAGCAGTTTTTAAATTCTGTGTTTTAAGCACTGCAAAGTTCATCTCTCACTCCAAACAAAAGCCAGACTCCGCTCAGGTTCTTACATTGTTCATGTGGACTAAACTCCTGTCACAGAATCTTTGTGACTAGTGAAGACGCAGGAGTGAGGAAGAGCAATTTCACCTCCAGATCCCAGACCAGAAGGGTACAGATCCCTCAGCACCATTACACGGCAAAATTTCAGTTAACATGCACAATTGTACAAATATCACCACCCAAAAAAAAAAAAAAGTCTTTATTTTTTGCATTCCTGAAGTGTCAGTCAACAGAGGGATGCAAATGTTATTTGTGTAGATTTCCTAAAATTCCCAATTTGGAAGACTATTCAGACTGATTTCCACATAATGCACAATTAAGATGTTTAAAAGCATCAGAGCTAAAATAAGTAACAAGATGAAAACCACCATACAATCAGCTTCTCATTCAGGTAACAGTGCTGAACTAGTTCCAAAGCACTTGTGGTAATATTTACAGTAAGGTCTTCAATACTGTTACTCTTTCCAGTAGTAGCATTTTCTCAGACAGAGCTGGCAGCTGAACACCAGCTTCCCAGGGAGTACCTAACTGCACTGCTGGGGTTCCCAGCCATTGTGAGCTTAACAACAGTGTGGTGAACTCTGTTGCCTCAGTTCACCTAAAACCAGAAGAAATTAAATGAGTAATCAATGCCAATCAGGGCCACAAACTTCAGGCACCCATCTTCAGCAGCAGCGCAGCACTTAAAAAAGAGATGGCAGACTCTTTTCAGTGGTACCCAGCGCCAGGACAAGAGGCCATGGGCACAGACTGGAATCCAGGAGGTGCCATCTCAATGTGAGGAAAAACTGCTGTGCCGTGCGGGTGGCTGAGCCCTGGCACAGGCTGCCCAGAGGCTGTGGGGTCTCCTCCCCGGAGATCTTCAGCAGCCGCCTGGACGTGGTGCTGGGCACCCTGCTCTGGGTGTCCCTGCTGGAGCAGGGCTGGGCCAGGGGGACCCAGAGGGCCCTGCCAGCCGCAGCCAGGCTGTGTGATTCTGTGTGTGTGATGGGAGTCACCTCACCTGGTTCTCAACACCTACAAGTTCTCTTCATGCTCAGTGGAGAGAAACAACCACTTCTGGGGCATGATACACCTCTCCCTGTGGTGGACAACTAAAATAGGTCAGGCAGGTCATGCTGTAGGTGCACCCACCAAGTGACACTTGATCAGAAAAAGCTGGGAGACCCAGAGTGCCCAAGCTAGGCACAGAGAGGGAGGCACCTCAGCAGGGTGACGGGGAAAGCTCTCACAGAGCTAGCCTACGCAGCGCAGAGCTGCCCCCTGGGCCTACAGGCCTTGCAGGGCAGGAAGCCAACAACCCCATGCTGAGGAGGAAGGGCCAGATGCTGTGCCACGTGCTGAACGTGCTGGCACAAGCAAGCAATGCTGAGTGCGCGCTCACAGGCCAGGCAGGTTCTCCTTTGGGATTTCTGCAGGGAGGTGCTCCAGCTCCAAACGGTGATGAAGCTTAGCACAAGGTCAGCGTGTTGTTTCCCCAGGCCCCCGGGACACTTCTGTGCACGTTGGGAGCCAAGAGGCCAGTCTGCTGCAGAGGATCAAGAGTAGGTGGCCAAGAAGAGGAGCACATTAAGTAGGATTTGCTGCATCATTATACAAGATCCCAGCAGATCCTGAAACACAAACAGGAGCTCTGATTTCTTCAGAGCTTCTTTTCAGGCACTAGTACTGGCTAGGGGCAGCGGGAAGGAACAGACATCTTGTAGGAGCTGGCGTCCCTGCACTGATGAGAGCCTGGGGCTTGCAGCTGGGAAGCACTAGGAAGATGATGATTCTTGTAGGCGCTTTGGGGAATTTGAGAACAGGCAACTAAAACGCCATTCTGACTCGTAGAAACAGAGAAGCATGGATCAAACTGCACCCATGAGGAGAAAGAGGTCCCTGCACAGCAAAATATAATTCTGCTTAATAAGTTTTAAAGGATTGTTTCTCTCCTGAAACACAGTATGATGTAATGAGACATAAGTGAAACTTTCTACAGCTTAACCAATTCCTTATTAAAACAAATTTAAATGATCTCTCTTGAATATAGTGGTTT
>VXAV01007584.1:74032-107442 GCA_013399715.1 Alectura lathami
ATGAGTGAAAATGGATGTGGTAAAAATGTACAAAAAACAAAAAAACTTTTTTTTTTTTTTTTTTAACAACACTAGTCTGCTACATGCTATAATTCAATCTCTCCAATAAAAACTAGACCTCACATAATAACCAAGACTGGTTTTCTACTTGCATTTTAGCTCTTTGTTTGAGTCCAATGACTTGGTGAGATGCCACAGCATCTTTCTGCTGGTACAAATCCCTCTGTGGGTTTTGTGTCCTCACAAGCACCCTGCTGGCCGGCACTGCTGGCCCAGCAGTGGCTGCCTGGGAGGATGCACTCCGCTGGGAACAGCTGCTGTTTTTAAGATGCTAGAATTGGGCAGAAGATAGAGCACACATCACTTTTTGGTTTTGCCACCTGCCATCACCTGAAGCTGTATCAACTCTTGATTCATGCAACGTGGTTCTACTGCAACAGCTTTTGCTATGAGATCCAACTATATTTTCCAAAGCATTTTGGTGAGCTTTTAGAGGTTGGGTGAGGCTTTTGGCTGCCTGCAAGCTAGTATTTGTACCATGTGTGCGAGGCTTTTCATCCATCCATGTCCTGTGGGTTTACATAAGTAAGGATGAGTAGCATCTTTTGTTTCTTCTCCACATTTCCCTCCCAAAACTGTAGATTTGAAAACTCAGTGAGAAATGAGGTGTCCAAGGAATAATGTGCAACCACAACGAATGTGAGCTAATCAATATTACAGGATCTTAGGATCTGTTGGAAGAGAAGCAATAGGAAGTGCATGCACACATTGAAAAGGGACCGCTAGAATGGAGGAAGGCCTAATGACTGCCGCATTTCCTCTGACTTTGTTCCAAAGCCCTTGCTTTTCCATTATTCATTCATTTATTTTGTTATGCTTCACAGAACACAGTGACAGACTCCTGTCCAACTTTTATATAAAACATACTCCTCTTCTCAATGAATCTTGCTCTCTAAGCCTAAAAAGGCTATATTATCTTTTCTTCTCAGATGACCCTACCATAGCCCATGGCTAGCTGGTCAATTATCTGCTGAACTATTCACTGGCTAGCCATATTGTAAAAAATCCATCACATGGCTGGCTTCACTAATTGGATTATGTTCAGCAACCCAAGGGTGAAGTTAATACGTAGCCTAGGTACAGATAATGCATATATATCGAAGAGTGCTTTGAAAAACACCATAGTGAAGTTATTGTTTAGTGCCTATTGTGGTATTTTCAAGATCTCTCATTACTAAAAAGCTGTTTTTTCAGTTGGAAAATCTTAGCATTAAATTTTTAGCAATTATATTTCCTCCTGGCCAAGATGAATTCCAAGTTTTTAAATGTTAACTCAAAATGCTTTTTTCTATCCATTCAGCAGGAGGGAATGCTTTGACAAGCAAGAAAGCAGAAGAGCTCTGAATTATTGTATGAAAGAACCTGGCCTTCAAGGGATGTGGAATTTGATTTCTCTGCTGTGTAGCAATTCCAAAAACAGCTGATGTTTAAGTAAATCCTTCAGCTGCAATACCTCCAAAATATTGCACGCAAGAGAATAATTTCTTCCTTCTGGCAGGATAGTTGGCATTAGACATTAAGTACATTTTAGCTTTAGGAGTTTTTGTCCTAAAGATTACAACTGTGATTGCAAGATAATGCTTTTCTTTAAGAATCTAAAAAAAAGGAGAGTATTTTATGAAAAATTATGAAAAGCATTTTTACATTGCATCATCATGTTTGTCCAAAGAAGCAAACTTATTTACATTTTTTAAAACTCAGATGCCTAATATTCTTGCTTTTTTAAATGCATATTACTTAAGGAAACCAGATTCTGACCATATGCTAACCAGCAGATAGAAACACTTCTACGCTAGAATTAATCACAGTCAACTTCCACAGTAAAAACATTTCTCTAGGAAAATTCAATCAAGCCAAAACGTTTTGCTCTAATATATTGATAAAAATCTGAAGAGTTGGAGTATTAACTATGTCCCATCAAAACAGATCACAGTACTGAACAATGACACAAAACCTTCAAGGATAAGTCACATCTAGATAAGAAATAGATGAAGCTACATACAGAATAGTGTTAGTTCAAACAGAACCAATAAGAATATTTCACTTCGCTCTACAATGGCTGAAGATAATCAGTCATGACATGACATGGGGTTTGTGGCAGACAGTGGCTCCAGCTGTCGGTGTTACAACAAGCATACACCTGTATGAAAAGATGGGAAATCATGTCATGCCTAAGCCTAAGAATTACCTAGTTTTTGCAACGTCTAGACTAGTTGTTTCAACATAGTTGTATTTGTATTTGCTATTAATAAATGGCTATTTTCCTGTACTGGCTTACAAATTTTATGTAGCAGACTACTAATCTCCATGACAGTATTACTGCAGAATACCTATTTCTTCCAAATAAGTTTCTCAGTGAATTGTGTTTATATTTCATTCTTGGTTGCCCTGTCCAGCAATTCCATCAGGTTTTTAGGAAGGCCTGAACTACAGGCCACAAATCCCAATGTGTGCCTCAAAGTAAGTGTTGTAGCCATTTTGGACACCATGCAAGCTAAAAGGTGCTCTGGAGAAGAACTGGTACTCCGCACGAACACAGACGTTGAAAAACCATCACGGCTTGCCTACTCACATCCAGGGGAACATTTTTTCTAGTCTGACTGAATTTGAAAAATTCGAAAGTGAAATTCAGTATTACATACATGACTATTGAATCATGATTGTCTTAAAAATACAAAACCCAATGAAAACAACCTGATCTAGGAATTTGTAAGAGTGAACCGAAAAGTAATCTTGTGCAATTGACTGTATAAAAGCTGGGAGCAAGAACAGAGGTGAATTCGGCCTATACACTGTTTGTATCTCAAACAATGAGTCCCAAGAAACAACACAGTATGTGATAATAAGCTGGCAGCACTGCAGACATTTTCTAGGGCTTAAAATGCTTCTGTATTCCTGTAAGCACAGATCTTCATGAAATCATGACATTCTGCCATATCTCATGCCTATCATACCTATGTTTACAGCTGCCAAACTAGCACACAACTAATCTTACTGCTGAAATATCTGTAATGCACAAGATAGCAAAAGGCAATTCTGACACTGTGGAAACAGGATGAGACAAAGGATAGGAGTTCAACAGCATTACAACAACCATCCCCAGCTGTGCAAGTACCTGAGTCTTACTCAAGAAAATTGGCTCTGTTGTGCACTTCACTGAACCCAGTTCTGAATGAAGAGAGCTTAAAACCTCTCTTTTCCCCCTTCTGTGTACTGATACCTGTTGTTTTGAGGCAAATTATCAGTAAAACAAGTCTGTAGTGTGAAAATTTTCACATCTGACTCTCAGCCAAAGTTGTTCTGATGAGTAAGAGGCAACCAAGTCTCTGAGTGCCCTGGCAGAAATGTGGTAAGAACATTTAATAGGATGCTCCAGATCTGATGCAACCCAGAATTATTTGACTTGCAACATACATGTTGATCTAGTGGGTAGCAAGGGGTTGGAACTGGATGGGCTTTATGGTCCCTTCCAACCCACGCCATTCTGACATTCTTTGTTATAATAGGACCTCAAGTTGACCAAAGCTGGATAGATCTGTCCAGGTCTTTTGCTTGCAAGTAACCCCAAAACACCAAAAGAGTTTTTAAATCTCAAAAGCCAGCTTTAAGCAGGGAAATGTAACCCTTTTTTGAGCTCAGAAGTTCAAAATGACTCTACAACACAGAGTACAAGCTGAAACGTTTTATAAACAAACCTCCTCCTACACACAGTCTTTCCAGGCAGGTCCTTTTCCTCAGGTTTGGCATCAGTCCAGCAACACAGTGCCCTTCTAGGGCTCAAAAAACTCTGCATGCAGCACTTGCGGCCGCCTGGAAAAGCTGTTCTTTCCCATCCAGCCAGAAGCCCAGCTGAATTCCTGCTACCCACTCTCCTCAGCCAAGGGCAGCAGCCCCCTGCCCTTCTCTTCGGAGGAATCCAGCCAGCTCCTGGATACAGGAACATGCCATGCCAACAGCAGTGTGGAAATGAAGGGACTCTGTGCAGGATTACAGCCACAATTCAGGCTGAGCACGCAGCGAACAGGCCCAGGACAAAGCTACACCCTCCCCACCAGGGCAAGCAGGAAGCTGGCATCATGGCAAAGTGTGGAGAGAGGGGACCCACAGTTCTCGTATTAAGCCCACTTCTAAACAAACCAAAAATATTGTGCAGTGTGAAGATGAGAAAAACATAAGGCAGTCCCCAGAAGCAGGAACAGTTGAAAGCAGGAGACAAGAATTAATTCAAAATCTTTTTTTTTTTTTTTTTTCCCTTCCACAGTACAAAAGAAGAGAAATCAAAAAGTTGTCTTCACTCAGTTGTCCAGTCAGAAGTTATACTCAGCAACACAGGGAAGAACATGCAATTCCCCTACACTCAGAAGAAAATATTCCTTCATTTTTTACTTAAAAGGCAATCCGTGTCAAAATGAGAAAAATACGTGTTTAAAAAGATTAATGAGTGATATTTTTAGTATTATAATAACAGGTGCTTAGATCAGATGCTCTTTACAGTGGAATTAGTTAAAGATATTTCCTAAATTTATACAACTTACTTTAGCATTGAAGAATAAATTACAAAAAAAATCTGTATTCCTTCCAGAGGAGGAGTCAGGTGTCCTTTTTTCTATTTTATGCCATTGTCTTCACAATAGAGAAGGGAATGGAACCTTCCCACTGAAAGCAATTGAACACTTCCCCTTAACTTCTATGATTAAAGGCTGTTTTTCTGCTTTTGAGTAATGAATACAAAAACTTTACCCAAATGTATTCAATGTGAGTCTATTGCGTGGTTTAATCCACTGCTAAAAAACTGACAGTTGCGTAAAAGCCACAAAGCTGGAAGAGCTGGAGTTGATTCTTTCAAAATCTACAGCCAAAACAAAATGCCCCAAATGAAAATGCCCTGATAGCTGTCTCCTAAGTCGGCTACAGCAGCTGAAGTACCAGCCTGGAACATGGAAAGAGGGGCTGGTTTTCACATATAAAGGTTTTCTGACCCCTAAGGGTCAGCCAACCTGATCTGTATCTCCTGACAAAGACTCTTCTTCTTGCCTTCTTTTATGGCACTTGAAGGCAAAATATACAAAGCAGCCAGGACCAGAAAGAAGACAGTAATCCCTCCACGCCTTCCTCTCCTACCCCAGCTACCTACTAGCCAAAAGCAGCACTCACCATGCAGGCAACCAGTGCCCAACTGCCTCTTCCACCTGGGTACGTAAAACCTGTACCCTCCGCCCAATCTAACGGATGCCTGTGTTTTTTGGCAAGTTCATCACACAATGTTACTATTGACAAATTAAATTTGAATATAACAGATAACACAGACAAGCAGTGGACATTAATCTAGCAATTTGTTTTGTATTTTAGTCCAGTATACAGATACAGGTAAATTTGAGAGACAGGTGAGTCAGGCCATGAAGAGAATCCAACAAGAAAACTGACCTTCTGTTAATGAAAGGGCAGTTCTTCCACAGGATATTAATATTTCTTTAGCTTGTCTCCTACCCCGCAGGGCAGGTGAGTTAGTGATTAACAGCTGCTGGCACTGTGATATATAAAGCAATTAAGAAAACGACACACCATCCCATTAGGAGAGAGAGCCAGAGTGAAGTGAATGAATGGTGGCAAATGATGGATGTGCCAAAGAGGTCAGACAAGCTGGATAAAATGTCAAGACGCAGCTGAATTTAAATGCAACAGTCACTTGACAGGGTGCTGTCACACCTCCTTGAATGTGCCTTGCGGTGACAAGGGATCTCCAGCTGCTTAGTGGATACACCTCTCAGGGTTCAGTATCTCAGAGAAAATGTTTCAAACTGGAATGCACTGATCTCTACAGCTGCCTGTTTACACTTTGTTGGGGGCAAAACTATTGATGATACCCTTCAGTGAACACAGTGAAGCAACAATAATAAGCAGAAATCAGTAGGAGGGCTACCTGTGCAAAATCTGCCGCAAGCCGCATCTTCCCGCCTTCACCAAGGGGCCTTATTAGACTGGCATTGCGAATGAAAAGTTCAATTGCTCTTTGCGCCATGGCTTCGGTGTTATCAAAGACAAAGTCAAAACACTCAAAATGTCTGAAGTAGTCACTCATGACTCTTGCTATAAAACCCTGAAGTTCTTTCATGTACAGAGAACAAGGGACATCTGGTTTTCCTGAGCTGGATAATGATCTGCCAAAAGAAAAGAAGAAAGAAAAAAAGGAAATGGGGACAGTTAAATTCATCTTTAAAACACAACCAAAAACTACTGGAGTCTTTTTGATTTTCCCCTATCCCATGAAGTCCTGGCATGAATCAGAGTACCATTTAGGCTCCAAATAGAGTGTGCAGCTCTTTCTGAATCTGTGGTCAAAAAAATCTCTCTTCATCAGCCATTCCCATCCTAGTTAGATATAGCAAGTCATCCCATTCCCACCTAACTTGCAGAGTCTCCTTCAATGTGGAGCCTAAAGCTCAAACCCAGCCCCTAAATTTCAATGTCCCAGATGTTGATCCATAATAATGGATCACAAGATACAAGCACATGTCACAGGGTCACTAGTTCAGCTTATCTCAAACCTGTTCTCTGCATAGAATTAGTTTCCTAGACTGCTCCAAACCCAGGATTATAAAGTCAATCTAATTATCACAGAAGCAGCACAGAAGCTACAAAACACAGAAATAAATCACCTTTCTCTTTATTTGAAACACAGCCAGGCAACCGAGCTCTTCCAAACTCAGGAACCTGAACACACTGGGTATCTACCAAAAGTCAGCCTTTGGCTGCAATCAGTTCATCCACTTAGAGATATTTCGCTAGTGGCAGCAAAAGAAAGATGGAGAGGGCAAAATATTGTTATCTTTTAAAAGTCAAAAGGAAAATGAAAAACAGCTCTGAAAATACTTTTTTTTTTTTTTTNAACTGAAAATTTTTTTTTTTTTTTTTTTTTTTTTTTTTTTTTTTTGTCAGTGAATTTCCAAGAGCGAAAACAGAGGAGTGATGTCTACTGACCAAACCTTCTACATCTCATGATGATGTACGACATACCGGAACAGACAAAACAACCAAAATAACGCTCAGGGAGGAAGCCTAAGTACAGCCATGGACTCAAGATCTTTGCAGATAAAGAATACTAGAAGTGGTATTCTAAAATTTTAGATAAAAATAATAGAGTACACTAAATCTGAGCTTTCAATAAAAAAGATTTTTTGAACCATTTCATAATTATTAATGTTAGAAAAAATTCTATATAATTTTGAATCAGAGGTTATATGCTTTATTTTGAGAAATAAGAATACTGACAGTTTTGAGAACTGCCCACAAAAAAAAAAAAAAAAAAAAACAAAAAAAAAAAAAAAAAAAATCTTTTGAATCAGAAGAGGGTTTTTTAAAGCACAAAAAGAGCCCCTGCTTGGTTTTCTGGTCATTTTAAAATGAATTTTACTCAACAGATATGAGAAGGAAAAATGAATGAAGAAGACATATGTTGCCTGATTAGTTTGTTTCAATAGATTGTTGCGATAATCGACCATAATCACTGACCTTCCCCCCAATAAACACGGGCTCTTGCTCCAAGGATGTTGTAGCAATAACAATTTATTATGCACATGGCAATAACAATTCATTGTGCATAGGCAGGATGTCTTACTAAGGCAACAGTAAATTTAAAATACTGGTATTTACCCAGAAAAATCTTCCTGGTGCATAGTGATGATAATAGCTTCTACTGAATCTCCTACAGAGTTCAGTAACGGCTGAACAGCACTACCCATTAGATCATGGACTGCCTAAAATAGAATAAGGAAAAGGCAGAAATAAGGAACAGAAACTACAAGCATTTGCATTTTGAAACCCCAAAAATACCTTGACAAACAGTTCATTCAAACAGTGTTTTTTTTTTGGTTTTTTTTTTAACTATTCTGTATTAGAAACAGCTAAATAGGAGGACAAGAGCCTAAGATAACACTTATCTTTAATCGATCTTACCAGCAAAGTACATAAACACGGCTGTTTACTACTTCTCCGTGTTTAAAGCCTTCCTTCAAAGAGGTGCAGAGCAATCTGGCATTCCTGGTTTGTAGACACACGTTCTGGTGCACACACTTCCTTCGGCCGTTCATTCCCCTGAGACAGGCAAGCTGCCCTTCATTCCTCTGCACACAGCCGCTCCCAGACTAGTGCCCAGCAGGCTGGATGTGGATAGCTGTCACCCACAGCACCCAGAGGGCTGCATGGCCATCCACGCTGCCCTTCAGAAAAGCACCAGACAGCATAAGGATCATAATTCTGTGTGCCTGTGTGTGTGTGTGTGTCAGGGGTGGTGGCAAAGGATTCAGTTACTGCTGTGTGAATGCTGCACAGAAAGACATTTACTTTCACAGTCAGACGACATCTGGGTTCCAGCCGTTACGAGAATATTCTTAAATACACACGTTACTCAAGCTGTGATTTGGCACATGCAACAGTTATGTAGCAAAATACAAATTACAGAATATTTGTATACCTTTGGCTAATATATACTGACACAAAATAATACCTGGTGTTAAAAAACAAAACAAAACAAAAAAAAACCACTTGCATTGTAAGAGAAACAAGCAAAGCAAACCTCAGCCCCCTCCCTGCAGCATCAGGACATTCAATTACCTTTAAGGCAGTTGTGATTGTTTGCTCAGCAGCTGCTGGGAAAGAGCTCTGATTGGTAACAACCTACAAATGGTAAAGTAATGGTTAATAGTCAATTTCAAAATGATTAGAAGCCACAAAATTTAATTTCATTTAAAAACATACTGAGTTCTTCTTTGTAACACATGGGTTATGTAGGTACACATAACTATCAAATGTGTTCTATACAGACAGAATTTTCAGTGCACCAGTATCAGTTCTTCGCTCTCACATTTCCTATGGACTCTGCTGCTACCTTGGCAAAGAAACGATTCAAGAGATTTCATCTGGATTTTAACTGAAGGGCTAACTGAACCAGAATGATGTTAAGGGGTGTAGTCTCCTATTGCTGAGTGCAGAATTTATGGAGAACTGCACCAGCAGCTCTACAGCAAATATTTGAAAGAACGGTTATGTTCCTTCTCAGTACTGTGACTGGTGATACTGCAAGTTAAATAGCTGATTAGGAACAGCTACAGTAACATTAGAACTGAAAGTCAAGGAATGACCCAAGGAAGATTCCACTGGTTTCCTTACCGCTATAAGCATGCTGTGTAATAGTATTTTTAAGCCAGATAAGTACTGAACTCAGACTGATTCATATCAGGACTCCCTCCAACACTAAGGCACATGAGGTTCATTACTAAATACATCAGAGAAAGCAGACTTAAAAGTTGATCTACCATCTGTTTGCAAAATCCAAGCAAAATTTATAGGCTTTTTGGCCTTTTTTAACATTCTTTAAACATACCCACAGTCAGAAGTACTCATGATTTTGCTTCTAATCAGGCTAGGATTTAAACATGACTAACTAGACCTACCATTATATCTGTTTGTGTTAATTTACAGAGACTGTGTAACCACTGACATCACTGAGTCAGTAAACTGCAATTGTTCGCAACTGAGCTGAGTCCTGAAAATATTTCCAGGCCAGACTTTGGTCACAGAAGCAATGCACAGAGATACTTGTGAGGTACTGTTTTTCTTGATTTCACCCTTCTCCTTTTCAATTTGGCCACAATTGTGGGAAAGCACTGAGGGTCTTCGAAAGATGAACTCAGGCTGGGACAGATGCAGACAAGGGCTATCAGGCTTACCAGGGCAAAGACAGAGCTTTTGTGACACAAAAAAACAGAGGTCAGCTGTAACATTGTTACTCATGCAACAAAGGCTGTGAGATGTGATTACCCTCTGTAAACACATCTTTCCCTCCTCTTTTCACACTGACAATTTATCACCTAACAGTGCTTAAAGGGCCAACCAAGCCTCAAAAAGCTGTACAAATGTACAGCAAGATGCAGTCATGAACCCAAAATCAGGCTGTATTTGTTAGAGGTCTCATCAGCTAGTAGGATAATGGATAATACACATACAACGCAGCAAAGAAATGAACATTATGGAAAGATGAGAAATACCAGAGGAAGCCTACCTTCAGAACCGACTGGTGCAGTCTGTACAGTGAATTGACTACAGCCACGTTCCTCCTCTGCCCCTCTGTGAGAGGTCCAATCACCTGGCTGGCATCTCCTTGAGTAGACAGCTGCAGTGATGGCAGAAATTGTTGGAACGGTATCAGCTCTTTAATGGTGCATCACCTCTAAACTGCAGTTAACTAAACTTAGATTGTGGCAGAAAGCCATAGCTCATTCTTCAATACCAATGTTCTTTAACTCACCTTGATTTGTGTGATTTCCATCTCCATAGATAACACAAACTGAGACAAAAGGAACAAGAACCAAGACAGCTGGCTCACCTTCTAAAACCATAGCAGTCAGGCCCAGGTGCCTTGGAGACACCTAGTTCCTGCACATCTTCAACTTTACAATCTACGAATCAGCTGAAGTCACCTACCTGAGGATGCAGTACAACCTAGCAGCAGCAGAACTGAAAATGGTGTATGAGCTTCCAGACCTTACTTCAGACAACCATTCAAGCATCTCCCTAGACTCTGTTCCGTCAAATAGGTGGCTTACAACTTAGTACATATTAGTGATTCGTAAACGGTTAGGAGAACAGAATTGCAGGGACCAAAACTGCTACTCCTCTCATTAAAGTTTAATGTATTAATCTTTCAGTAAAAATCAGACAACTAATTTTCTCTTTTAAAATCCACAAAGTGTGTGCTTTTATTACCACAGAAATCAAAGTTTCAGGATGACACATAAATAGCAATTAACTACAGAACAGTTCTGTAAGGATACCACAGCATGTGTTGATAGTTTAAAATAAAACAAATTGTAATTGAGAAACAAATGGAAATTTTCTTATGCATAGAAATCTAACAAAATACAAAGAATTGACAAAAGGCTATGTGAATTCTAGAAGTATGTCTCAATATTACAGCAAGAATAGCTATTAATAGAAAGCTTTACTGAGATATAATTATCTCACTATCTATCTATATTTCAGGATACAAAATTATCCTCCAGGAAACTCCTGAAGATGCCTACATCCGAAAGTCTCCAAGTAAAAATATATCTGACTCATTGAACAAGTCATCAACTGACTTTTATGAAGCGCTTCTTTAAACAGCTGCGGGTCCTATGGAAAGCTCCTAAACAAATACTACTTATGCAGTAACAAAAATCGTTCAAGAAAAGGAACAAACACAATACGAAGATTGTTGAGGTATGTGATCAACACATGTTTACCAGGGAAAGACTACCCCTGTACGTCCCACAGCTTCCATTCAGCATAAACACAGACATCATGCAAGCAAAGTTACCGAGTGTTTGCCAGTACTGCTAATAATGAAGTTTTAGACAAGCTCCTGCAAGCACACAGAACCACAAATCTGTTCACAGCACCGCAGTGACAGCGTCAACTCAGTCCAATTTCTTCAAATTTTGGGATTATTTCAGGATAAACAGGTTTCTGGGGCCTTTGCAGCAGCAGAAGTCTTTTCCAGCATCTCTCTAATTGTTTGACATCAGAATGCATCTTTTGACTAGCTGATAAATATCTCATTTCAGCAACTCCCTGCCTTCCTGATGAGAGCAGCCATGTAAGCTACGTTCAACTCTGTTTGCCTCCCAGTATTTCAGTTTGACAGACCTGACTGGTTTTGAGAATTCTGCTTCTCACACTCACAGCTTCCCAGATTAATAACAAAACAGCTGTGCAGAGAAACACAACACCCCGTCCATCCAGCTGGCCACCCTCACATCCCCACTAACCTCTTTTCACACCTTATTAAAGCACTGTCCAGACTGTTCAGCTCAGCTGTTATTTTGCACATTTACAGCTATTGCACATAAAATACACTACGAGAACAGCAGAATTTTACATCGTAGCCACCTACATCTCAGTGCCGCAGTCTAGTACAAAGGTCTCGCAATTTCTTTTTCTTAGTCATTGGGAAATCATTAAACCGTGTAACTTCTGCTGGTAAAAATGCTTAACTGATAAATAAACACAGTAACAAGTACAAACAAACCTTCTGCAGAACATGCAACTCATGCATTCAGCACTAGAGCACAACAGGTTCACAGGCAAAATATAAAACTGCCTTTAAAGCAACCAATGTTTATAAAATTATTTACAATTTTAAACTCTCTCCAAATTAATCAGCATGGACTCTGACAGCTAGATGTGTTGCTCCCGTGTGTACCTGAAAATAACATCACTGGTGTAAAACAACAGAGCTTGGAAAACTCCACTCTGGGAACCAGCAGCAGGCACTGGGCAGCCCAGGGCTCCCTGGAATGGCTCCTCACAAGGACTGCCATGGAGACGGCTCCTCCCAGCTACAGCAGCAGTCTCAGGCGGTTGTTCCCTTCTCTTGCTGTAGCCCCAATGATTTCTATGATCTTGCCTCGAGGAAAGAAGGTTCTGCACTGAGGTCTACCCAACATTTCACATACATGCACTTCACCAGTGGTATATATTTGGATTTCAGGTAGTTTATCATTATTCCAACATTCCAGTGATTCAGAATGAATTATTGACACCTCTAATATCCATTGCACAACCATTGCCATCACCATGTCTCCCAAGTTCCAACAAACGGTGCTTATGGCCCATTTACCTTAGACAGAAATCATCCTCGGTTTATTTTCCACCATACCTGGTTTCACCAATGAATCATAGTCATCATTCTCATCTATATAGCACGTACTTTGGAAGTGCCGTGCTGCACGTCATTTATGCAGTTAAGCACGGTGGTAATGCAAGTCCTTCTCTGTTATCTGTCTGCTGGGAGTTGCACTGTGTAAACAGGTTAAGTCAAGTAAGTGTGACTAAGCCACATCCACTCAGCTGTAGGACACAGTCCCTTTCAAAGAGGGCAGTAGAGACAAAATGTGATGCCTTTCTAATCACTTACATTTATTCAGAATTGCAGAAGGCCAGAAGGGTGAATTTATGCTAAATGGGAATTGGGAGGATGGAAGGGGTGACTTCATTTCAAATCAGGATGTATTTTGGGATAGGAATAGCTAAAGGACAGTGCTGAGCTGGAAGAGCAGATCCCATCTCCAGGGATCCATCAATCACCCTGGGAGCCAGGCTGCCTCGAGCCTGCTAGCTGGAAAGAAAACAGAGGAAAAGAAATCATGCAGAAGCCAGACGTAAATGAGTAGCAGCAAGGACTGTAACTGTTCCACTTTTCTGTATCTGTCTTTAAACATAGCAACAGACTTCTCATGCCCACTTTGGCTGAGTGAAGCGACTTCACTTTCATCTCCAAAACCTGCTTACAATGATTTTGTGGGCATTAGCAAAGCACAGGCACCCCAAACCCCAGCAAGGGGCAATTTTAAAACAGGTGACATGTCAGTAATGGCTCCCCTTGCTAGCATGAGATACCGGCACACTGGCAACACGAGATGCTAGTGATGGCGAGAGGTCTCCACCAGCAAACACTAGCCAGGGCTTCTGCATCATGTACTACAAGGGCCATTGTCACGGCTGAAAACAGAGTTAAGGAAAAATGGAGTATTCCATAGCATATACATCACGGCACACTGCTCTCCGGGAAAAGGGGAGGGGAGCGAGAGGGAAAAGCTGCGGTTTGCGGAGCTGCGTCGGGCTGGCGCGGGGCCGCGCGGGGCGGGGAGGCGCGGTGGGGCGGGCTCTGGCTCTCAGGGGTCTGGCTCTGGGCGGTCGGGCTGGCGCATGGGGGAGAACTTGCCTTTTTCTGTAAGTTAATTGTTCTACTCCAGATCTTTTACATTCAAAATTTACTATTGTTGTAAAGTTAGTTATATTAACTCTCGAGTTCTACCTATTACTTTCCTCTCACTTTCCCTCCTTCCCCCGCTGATACTGGCCGCCGGCAGCACGCCAGCAGCCCCAAGCTTGCTCTCCAGAGGTGGAGGGGAAAGCGAGCTACTGTTGTGAGATACCGAGGGTTTAAACCACAACAGCCGTGTCTTACAGCACACTCAAGAATGTGAAAATGAGCTGCTGTTCCACTGGGCATTTCAAAGAAACTCAAAGGATAGCTGTTAGACTAAAATGAGAATGAAACACTGGAGGTATTGCCCTTTTGTCGTTCTCTAAGGGTAGGAGGTTGAAACGTGCTCAGTGTAGCCGCTGGAGGAAGGAGGCTAGAACACCTTTTGTTTAAAATCCAATTCTATAGAATCTGAGGACTAACAGTTTGTGTGATTTTTCATGAGAGGCAGATTTGGCTATACTTTAGAGAAATGAGTCTGACGGAGCTCACCAACACTCTTTGCAAGAGAAAAGCCGTTAACCATTTGAGCAGAGTAAGGACTCCAACCAGGCACTGAAAGACACAAACCCAGTACCAGACTGAGCGAGGGAAGGGAGGTTCTGCATTCAGCACCAGCGTGTGTCCTGCAGGCTACAGCAGAACAACATAGACCCACAGTGCTTCGTTATTTAAAGCTCTCATGGATTAACATCTGTAAATACACTACGGACAGGCTTTAGGATATGTGTACCGAAAAATCCTTTAAAGTGCACAAAGTAAAAACTTCACTCTGCCAATGCTTGCAGAAAAAAGCACAGTACAACTGAATGATAATGACAGAATAAAAAGTTTCTGTCTATCTTGTCATACGAACTAAGAGTCTTCTCAGCTAATTTCATACATCTCCACCCAAAATGGTCATCCATAGATCCCTTTGAAACTGACAGTATAAAACAGGCCCTTCTAGGGCACGATCCATGTCATCATCCAGGCTCCCCCTTCTCTAGAAGGGAACCTACACTTGGTTTCAACGTCTATAAATGTCTACATTATACGCAACTAAGTTATATGAGGTAAGTCTTCCCTCCTGTTTTCTTGCTAGCTGACTGAGATGCTCACTTTTAGTGAACTTAGAAGTGAAATGTGGGAAAGTGAAATACAGAACTAGAAGTAATTTGAACTACGTTTGCTTCCTATCACGGGTAACTGTTTCATAAACCCAGCTCACCACCAAACCCATATGACAGCAGCATCGTCCAAGTCGTACACAGCTCTGCACTGAAAATGTCTGGCCGCAAGGGTATATATGCTAATACTGCATCTGAATACATATTTATTTATTTATTTATTTTGGTGGGGACAAAACCTCAGAAGAACCGTACTTGCCGAAGTGAGCTGAAACTGAAGAGATGCATGCCTAGACCCTGCTGTCAGGCTGTGGCTCAGATAAGCTTCTGCCTTAGTTTTGCTCCCCTCGGGCATTTTTTTATTGCTCAGAATTGCATTGTCTGCTCAGGCCCAGCAAATAGTTCCAACAAATAACTTTCAAACTCACTAGACAAATTTCAACTAAATCTATTTACCAACTTTTCCTTTTTTTTTTTTTTTTTTTTTNCTGAAATCACAATTACTTGGTTGAGGAAAAAGAGTTTTTCCTTCAAGAAAGACCGCAATATAGAAAAGGACCCATTGTAGATCAGTAGAAGTTACCTACACCCAGGGACCTGAAGGCAACCAAGCAGCTGGGGTAGCTTTCCCTGCCCCAAACTCCTTCACACCCAGGAAAATATTGACACAAGTTCCAGGGGAAACAAGTGTCCTGAAATAAATTTCATGAAAACTGCTGGACTTCAGATGGAGGTAACCATCCAAACTTAGAACACTGTCTAATCCATTTCACCCCTAAGAAAGTGCTGAAGAGTAACAAAAGATTACATCAGAAATAAAGACATAGCTAATAAAGAATGCCTTGATTTGAACATATTATTGAAACGGTGAGCAATACAACAAATGAACTAGCTGAATTTATTGAGTAGGTTACTGTAGAAGCTGATGCCCAAAAATGTGTCACAAGAGGAACAAGCCAGCTGAAGGCCATCTGAGTTGCTTCAGTCTCACATGGCTCAGAACTGTAAGCCACGACTTGGCACTGTGCTGGGACCAAATCTGGCAGCGATATGAAACAGCTCCTTGTAGTTTGTATCCTTCAGTACACCAAGGATGGTCACCCTGCCTCCAGACTGCAGGTGTCTCATACCTGGTCACCACGGCGCACGATGCAGAAAATCTCTTGAGTGATTCACATGACCAAATACAGAAAACCAAAAGCAGAGAAATAAACACGTGTACTGAGTAATCCATCTAACTGGGCAATCCATCCAACCTATTTTAGAGACCCTACTTCAGGGACAGAGTAAAGGCGCCCTGTAAATGCACCCCTTCTTCCCTGCACTAACTGCAGAGGGATTCTGAAGCAGCAACAGAGGTGCAGATACATGGTCTGAAGTGACCTATGATGAATTCTTACTCTAAATGTATTTGCACCCCTTTGTGTAGACTCATCTTGGAAATATGTCTTGGAAATCACCAGATCAAGTTTTCTGGATTTTTCACTTTTCTTTGTTTAATCTCTAAGAGGAGACATTTAATTTGGCAGCGTGGACTTGATCCCATGCTGAGACATCTCCTGTGGTAAGATTTCTTTGGGTTCAATTCTTGTATTCACCATGAAGCAAGTAATGTAGAATTTAGATAAAGACAAAAATCAAATAATCAATTCTTTTTTGGACTGTAAGAAAGTTCAGACTACTGATGCATCTTTTCCTATAATCTGTTTATTTTTGATTTGAAGTGCCTAACCTCCCTTTTTGCAACAGGTGGCAGCTCAGAAGAGACACTGACTTGCTAGCTGGTTTGCTACCATTCCCTTCACAGATTACACATTTTGTGAAAAAGCTCAGTTTCACACTAAGTAGCTAAGATCTTGTGTGCATCCTTCATGACAGTTGTAGAGAACTCCATTTATTTCATTTCTCTCTTCTAAAACAGCCTTAGCAAACCCACTCTTTAAAAAGCAGGAAACAACATCATAATTTAGGAGTACTGGGAAGATCTTCAATCAAAATAAGAGTAAAGTAGTGTCTCTCAACAAAGCATTTGATCTAACTCTAGGATCATGAGACTAATGTGTTTTGATAGCACAAATTGAACTCCAATTGTCAAGCTGACATTTTCAAGAATAAATATGTTCCTAATAGAGGCAGCTGATGTGGCCATACCTCTGGCAGAAAGCAATCAATCCATCTGGTACTTGGCCTCCTGCCTGATCATAACAACTTATTATAAAACACAGAATCCACTTACAGAGGCTCTGAGTCAATAGGGCTTGGCCCTGGGATCTCTCCCATAAGCTACAAATAATTGGGATGCTTTACTGGTTGGTTTAACTCTTCCATTGGGAGAAGGAGCCTTTTATGATCTCTTTCCACCTAAAAACCACAAAAGTTTTCCAGAATCAACTTGCTATTTTTTTGTAAAAATATGACATTGTTTAACAGTAAAATACAAAGCAATCTGAACTCTAGTAGCTATGCCAGCTAGTTTATTAGTAACTTACAGAACCATTTGCAAAAACACTGGAGATACAATTTAGAGGTTGGAAGTGTAAGGTTTGAATGAATGTATCAGGGGTATGTGAGGTCCTTGATAGATGAGGATAAATTAAAATGAATGGCCTGCTTTAAAAATAACCAATTAAAACTTAAGAATAAATTATAAATAAGAATTTATGCTCTTGAAATGACTTCTAATTTTTCAAAGATGATTAAATATTTCAAGACATTAAGGAAGGAATAAGCTGTGAGTTCAGGCAAAAACTTAAAATATACATAAATACATTTCTATTGCACCCTCAGGATATTCTCATAGCTTCCAGCATTTCTTGTCATTTTTTGGCTTCTTCAAAAACATGAAGATTTTATATTCAAGGAATATAGAAAAGGAGCTCTTTCGTGAAGACATTCAAAATCTTACAAAAACATCATAATTCTTTTGGGAAGAAAAATCTGAAACTAACATAAGAGGGACAGTTAAGTCCTCAACGAAAGAAAAAAGACCCAACATCATGCACACACTAGTTGTGCTAGAACACAGCAATCATCAAACTCTTCCCTGAGGGTATTTCTGTTCTTTTTTTTCTTCTTCTTTAATATTCCCAAAAGCAGAAGTACTGGAAGCAAAGCGGCAAACTGTCTTTCTGTAACAGAAAATACAGGATTTATCTCTATGTCTTTCAATCATGAGAGGCAAAAAGCAATGGACAAAATAAGCAGAAGTGAGTAATGGTTCATGGGCTTTAAAAAATGAGATGCTTTAAAACAACTCCACTTTCTGAAAGCAGCTGGCACTCACTCGCCTAAACCCAGTTTGTTTAAGGAATCTCAGCGAATCCTAAGCTGAAAGCACTTGCAATCATTTGTCAGCTCCTGAAAATTATGCTGCCTGCATTTGACACATTTTCAAGACTCTGGTTTATGCATCTAACCAACCCAAGTCTCTGGAGGATTTCAGGGACAACGTGTGTTGATCCTGATACCTCTGACTGTAACAGTTCACTAAATTTTTCATGCTTGCCAGAATAATGACTGAACGATTAATCACATTTTATCTGTCATCCCAATAGCTATTGGTCCCAGTCAAGTGGACCACTGAGAACACACATCCAGAGGTGAAAAGTAGACATTCATCTGCAAGACACACAGATCAGCAAGTCCAACATGATAGGGATAGGGTTCATCTACACATAAAACACACAGTCAACATATTTAAGTGCCATCTGCCTTTTTGGAATCCAGTCCATACATTAACTGAGATTGGAATACTTCTACACTGTGGAAATTGTTACAAAGGAGCTCTGCATTGCCAATGTCTAATTAGAGGTGCTCCAAAATTACAAAATTCAAAAGACATTACAGTGTTAACATACATTTAGCTACTGCTAATCAACCGACAAATCGCAGAATTTAATTTGGCAGGAGATAATTTAGAGCACGCCATAGCAAAATAGTGTAAGGACTGTGCAGTCTTGCTCTTCTTCTACCTGTTAACAAAACTACACACTAGATTTAAAGAAGTCTTCTAAGCACTTACCCAGCAAGATAAAATAAAGTGCATAGTACTCTCAAAACCAGCCTTTTATGCTTGGATGATTTTTTCTGGCGTTTAGCCAGTATCTCTTCAAAAAAATCACACATTTGTTATGTGAGTCACGATCTAACTAGCAAAAGACAACATGAGAAAGAAGAAAATGTTTCATGAAGTTATTTTTTAATGCAACTGTCCCCTCTGGATTTTTAATTCAATTTTTAGAAGTTTAAATGTTTAGGGTTTTTTTTTTAGGTGACTTATCAGCTTGATATTTCTAAGCATTTTCTGGCCATTCTAAGTAGCTTCCTAGTGGCTCTTCTTACAAAACTCTTCTGATCTCCTCATTAAGAAAAGAAGTCCTTATCTGACCTCTAATTATTTTCAAATTAGACCCACTGCCATCTTTAGGTTTTATTACTGTACTGTGAAATAGTAATCTTTTCTGAAATTATTTTAGAATATAATGACCTCCCACGTATTCTATTTAAATATCTATTAATGCATTCCTTTAGTGTGCCAAATACTGAATTCATTTTTTTGCGTGTTCTCTCATTTTGATAGTATAGCTCCAAACTTTTCAATGACAGAACACCATGTCTTCAAGGTATTGGTATAATAGAATTAAAACACTTTCTTCAGAAGGAGTTGGAGAAAATTTCATCTTTCACATTACTTACACCATTACAACTGACCTGTTATTTACAGAAACCCTTTCCCAAAGTGTCATTTCACTACTGTTCTTGACTACTGGTGAGCTCATTACATTTCATACCTCCTTCCAAAGTTCACAGTATTTGACATTTAGACAGGAGGACTAGATACATTTCCCTGGAACTGTCAGACAAATCTCATTGTTAGAATATGTCCTGAATAGTGATTCATCCTCAAATGAAAACTCTAAATTCAATGTAACAGTACCTAATATAAGACATGGATTAATTCTTGTAAGACCACATAATGACAATCAGAAATTTACCTTATGCCATTATAATGAGAACTCATCATACTTTTCAATTCAAAACCATCACAGGTCTCATAAATTTAATAGAGTTTAAAGGTGGTGCCAAATCTGTAGTGTATGAGCAGTATCTTCCCTTCATAGGGAGAATTTTATTCCAGGAAATGTTTGCTCTCTCCCTCTCCTCCCCATTCTCCCCTACTTCATTGAATTATTCAGCTGGTTAAATTTAGCTATGTCAGATAAGAGGTGGGGGGAAAAATAAAGATACTCCAAACCTCATATTTATGGCAGTAAACATCCTAACAGAGATGCAGCTCACTAAGTTTTCTTGCTAGTATAACATATTTAATCCAGGGAGCTCAGATAATTAAATCAGCAAAATGATTTTTTTTTTTGTTTGGTGTAAGGTACATTTTCCCTCGGGAATACATGTCAGTAAAGCCAGTCCAGCTAACATTTTACTCCATAAATGAGGTCTTAATTTTTTCCATTCCAAAGAAAACAGAATTATAGCCTTCCTACATCAACACCTTTCTTTCTTGCAACGTTACGAACATTTTTACTTTCCACTAGGCAGATAAGGGAGAATTTTTCAGTCTATCCCCTTTCTGCCTCAGTCAAACACCAAGTACAGACAGAAAAGGTCAGAAAAGAAAATCCTTTCTCCACAAATACTGAGAGAAGAGTAACACCCAATCCTTCTCATCCAACTAGTTTATCTTTGCAATATTTTAATTTCTTAAAGCCACATCTTCTTGCATTTCTACATTTCTCAACAGTTTCAGTGATTGCACCAAGATATTCCAGAACAGTCTCTGGATCCTTGTAACACACTTAGTCTTTTCGATTCTGGGCAAAAATAAGCCATTCATATGGCTTACAATCTAAGTAACCTACTGAAAACAGCTTATTTAAATCTTCATTCCCCGGATCAGACATGACAGACACTAGACACTTCTTCAACAAATGACATTATGAAAATTTCGTGTAAAGATGCTTGTCTCTTTCTCAGTTCAGCGTTTACTCTGAATTTATTGCTGTTTCTCTATTCCACCTGGCCTTCTAGCATTTTCTTTCCTCATTCTCTTTATTGCAACAAGGTTTAAAAAACAAGGAGAAACATTAATAAATTGGATATTGTTTTTAAACAGTAAAAAATACAAAGAGAGAGCAGAGCACATTTCATCATAGTCTGAGGATGAGATTCTGGAAGATCTATAAATTCATCTGTAATTCAGGACAGAATTTTACAATTACATCACCAAAGACAAACTGCAGCCTATTTTCTATCAACTATCATATATCAAATGCACCATCAATGTGCAAATAAAGAAATCAAGTAAAAAAACACCAAGACTAATCTGTGACAATATGAATAATTATGATGACGGAAGGGATGTGCAGAAAGTTGTCGTCTATTTTAAATCTCAGTAATTACAAACTAGTTTTTAAACATACTTCAAAGAAAATGATCAGCTATTTCATAGTAAATTTGAAAGAAAAAAAAAATTCTAGAGCGGTGTACAAAGAATACAGCTTGTTTTCTCACAATCTGCCTCTGTAAACTCAAAAAACGCTGCAAATAATATAGTCCAATCCATTCTAAATGGCTAGCTAGTGGACCAGAGATACTTGATAGGGAGATATTAATATTGAATATTCACTAACAGTGGAAAATTGGAAGATCATTAGGGGTAACAGTAAGAGATTAAGCTGCTAAAGCAGCATTAAAGAACACAGTAGCTGAAGACACAAGTGAAGCAGAACTTGGGATCTTGCACCTGCAAATCACAAGTTCAAATCCAAACCAGACTGAAGGACAATGAGAGATAAATTGTTTGGCTCAGCTTCAGTCTTAGAGGAAAGTGGGCATTTATTAAAATCTTCATAATGTGTATCGCTGACTTGTAACCCTACCTGAAGCCTCAGGAAGGAGACCTGTGATAGAAAGGATCTGAGAGAAGAGAAATTCATCTTTAAAATGATCCCTGCAGAGCAGAGATAGAACACAATGATGGGATAATGCACTGAGCCATGCAAGGTTTGTGGGTAATACTAAAAATAATTTAAGAACAACTGCAGCGGAGCAGACTTTCCATTATATATATTTTGATGCTAATCTTATGTAATGCATTTGGTGCTGATCAGCATTACAAAGATCAGCGCTCTAAAAATATCTGAACATGACAGACAGATAGATGCTCCTCAGCCTATACATCCCTCCATTACATCCACTAAAAATAGAATTCTAAATTACAGAAGGGATTGGTTGCACTGGCGTACAAGAAGGCGTCATCTGAGCTGGCTCAGAAGGATTTGGCTACCAGAAGAAAGTGGTGAACTCCTGGACACTGAAAATACCTAACATCCAAGAGTTTCCTAGCACCCAGCCAGCAACAGGTGGAGCTGCCAACTAGCCACGCCACCACAGGCAACTGTGCTCTTTTCAAGGGCTGAAAATCTGGTAGGAACAGCAAATGCTATTTGAAAATAAGTCAAGTATGGCTGACAAGCACCACAGATAGAAAAACATGTTTAGGAAAGAATATTTCCTGAAACTCTGGCATTTTAAGAAAATCTTAGACCCAAAATATTATAGAATAAATCAGCATCTCCCAACTTTTGCCTCAGAGATTTATTTACATCAGAAGTAAGAAAGCATGAATTCCAGATGCAAGTAGAAATTACCCCAATCTGTCAGCATTTTAAACTTCCTCTTGAACAGATTTTGCATGCCGCTCTCTTTTGGTCTCATTCACATCTTGGCTATATCCGTAGCAATAAATTAAACAGTTCCAGGCAAGGTTCCTGGACGCCGGCACACGATCATCTCCACTGCAGAGCTGTTGGGAGAGTCCTTCGCAAGTTTTTGGCCTGGGCCAATGACTGCTCTCCCCCATGACCTCCAGCCATGGCTGCAGAGAGACAGCACGGCGGAGGTGATCCCCAGAAGGGCCCTGGCAGGCAGCCACCGTGCTCCAGAGGACAGCCCTCACCAGCACCAGGCCAGGCTGCTCGACGCCGGCTGGCCTCAGGGCCCAGGGATGTTCCCAGGCACATTTTGTTCAGCAGGGCAGATCTCACTATTCTGTCCCATGTCAGGGACTTCAGAAGTTCACTGCTAGGAGAGCAAATTAAGTCCCGAGTGTCAGTCAGAAGCCTTCCCTGACCTTGGACACTCGACTGACAGAGGTAGATATTAACATAAACATCAGAGTGACAGCGTGAGCAATTTAATACACAGCCTTTCTGTAGCAAAAACAGACACGTTTTGCTGATCCTTGAAGTGAGGCCAACACTAATCAGCACAAGCCTCAGTGATACAAATTTGCCTTCAAACAGATGAGAGCAAGCTCATTTACTTACTCACATCTACTGTTCTGTGGACAGTTAGATGCATTTTATTCCACGTCCATACTCTATGGGGACAAGCAGTGAGTGGCTGGGATACATCAGCATTTGACTCTGAAGGAGGGGTTGAAATGATAATGAATTGTTACAGTTTTCTGTTTCTCATCCTCTCTGTTAGTATTTACTTTCCTAAATAATAATGTACTAAGAACACCCGTGATCAAAAACTTTACTCATCATTACGACGGACAGTAATACTTTATACCAGCACAGTTCCAGTTACACTGTTTAGTACCAGTTAGTTGAAAAGTAGCTCTCAGTAAACCCTCAAAACAAACTAAGTTTAGAAATACTGTATACCAGTTTTACTCATACAATTTTTATGTCTGTCACTTTACATTCAAACATTAGTCCAAGTAAATATTCAGAGCTGTTTTACAACACCTGAAAAAATGATATATGGCTAATTCAAGGTTTCCCAGTTACTTCCCAAGAACCTTTCTGTACACAGCTGACTACTACCATATTACTGCTCCACTTCTCTGCCATTCGTGCACATTCTAAAGCCATATCTAACATTACGTAACTCAGATATTTACTGAAGTAAATGTAAATGAATCTCCATATACTACTGAGATCCAAGACAGTGAGAAACAGCCTGCCCACTCTCTACTCTATCACATATATCAGCTGATGCTGACTTTTCCCTCAAAACAAGCCAGAATTTTAATACCTAGTTCTGCAAAGAAAAATCCAGACAAATTTCTTTGTGTGCGAAGTGTGCAGCAGTCTGTTGCTTTTGGAATCTGAATGACAACTTCTCATTTTGCCTTTTAGCATGTTCAGCACCAGAGGTCTTTAACACATGAATCAATGTACTGCCTTTGAAACCATGGGACAACTATTTGAAATTGGTGTGGGGACTGTACTCTTTGAGGCACTTAGGTCTTCTCTTTAATATTCAGTCTCAAAACCCACTTCAATTCCCAAGTCTTTAGCACTTCATCTTTGAAATATATAAAATGCAACAAGTGCCATTTTATGTTACCTTAAGAAGTTCAGAGCAAGAATTCATCAAAATGCCAGGAAGGACTGTAGCCTCTCTCCTATACAGCTGAAAAATACTCAGGTAGTTTACACTAGGCAAATCTGATATTCAGAAAATCCCACACCCACTGCCCAGGGTAAAACCCTGATTAGATGCCAAGCATCTACCATAAGTTGAGGGCAGAGGATGGATTACCATCTCTTACAGAGCACTGCCTGCAGTCTGGATTTTGGGCCTCCACCTCATTCATCAGCTTTTGTAAGATACATGACACAAGTCCAACCACATTTAGTTTAGAGAAGAAAAAAATCATTCCAGTTCTTTATTTCCTTCCTCCCTCATTACACCCACTCTCCTTCTCCATCTTTTGAGTGCTTCCTCTTTATGATTGCTTACAAGTTTGACAGTAGCAAAGATCTCCATTAAGTCATCTGCCTTCAGCCTCTCATCTCTTGGAAAGAGCCCTTTTTTAGACAAACTGCTTATATCTATAATTTCAGAAAATACAGACATTCGGTATTTAGGAACCTTCTTCAATTACAGGCAAACACAGCTCCCACTGATTTTAGCCTCATCTACCCTAACCTTAGGATAAATCTGCCTGGTCTAAGACCCTGTAGGCTCTTGCTTTGCCTGTACTGTGAGCAGACACGAACTTGCCCTGCTGGTGCCCCAACTAAAATCAGGAAATTGTGCTCAGCCTGAGCTGCTCACCCTGGCTGGGAGTGGAGCCGAAATGCACCCTGCCACCCGGGAGCCCAGCAGAATGAGCTGGCGCTTGCCAAACCACGCAAGCACATTGTTACATACCCACATGTAAAAATGATTTTTAAGATAGGTTGATCCTCCAGAAGCTGCTAGTATAATCACTCCCACCTGCTCCGAAAGTAAGTGGCAACCTGATTTTTACAGTCCTGCTTCTGCCAGTTACCCTTTGCTTGTTTACTGGTCACAACACCAGGCCACTTGTCTCTGACAGTTAAGCTTTACGGTGGGAGGCAGCAAGGCAACTTCCACAACGCTGGCAGCAGGACAGGAGGACTGCTGTCAGACTGTGATTAGAATTAATAAAGACAATCTGACAGGATGGCTGTAACTTGTGAAGAAACTGGTAAGAGGTCTTCAGGTTCAAGAAGTAGGAGAATTGCATCTTCTCTAAACAACTGCATTGTCATGTTCACAGCACAACACGTCTCATCTATGTGCACGGGGTGGGTGTGTTAGTGTATTTCAATCCACCCACACACAAAGCTGAACAGAAATAGCACAAAAGAACATACAGTACTTACATTTCCACTCACAATATATGAGATAACTGCAATCATCACTCAAAAGGCAGAAAGAACGCAACAGAAAAAGACAACGGTAAATATTGCTTGGAATAGTCCTGTGCTGGGAAGGGAACAGATGAGATGACCAAATAGGGCTCTTCCATCTCCATGTCGATAAGGAGAATGGATCTTACAAGTTATTTTTCTGCTTGTTGGCAGAAATACCAATCTTTTAAACTTTAAGAGCTTTTAGCTCTCAGTCTTTCATGACTTCTCTCTGCAAGACATCCTGTTCTAAGTATCAGTAACAGAAATAATATATCCCTATCAACAGTCAAAACAAAACACAGTGATTGCACAATTGCAACAAAGAGGTTTGTAGTAATGAGAAAAATTATAACATTTCAAATACATTCAGAATTCAGCTCAGTAAATGACAAAATTACAGGTAATGAATTAGGGGAATACAGTTTTGCCTCACCTTCTATCAACAAGCAACTATCATTTTCATTTTTATATACATAAAAGAAAAATATGGTTCTAAGCAGCATATAGGAAAAAAAAAAATAAAAGACTTCTGAAATCAATCAGGTATCTTTTCCAAAAATGGACAGCCAAAATCTGCTTGCTTCTTGATCATGGAACGTTACTGCAGATTATCACTCGTGATAACTTTGAGTGCTCAGAAAGATTTTACTGGTAGGGGTGCATTGCAGAAAACATCTGCAGAGCACTGCTGTTGAGGATCCTGCCATGTCAAAGTCATCTAATGAAGATGCTGGTGAGATGTAAGCTCTCTTTTCTATCTCATCTCAACCATGAATTACATAAACGGGTCAAAATCTAAGAGGCAAATTTGCGAGCTCTTTTGTTAAGCAGTACAGATTTTTTTTTTTTTTAAAGAAAATTACTAAATTTTTTCTCTGTTTTCAGGAATGCAACTTATAAGTTTCTCATTAATCTCTCCCCACCATTGTATTTACTGTCAGTGTTCGATGGAACAGCTAATTTCCCTTATGTGGCCGGTCAAACATGACCACCTGCTACACATGTCAGTCAAGTCAGGTAACTCAAGGTATCTGCACACAAGAACAGACAAGCCCCCTTGAAAACTCTCAAATCAAAAACAAAATTTAGTGTTTAGTTTTGTTTGTTTTTATCTGGGACCCCTCACTCATATGAAAAAGTGGCTAACGAACAAAATCTGTCTTGGTAAGCAGCAATTATGTTAAAAAGTAAGGAATGGATTATGATGCACAAATTCAGAAAAAGAAAATTCTATTCTTATCCAAAGCAACATATCAGATTTTTTAATCTCTCTTCTGATCTGGAGCAACAGGGACATAGAAATGGTGGCTAAATGGAAATCTGTGATGATGTTTGTAATCACTATAAGGATGCTTTGTGATTTAGGAAAAATGTGAATACAAAGACACAAAATAATAATGACACAGACAAAATATACCAATCACTCTTCCTCAGCACAACCTAACAAACCACTGGATGGGTGATGAGGTTAGAAGGTCATAGTCTTAAATTCACACAAATATATATTTTAATTAATGCAATGTATAATTAGGTAAGAACATCTACAATTACACTGACTGAAACTAGGACAATAATTCTGAACACTTCATGGCATACATCAACCACATCAAGCATCAACAAGGGGTTAACTAAGCTAATGATCCCACCAGCAACCAAATAAATCTACCTACTGCTCACAAATGGTTATTTAGATCTTCTTCAAAATCATTTGAACTGGTTAATACAAGAACAGGCACAGCACCAGCAAGTTCTTGGTGTGGGGAAATAGGAAGACCAAAAGCCAGCAGTGTACAAAGCGGCAAGCAATAGATACAAACATTTTGGATTCAGTGGAAAAGACCATTTTTTCTTACTTGCTTCCACATTAATTCTGTATGTACAGACTGCCATATGCTGCTATTACTCAAAGTTAAAATCTTGAATAACATTTTTCTTGTTATTTGTGCTATCTAAAGCTAACCAGAGAAACAGTGATAAAATCTTAGTAAAATGTAATTTTTTTGTGTGAAATCATTATTCCATGTAGAAGGAAACAAAGAAATAAAAACCCAACATCATCCTTTCTCAGCATTGTTAGAACTGCACATTTGAGCTTTCAACCATTCAAATCTATCTGCAACAACCTACCAACAACATTAAAACAACAAGAAAATGACTTTTACGTGCTCCCCCCATCTTCTCAGTGAGAGAATTCTGAGATTATTTCGTTTACTTTTAAATGAGAAGATAACTTAATTGTGAATTCCTCCGGGAAATTAAATTTCCATCTTTAGCACTGCTACACTATAGCTATCAGAAGTCAAGCATCGGAACAGAAATGTTACATGGCCACCCTTCTCAGCTTTAGAAAGCTAATGTTGTAAGCTGCATTGCAAGACTAAATGAAGATTGCATTCTTGGCTACACCACAAAAGTGTAATGAAAAAGTGGTGTCTGACATAGCTCCTGTTCTACACATGGTGCACATTTCAGGCTCAATCTGTCTGCCCAAAAATAGGCACAAAAAACATCAAGATGTTCTAGACTGTAACACAGGGCTGTAAGCGTGACATGGGATGTGAGAGAGCCATGCTCTTCTGCAGAGGCAGCTGGAGGCTAGGCAAGGTATTTTAGCACTTTAAAGATGACACTAAACACCCTGGCAACGATGTTAAGCCCTTCCAGTTTTAATTTTTTTAACATATATATTAGTAAGGGAAGAAAAAAATTGTAAAAAGGCAAAAGAAGCCATGCGATGCACATGTTTGTTTTTGTTGTTTTACAATTTGCAGGTATATCCTTGAAGGACATTCACATTCCTTCTGCCAGTTTGACATCTTGTCTCTTGATTTTTTGAATTTCTAAGTTTTATTTTCACTTGTTCAAATTCAAGAAGTTCAGGGGTTTAGATTCCCTCTTAACCCCTACATTCCTTTAGTTACAGCTGACTAACACAAACCCACAAATCAAGTATTTGTCAGCTTACTTCTACACACCCTTTTTCTCAGGGCTTCTTAAGAACTTGCCAGCTGGCCGATCACAGAATGATACACGACCCTAACACGCCCCTGGCCTGGTTCAATCTCTAATAGAGGGGATGAGCACAACAGGCCCTGGTGCTTTCACACTGAGAGCTGAAACACACGCCACTGTTTGACTCTACACCCCAAGGTAAGTACAGATGCAAATTCAATTCTTTTCACTTATGATTCTTTTTTGAGCAAACTTCACTCTGAGATTCTGGCACCACGATTTGGCGTCTCTAAAGGAAGACCTAACTCAAGAACTAAGCTCTAAATACATAGCAAAATAATATAAATACATAGTTTTATTTAAAAATTTAAAATATTCATTATGGCCTTCATGACTGCTTCACCTATACACCTTTTCCATACACTAGTTTGCAAACTTCCAATCCAATTCATCCAACTGATATGGTAAACAAAGTATTTGCTATTGAATTTCAGAATTTTAAAGCTATTCAGGGACAGCAGTTGTCTAAAAGCTAAACAGAATCAATACTAACTTAATTACTGCAATGTTTTGCAGCCAACTGTTGCAAAAAAAAAAAAAAAAATTATCAAGTACTACTGTCTTTTAAATTTAAATGAATGTCACCAGAGTTTCAGTTAGCTTTCGGAATTAATATTAAGAGAAAATCTTGTTCACAAATACAAGTAGTTAGTCATTTCTTGTGGGTCTCCACATTGCAAAAAAAAAAATAATCTCTTCATAATAAAATTTCAGCAACAATTCCATTAGAACATTGTTGATCTTAAAAATTGTTTTTTCATATGACAACATTCACTGTACTATTCATGGGCTTCGTGGGGATCCCTACCCCTTCCTCTGTTCAGTTTAACACTATAATAACATTACATTCCAAATGAATGGAAGCATTTGACAAGTGCAAACTAATCAAAAGTCAGTTAAATATATGAAAAATAATAAATATAGAGAAAAAAATGCTTACATTCTGATGCAAGAAGTGAAAAATACATTTGAATAGTCCAGATTCTAATACCATAAAGATGATGTATCATGTGGGTGACCCAATGTTGGTAAATACTGAACTGAACTGAATAATCCTGATTTTATTTAAAGACTTTTTTTTTTTTAATTAATATGACAATTTCGAATACTGAACTGAACTGAATAATCCTGATTTTATTTAAAGACTTTTTTTTTTTAATTAATATGACAATTTCGAATACTGAACTGAACTGAATAATCCTGATTTTATTTAAAGACAATTTTTTTTTAATTAATATGACAATTTCAATTTTCAGTTGCACACACAAATTGCAAATCTACAAAAGAAAAAAAGGAGAACATTAACATAGAAAAACAGAACTTTTTAGAAATCTAAAATTACTTACAAGCTGTTCAGACTTTACACCATAGAGCTGAATGGTCTTTGCCACATTTTTTGCCACAGCTAAACTGAGGTCTGGATCAACAGCAGCCACATTTAGCTCACTAGAAGCAAAGATTGCAAATCTTAATTAACAGCTTAGCAGTGCTGTACTTAATTGATAAGAAATTAACTATTAATGCATAGTTATACAGAATGTCAGTTTAGAGAGAGCAACACATAACCAAGTCTTTCTAAGCACTGTAATTCAGTTTACAATTTAAGAAATCATTCGGGAATTTTATGTGCAGAGTGTTCCTATTCTGGTAAAAATGAGCAAAGTTTAGGAATGACACTTCAGTATGAAATCACTATTAGTAAGCCATTCAAAAATATTGACTGCAATTAGCTACATTCAAGCTTTGGCAGCAGCCTTCAAACATTACAGGTGAATACATAGTCATTCAGCTCTGGAATTAACATGAGCTGTGCAGAAATACCCAGGGGATGCCTTAGCTTGACACAACTAATAAGCTGTGTTTTAGGCAATACTGTGCAGAAACAAAAGCGCCAAGGGAACGACAGGGAACACACAGAAGATGGAAAAGACTTAAATCACTTCCAGTATTCCTCATTCACGGAACCCCACAGATCTCCATCAGCTGGGCCGGCATTCATAAATGCTCCACTGTGAACACAAGCAAGCACAAGGGCCATCTAAAGCGAATGTAAAGCTGCTAGTAATGAGATTAGTCTCTCCCAAGAACTGGAGAGATACAAGGAACCCTGACAAAGGAACGTCCTCCTCTGAGAGTTCTGCAGGGCCTCAAACATCCTTAGCTAGAGGTCACTCTGGAACACTCAGCTGAAGTTTAATAATCTTCACAGAATCACAGAAAGGCTTGGGCTGGAAGGGACCTTAAAGCCCACCCAGTTCCAACCCCCCTGCCATGGACAGGCACACCTTGCAATACAACAGGCTGCCCACGGTCTGCAGGGATGGGGCACCTCCTCTGGGCAGCCTGTGCCAGTGCCTCACCACTGTCTGAGTAAAGAATTTCCTCCTAACATCCAACCTAAATCTCCCTCTTATGGTTTGAAATCATTTCCCCTTGTCCCATCACCATCAGACCGTGTAACAAGTCAGTCTCCCTCCTGTTTATAAGCTCCCTTTAGATACTGGAAGGCTGCAACGAGGTCTCCCTGGAGCCTTCTCTTCTCCAGGCTGAACAACCTGAGCTCTTTCAGCCTCTCTTCACAGGAGAGGTACTGCAGCCCTTATGTCTTTCTTATGCTGCTTGTCCCAGAGCTCAATGCCATTTTTCCTTTTCCTCAGGCAAGGAGGAAAATAACATCAACAGCCATACAGACAGGCATCTTCTGAGCATTTCCTACTCCCAGGCACAAGTACAGTGCCAGTATTTAATATTAACCAAATATACACGCCCACAGTATGGGTACAGCCCATCATTTTCAGTCTGTATTACACAGACTAGTCCTTACCAAAACCTTATGAGTGAAAATACTCCACTGGTAATGTAAGCATCTCATTTTACAAATTCTACCTGGAATGATCATCTTCAAATATTATCTTGCTGTGTCATTGTAACAGATTACTTACATCAGGGATTATCATTTGCAGCCAAGCAACAATCATTTTACCTTCGATACAGTCAGAATAATTAAGATATCAGAGATTTGCAATAGATTTAAAATTTTTCATCCTCATGTTTTGTAAGCTTCAACAGTAAAACTGGAATGAATATTTCAATTCTTCCAGAACAACAAAATACAGAAGATAAATCCTGAATTAATTTTTTATGCTAATAAGCTTTAGAGTTAAAGAGTAATGAGAACCTTTTATTGCTAAAAAAGTCTCACCTCTAAAGTTGTAGATTACAAGAAAAAACAGTTTGAAGATTACATTTTTCAATGTATTAAATGTGCATACCTGGCTATCGTTTTAATGATGCTGTCAAGCTCATCAGAAGAAGGAGGATTCCGACCTCCAGGAGGGAAGACAAGATTGATAGGATCAAAGAGTCGAGATAAGGATTTTGACAAATAAGCAGCTTCATATTGCTGCAGTGAATCTTTCAAGGCCTTTTCTGGGCTGTGGGTATAAGACAAAATTAATACATTTTAAATTAAAATACCCAGGAGTATTGAACCTTTCCAGACCACACAAACTTTGCCATACCCAACATGTTTTTTCTTTATGCTCTCTAAATACATGCACTTGAAAAGATTTGAGTACTGAGAAATAGCTTGCTTTTCACCTGAATCACGTAACTGGCCAGGCAGCCATTCTGTGTAGTTCAATACAGCTCCTAGCCCTTTCTGTAAGACCTATGTGGAATCCCTGATTCAATATGTTCTTGAGACAGATAGTTCTAAAAACATCAGCAAAATATCTAGAACTGCAATCAAAGACCTGTCTGTATTCCAGTGTTTCATTAGAAGACATCTTGTGATCAATGATATACTTCAAAAAAAAAAAAAAAAAAAAAAACAAGTCTGACGAACTTTTCTTTTGCTTCCATTGAAGTCATGGTAAGTCTCCCACTGATTGCTCAGGAACATACCAGGGGTGCCAAAAAAATGTATGCACATTTTAAGAGACGTTACCTATGTACTACTTTTCGAAGTTGAATTGAACTACAATAGCAACATGTAGTATGACTTTCGCTCAAAAGATGGCATTAATCAAATGAGTGCTGGTGTCACCATGCAGCAGGCACGGCAGTCACCACAGGCAGGGCAGTTGCAGAAAATGGCAGCAGCAAGGTCAGCATTACTCAAGCAGTACTTCGCCGTAATCAGAAGTGTCTGGGAGCACCTCTTGTAATTGCAGAAGTCAAACATGACTTGTATTCATCTTTTGTTATCGGTATATATCAAGTATTACAATTTTAATACAGTTGTTTCCTCTCTTAAAATGTATGTACATTTTTTTGGCACTCTCTGTCTTTAAGACAATACAAGTCTTACCTAAAATATTCGTTTGATCTTGCATAAGTCTAGAAATCTTAATAGATTTGGTAAGTCTGTTTCAGTTTGATCTTTCAGGTATCTAACACTCAAATCATGTTTTTCTACACTGTATAAATATACAAACTGTGAATCATAACAAATGGAACATTTGTCATACTCCAGTGATTGTGGTATCATTAACAGAATGCTACTACTGTAATCACAATATATATAAAACCACATTTTGAACACTCTGCTTTTTCTTTTCTCAAAGAAAGAAAAAAATAAACCTAGTTTCAAGGTAATATTATCAGGCACTTTGAGAAAACAAGACAATCCAACACCCTTAATTATGTAATCTAATAAAAATCCCACAGCTTTAAAACAGTATTAAAACAATTAACGCAAGGTTAGAAAAAAAAAAAAAAAAAAAA
>VXAV01007584.1:107465-120268 GCA_013399715.1 Alectura lathami
AAAAAAGCTTTTAAAATGTTCCTGCTCTGACAAGTTGATTAACAACAAATTATCTTCAAAATAATGTTTTATTGCACAGTACCAAGCTGTACATTGCATTGCATTACAGTTCATCATACATACTCATAATCTTGGGTTTTTTGCATGAATATGTCTTGTGCATCTTCCTCCATTTGCTGCAGTTCAGCAAAGAGATCAGTACTTCCACTTGTGTTAAAATTCCTCTGAATATTTTGACTGTATTGTTGCAGGCGCTTCCACAAGTCATTATAAAGCCTCAGCAGTTTAGGGTATTCTCCTTCAAAAGCTTGTTTCAAAAACATAGAGGCTGCAAAATAAATCAGTAGGTAGTGCACATTACTAAGTTCAAACTAATTTATTTGATTCATGAGGATAATCTGTATTCCTGCATTGAAGTCAATGAATGATATATAACGTCATTCCCCCCTTAATAGTACTAATGTCATACTTCAAATTACTTTCAAAGCTATCATATTAAACGAAGCTGACGATGATATGTATCTAAAGTTCCAGAATAAACTCCACAATTCAAAGACTGGACATGGAAAGCTTACTCTGTGTATTAAATACACTAATCATGGTAATTAATTGTTCAGTATCAAACTTAATTATTTGTATTACTATTCATTTAAGTCCAAGGTACAATTAGAACTCACTAAACAAACATTTTCTAACAATAGCTTGGCAGGGGAAGAAATATTGTGCTGTGCAACTTTCAAGATACTCATTTTAAACAGATAATGCCTATGAGCCAAACTTCACGAAATCTGATGATGGAAGTGTACGGCTTTAAACACACCTCTGAAAACAATGTACATAAAAGGTATTTCCTAAACTCGTCAAATAAAGGATGACAAAGCCAGCAGAAAAACCAGCATTACCTTCAGCCCTGAAAGGCTTGCCAAAGTAACAGGAAATGAAACAAATGTACAAGTGTTTTAGAGACCGATGTTAATCTTGATCTAACATCACTCATACTTCATGGATTTCCCTGATACATTAGGAGATTAACACTGTTACATTCATTCATAGATTTTTCAAGTTCTAGACATCTGCCCCATTTGACCCAGCCTATCCTATCAGCTCAAGTATATTCTAATTTTGAAGAGTGGAGGATCCACATTTATTACCCAATGCAGAGCTATTTTAGGTCACTAAACATTGTTCCTGCTTTTTTTCTGATGTTGACTCTCCTCTATCTATACGATCCTTAGGTCCACCACTCATGCCAGTGGATTCAATCATTCATAATTTACATGTTCAGCGCGAATATTTTCATATAGCCGTGTCACTTAAAAAATTCTACTTGCTGTAAGCCGTTACCCCCAAACTTATATGTGGCAAATTAAAAACAGCACTCAGTTTAAAAATCCAAATGCTCTCTCTAAATGTATAAAAAACATTAAAAATTACATGTAATATTTTTGAATAGCTGACAAAGTACTGCCGACAAAATGTAAGAGTTACCTTACTTCTGAAATGTTTATTGATCCCATTAACTGATGTTACAATTTTACAGTCTTAAAACCTTGTGCTGAAAAGGAGTTTTAGGTTTTAAAGTTAGCATGCGTTCTGTATGAACATATGAGATCCCTGGTATGTACCTACAGCTGTTAAGGTATGCGTANTGTGCACAAAAGATTAACTTCACACTCTGTATACAAATAGGAAATATGTATTTGTGAAAGCACCAAGCTCATCTGGTTTTATGTGTGCTGCAACAAAATGGCAACAGTACTGTCGTGTGTTTATAACATGATTTACTGTTGGTTGGTTGTACCTGCGAGTTATTTATTACACATGTGCATAGCCAGAACGCTAACCATTTGTCTATATTTANAATATTCTTTAAGACAACATGAAAACATTCTCTTTTGGGATCATCTAGTTACTTAGCAACCACTGAACAAGAATCAGACAGCCACTTCCTCAAAATTATTCTGCTGCCATAGAGCAGGGAAGGACCAAATTTTGAAGGGGCAATGTAATAGCTGAAATCACAGAGATAAATACGCGTTTTATGCACTTTGTGTGCACAAAAGATTAACTTCACACTCTGTATACAAATAGGAAATATGTATTTGTGAAAGCACCAAGCTCATCTGGTTTTATGTGTGCTGCAACAAAATGGCAACAGTACTGTCGTGTGTTTATAACATGATTTACTGTTGGTTGGTTGTACCTGCGAGTTATTTATTACACATGTGCATAGCCAGAACGCTAACCATTTGTCTATATTTAGACAAGACACAATTTTAAAGATTCTCAACTCCTTTTTATAAGGTTATCGAAAAACTGCTAAAATCAGTCTTTTGCAACTCAAGAGTGGTCAACAACAGAAGAGGGTACAAATTGCTTTTTAAAATCAAATTACTACTTCTGATTTTGGCAAATCCATTTACTTTGGGAAGTATAATGTATGATTCCAGATGTTTTGACTTCCACATGCAGTTGCAAAAATAGGGTATTTTATTAGATTTTGACTACTTAATGAAACAGAAAACTTTTTTTTTTTTTCCTGAAAACTAAATTGCAATTTAGGAAGACCACCCTGTTTGGTTATAAAACCAAGAAATTTTAAATTCACAGACCCAGCACTAAGTGAACCACTGCTGTAGTTTTAGTAGAGGAGATAATGAGCAAAGGACTTACGGAAATGAGAGATTCAAAATAACTACAAAACACATCACCAACCATTTGTATTGAATACTTACAGTCTGTTGCTGACTGAAACTGAGAGGAAAGAGTCTGAGTTACTGCAGTCCAAAATTTGTACAAAATATCCGACTGGCCATCCTGATAGCAAGGGAGAAAAGAAAAGAAAGTTTCAAAGTAAATCATGGTCAAAGAAGCTGGAACTAGGGCAGGGACATCCTCCTTCCACTGGATCAGGTTGCCCAAAGCCCCATCCAACCCGGCCTTGAACACTTCATGGCAGAGGAAAGCTCACTCTGGACAGAACATTTTTTCTTCATCTATGTATATAATATATTGACCCTCCTGTATAAATTTACCAGTTTGAACAAATCACTCAGGGTATTCAGGATTATCAGCAAAAAATGCTCAGAATGAAAAAGCAAAACACACCAATGACTACAGATATCAGCAATTCCAAGGATTTCAGTTTGGCACTTGGCTGTTTCTATCCTGACTCACTCTGAAAGACCAAAGCACAGCATTCACAGCTGAAGATGAGTCTAGCAAAGGGCTCAACACTGAAATCACTGTCAAGGATGGGTGAATGTTCTCAGCTTCACTTTTGGTGCTGCCAATGACTTCACTATGAGAAAAATGCAAAAACAAAAACCAAGCCAAACCAAACCAAGTTCTTGTTAATAATATGAGCTCTTTCAAATATAAAAGCCTGGCTACTCCAAACTGAATTCTACTCAAGATGACAAAAGGAACAAAGAGCGCACTCTATTCACTTGCACAGGCAGTAACGTACAAAGCAATGAGGGTGTTCAGATGCCCTGCATTAATAGGGTACCGCTGCACTCAACCTGAAGATCTGCTCTTTGAAAGACTACAAGTTCAGGCTCAAGTTTTCAGTTCAAAAACTGTTATCTTAAAGAATTGATATAAAACTTGGAATTCAGTCNNTTTCAAGAAACAACACCCATGTCAAATGGGGTAAAAAAAAAAAAAAAAAAAAAATCTGTTCATCAGACAGGATGCATTCACAAATTCTGAGATGAGACAAAGAATTCATCCAGTCCTACCCCTTATCTCTACAGATAGCCAAAGAATGATAAAGTCCATGGGTCATGTGTTAAGAACAGCATCTTTTATGCTGTTGGGTATCAAGGAGGGTGGGGGGCTCATACCTGAAAAATGTATGAGAATGGCATGTCATTTGTGACTGCCTGGATTTAGAAACCAAACTAACCCATTTTATAGGTATGTTTCCATTTTCTGTAAAATTGTACTTGTTTTTCATATATGGGAAAAATAAAATGGTAATATTAGACAGTGATTCAGAAGGTGCACCACACAAGATGTCTTTTTTTGGTAAATTTATTACCATAGAATAAATGTGAAATTACTCAGTTCTTCATTTCACAGTTTCACATTTAAAATATGAAAATTACTGTAAAACAAATGGCCTTTCATACAAGCTATAAAGCAAATTAATTACCTTTCATATTCTCTATCCCAACCTGGAACAGTATTTGCCTATTCAGCACAATAACTCAATTAAATTTCTATATCATCTAATGGATGTGGAAAAATACTTACAGGCCACCTTCAAACAACTTTCTCTCATTACTGTGATCACCATCTACACCTCTGTCATAGTCTCAGCAGAAAATACAATGATTAAATGGTCTTGAAAATAAACTCACATGCAGTCCCTCCACATCTAAATTTCTGTCTTAATTGTGATTCATCTTGTGACAAATAACAGTAACATATTTAATTCTGGGGGGAAAACATAACATTTGCTTGTAACTATACGTACATAAGTGATATATAAAAACTCAGACATCTAACTGCCCAGGAGGGTTGTGGGGTCTTCTTCCCTGGAGGTATTCAAAACTGGCCTGGACGCTTTCCTGTGCAACCCACTGTAGGGAACCTGCTTTAGCAAGGGGTTGGACTGGATGATGATCTCCTGAGGTCCCCTTCCAACCCCTGAGATTCTGTATTAACGTAAATATTTTCATAGTAGCCACAGCTGTACCAATTAAGCCTCTGCGCATTAGTTTGTGTCTTTTGACCTGGGTAGATGGTATTCATTAAGTGTATCAGAATTTTATAATGATCAAGGCCTTCGTGTCTTGGCTCTCCAACTGTATTATGTGTGAGGAGAAACAGAGCGGAAAAATACATGGAAAATTCAAAGATTTTGTACTGACTGATCACTCCATCAAAAAATGTTTAGGGGAAAAAAATGATTTATTTCCCATTTTCGGTACGACTGAAAACACTATCGAGGGAGTTATCACTGGTTGCTTCCATAATGTGAGAGGTGATATTTCACTTTGACCAGTGCTGGGATGCACTCTGGAGGTGAAATACAGCTGCTGATTAGCAGTACACAAAAAAAAAAAAACATGTAAGAGTTTGTGGCAGGAACTAGAGAATACTTTTGCCTACACAAACACTGGGGGTTTTTAAGTGGGTGGACTGTAGTTACCAAAATTGGAATACAGCAAGGCAATAGTACTGGATACTCCTGCTGGGGTAAAAAGTGCCATATGCAGCCTTGAGCATCCAGAAACCACTTACTGTTTGTTTCTGTTTATTGATTTTGTTTAAACCTGTAATGGCTTTGCTCACACATTATCTTAATACATTTTCTTAAGTACTTTTAGGTACCTCACAGCTTATCTTTTAAAGAAAGTATTATAACAGAGATTACTTCTGTGCTGTAAATCACAATGAATTATAATTTACCTACTAAAAATCCAATGTGCAATTCCATTTGACAATAATCAATACTAGAAAAGGACACAAAAAAAAAGAGAGCAAAAGGAATGCTTTACTCCATCTTGGCAGAAAGATTGAAGGAATGTCCCCTCTCCTTGCACTGGACAACTTCTTCAAGGACTTAGAAGGACAGGCAGGATGAAGGGGAAAGAGGAAAGGGCAGTCAGTAGTGCTTGCCTAAAATGCATCCAGATCTACTGGCTCATCTCACTGTCATGGCAGGCTTATAAGCCTTCCCCTCTGCCTGTGAGCAACAACCCAACCGTCTCAGAAAATAACTGTTCTTTTGGGCTCTTCACTTTCAGGAGCAGTAATCTAGCTGAAATTGCATTCTTGCCATCTTGCTTAGATTGTGAGCAATGAATTTGGTCCTCCACTATACTTGCTCCAAATCTCCTCACTGGCAGACTGTGTGGGAGCACTGGGTGCACTCACACTGTGATCAGATGCATAGAAGGGATTGGTTTGGGTGCAAATCTGTCTTGTGTCGATACTTGGTGCCTTCCAGTGCTTGGTGTCTCAACAGACTAACTTTCACTGTTCAGAAAATACACAACCTCATCACTAGCTTTAACAGATAGACTCCTGCAATTAAACCGTTTGTTGTAACGCACCATATTTTTGTAGCAGAACACACAATGATGTGCTAATATTTTTATCAATTAACATTCTGAGACTTTAAACTGGGAATTTTCCACTTCTCTAGCTTCTGAAAACTATGTAAAACTGAAAGAAGCTACACCCCCCAAAAATAAAAATGCTTGCTTTGAAATCCAGTCACAGGCAGATTAACATCTTGTGATACAATCCCTTGTAGCAGGAGCAGCTGACAAGATGAGTAATGAACTGCATCCGATTATCTTTTCAGCTCTGTGGCAATCATTTTCCATCAGCTTCTTATTCCATAACCAACAGCACTGGATAAAGATCACTGTTCTGTCATATTCCCCCCCGCCCCCTCCCGCGGATATGTTTAATAATGCAGAAAACCTTTGGAAGTTAAGAGGTCTAGCCACATATTCTAACATTACTGTTATCTGGGGCAAGACTACTCCCAGGTGCATACTGCACAGTATACCAAAATCCTCACATGATTTGAAGTCTTTCAGAAGGAAATTATTACACCTTAGCATATAATATTATGCTGCTTCCTCTTTTCATATACAGTATGTTCTTTCTTCAACAACAGAGTCTTAACTGTGATTGATGGTATCTAAAACTTGAGACAGGTAAGATTCAGGTTGACATATACATGTTTTTCTCACTATAGAATACAACTGAATTAAATCTATGAACATTAATTTTAACCAACTGTAGAAATATAATGGCGTAACATGTTTTTTCCTCAAAATCAGATCCATCCTTTATTCTGATATCAGAGAGGGAGAATCCGAACAGAAGTTGTAATTTGCACCACTACAAAAGGGTTCGAAAGTTAAGGTCAGCCACAGAACTGGCTATTTTTTAAAATAAAAAATCCATTGTGAAAATGCTCCTATACCTAAACTACACTTTACAAACTAATAATCTGCCAGCCCATGCTGAGAATTGAAAATATTGTCATAGAATCATAGAATGGTTTGCGATGGAAGGGACCTCAAAGATCATCTAGTTCCAACCCCCTGCCGTGGACAGGGACACCTCCCACTAGACCAGGTTCGTCAGAGCCCCATCCAGCCTGGCCTTGAACACTTCCAGGGAGGGGGCATCCACAGCCTCTCTGGGCAACCTGTTCCAGTCTCTCACCACCCTCACAGGAAAGAATTTCTTCCTAATATCTAGCCTAAATCTCCCCTATTCCAGTTTATAGCCATTACCCCTTGTCCTGTTGCTACACGCCCTTCTGAAGAGTCCCTCCCTCCCCAGCTCTCCTGTAGGCCCCCTTCAGGTACTGGAAGGCCGCTATCAGGTTCCCCCGCAGCCTTCTCTTCTCCAGGCTCAACAGCCCCAGCTCTCTCAGCCTGCCTTCATAGGGGAGGTGCTCCAGCCCTCTGATCATCTTTGTGGCCCTCCTCTGGACCCCCTCCAACAGCTCGATGTCCTTCTTGTGTTGGGGGCCCCAGAACTGGACACAGACTTATCGGTGCTGTTCCTGTGCCCAGTGACCACCTTCCTTCCCAGAACTAATCGAAGTGATCAGGCTCTCAGTTTAGTAGTCCCTATACAATTTTGTGGATAGTGCAGGATAGTTTAGGTATGTCTTCCTCTTGTCAATTCTTTGCTGACAGAAATAAACTGAACAACTGCCCAGTAACATCAACTAGAGAGCAGCCTGCTGCCATTCTGACCTCCTGCACAGCTGGCCAGAACCGGAGAAATAAACATGCTTTTGAAAAACATATGAACTATAAGCAGTTAGTTGCTTTTGAAAATGTTATTCCTAGGGAATCTACTTGCATCTGTGTAGAGTAAAACAGAATAACAGAACATACCCCAGTCGGACCTACCCACTCTAATTTTACCCTTTTTCATACCTTTTAAAAAATAGGTACTCAGTCACACAAACTATTCACATAGGAATTACTTGCTCATGGAAATTACACACATAAATCAGACAACACAAGTCCATCAGGCTAGACCACAAATGGCAATGAATTTGCTCAGTAGTAGGGCTCACTTCATTACTGCAAAAAAAATCATCATTGTAAGCCGTAATTCAACAAAGTTTACCCTTATTAGAATATACATGCAGCCAATCTGTTTGACTTCCACTGTATTTCTTATTTATGTGAAATTAAGAATGTCCTTAAGTGCTTTGCTGAACCAGGGCCATAATCAACAATCAGCAAAAAAATATGCTCACCTTGTGTAATTATTTAGTTTCAAATATTACCATAAAGTTACTGTCATCAATACTGTGCAGAGACAGTAATATTATGCAACTCCTCCCCCCAAAAAAAAAAGTTTTTCTTGAGTAAAGCAATTGGGAATGTGTGATAATACTGCATTATGACAGGGCCAGGAGATGTCTGGAAGGTGCAAGTTCATCCTGCTCACTGTCTCAGCTCAAGAAGGTTCAGTCAAACGTGCCTTGTGCATTCCAGGTGACCACTGACGAGCAAACTGTATTTTAAGATAAGGCTCCCCTAAGTAAATCTTCCTATTGTAAAGTAATAAAATGGAGACCTTCCCCAATAATGTAAGCATAAGTAAGTGTGAAAACTTAATATTTAATGGCAAATGTTTAACACTTTTGATAGCCTAGCACAGAAGGGGTCTACATTTTAAAGATGCCGAATTAAAAGCAGCCCACTGGACTTTCAGGCAGAGATTTTAAGCCACGTCAACAATCCTATGTTTATAGACAGCTGAGATTCAGAGCTTCAGAAAAAGAGCTGTTATAGCACACACAGAGAGATTGTAAACCCAGTTATCTTCTGCGCAGTGACTTCTGCAAACTATTCACATACTGGTATGAAATTAAGAGGAAAAATATTTTTAATCCTTCTTTTCCAGTAGTCTTTATACCTTCAATGCATTGTCGCATTGCGTTATACAATGTATGCAGTCTAGTTAGTAGCGCAAAGTGACATTATTGCCCAGCCGTACAGATTCAAAATTTAGATTAACATTCCTTGTTTACCGGATTACAAGATCATCTTTGTTGGAAAAAAACAAGCTGATAGAATCCAAGAGCTGAAACTCCCTTCCCACTTACTCACATGGAATGACGTGATTTCACAGTTCAGAAAGTATAACCCATTTTCCACTAATAGTGAGCTGAGTATCAGCACCATAGGAGCAATGATATCTGAACATCTGTATCCACTGTTACCCTACAATAACATTAACGTTGTAGCCTGGAAAACTGATTTAAGGTTTCCTCAAACATAAAACCAGAACAACTTACCTCATTTGCTGAAAACATACCAAGCTACTAATTAACTTTGCTATTACAGAAATCTCTTGAGCTGTGTTCTTTATATAACTATTTGGCATCTGACATTAAATCTAAATTCAATGAATGAGAACGAAAGTACCCCCTTATTCAGGATTAGATAAGAATGCAAGAAATGCTGAAAAGACATATACTTATTTTTATAAATGTCTCTATTTCCTCCACACTGTAAATTTAGAACTTAATGAGGATAATTTCCCATCTGTGAATTATCATATTTGTGTTTGTCTGAAATAGCTATTCTAACATTCAAATAATAAATCTGACCCACTGATTCTAAACTGGCTTCCACTTCATGACAATCACTTCCAACTTATTTTTCCCTGTAGAAATTTTGATACTTTCAGTAGAATGTGAAAAACATCTTTATTGTGAAGCCTCTTTGAAATGTAAAACAATATACTGAATATTACCATGCAGCTAGTTGCTGCAGGCTCCTGAAATCAGGCTTTGCATACTAATACACACAGTTTTCTATCTGTAATCAAAGGCTTCACCATAAAGAAATACAGGACTTGAGAACATTGCTCTAACAACAGAAGACATATAAAGGACAGCCTAAATATTTTTCCACCAGTAAAGCAACAATGCAAATGTTCTAACAATTCTGTACATCAAGATCTTATGGGACGGAAATAAGGAAATCTATTTGCACTATTTCTATAGCAACAAAATTGTCAAATGTTAGACTGTGAACAAAAAGCCATCACACTCAGTAGTGAAGCTGATCAGCAAAGAAAGAGAAAAAAATCGGTGCGCTTTGAATAAACCTTCTCCATCTCCTCAAAGTAGTCTAGATTAAATTTTTTAAAAGATCAGTGCATATGAATTTTTAATGTTGTCTACATTGGAACATCGTAGGTGAACACATGACATGAACAAATGACACCATGACATTAAAAATGACCTTGATTTTTTGTTTTACTGCAAGGCATAGAATTTCATTACACTGTGTTGATCACTTTATACCCAGGCTGTAATAGTTTCTAGACTCCCAGCAGTACTGCAACATTTTTAAAAGGTCTCTTTATGCAGCAGATACAAGAAACAAAATCTTTTTTTTTTTTTTTTAAACAAAACCTTCCTAACTAGAATATAAAGACTGTGCATGTTCCCAATTCTAATATTAGAATTCCTATGTGATTCCTTAAGGAGCAAAATACTTAGTTCTTAAACAGTGTCTTGTATCTTCAAAACTACATTAATTAATCCTTCCATGCGTCTGCAAGATATGCATCAACTGGAAGTAAATGAAGTTAGTGCTTCCAAAAGCCAGTAACCCAAGGGACCTGACAGCTGCCTTCTGTCCACGGCACTGGTTTAGTATGCGCAGCTGCAGCTCTAATCATGCTTTCACCTTGACTATTTTATGTACCTCATCCAAGGATGAAGGGGCAGTTTGTTACCACGTCCATTCCACCCCCATTCAACCCCAGTGGTTCAGGTAAGACTGACAAGGATGATGATAAAGGGTGGCACTGCCATTAAATGCATTTATTTTCTAATAGCAACCTGACTGAAAACCAGCTGACTTAACGATTGTCAGTCATCACTGAGCTCAATTTGCACAGACCCCAACAAACCAAAAGTGAAAACCAACAAGGTCACTATAACCTACTAACCCATGCACCATCGACACGACACTACCCCTTCTATTTACAGCTGCACATTTCTGGCAAAGAAACAGGAATAAAGTCCTAGAGAAAATGCACTGTCATTAGAAAACCACCACATGGGCTCTGATCCTCCCATTTGAATTAGAACTAACGTGGCTGGCTGTGGACACATGGACCCATCTCAAACTAGAATCAAGACTCTCTAAATAGTAATATAATTTTGTTAAGAGGAATCTTGCAACAGAATTCAGCAGGACAATTTGTAGGTCTGAAATTAAGAGCATCTTCAGTATGTTGGACATAACCATCCTGCTCATTCACGTGTGTTTAGATATCCCCAATGTGTCTTGCTAATGCCTAAATAATAAACAGAAATCACACTAGAAATGGTGAACAAATAATCCAACTCTACTTCCACAAAATATACTGGAAAATAAATCACATACTTCTAGGTATGTGATAACAGGTGAAAGATTATTTGCGGAATACACATAAGGCAGTAATTAGATTATTTTTCATTTTTTCCACTTGGGATTATTTTTAAAAGGGGTCAACTGAATGTGAATATGTGATGTTAGACGTGAGTAACTTCCAAGCAGTAACATATTTTTTCACAAGTTTGGACAGGAGGAGAAATAAGAAGGCGAAATGTAAGTACATTTCAGAAAAGAAACATTTCTACTTTCCATTTATCCTCTTTATCTCATGTAATCGTGAGGACATTCCCTTCTGTATCATTAACACCTTGCACTGACGGCGTTGACAACTCAAGAAAATAGCCTGCTTACTCACCAAACGTTCACCGGGAGAGGCAATGATATGAGCCCTCCACAAAGCACAGAGTAACGCTCCCTCTAACTCTCAGCTCACTCTTTTACCTAGAGCCTTACGTAAATGACAGGTTTTGCAGGCTTCCTGAGCCCTTAACAAATGTGGACATCAGCTGACCAAAGGGGATCAAAGGCAGCTCTGCCTTCTCAGTGTTCTCTTCCCTGACTCCCTCCCCTTCAGGGGACAGAACCCAGCTCCCCCTCCCTCTTGACCAACTCAACATGACCGCCCCAAAACAATCCCTTGCCGCTTTGAGGGTTCTTTCTCACTTTGCAGAACTGTTCACTGATNGAAACTGACTAATGGTAAAACAGATGTTAACTGATACGATCGAGCACTTATTCCTGACACGCAGGAGCTGCACCATCTCATTTCCATACAGCGCAGCCCAGCTCCCCCTGAGACCCACAGAAGCGCAGTGCAAGAAAGGCTCATGCTCCACAGCTGTGTTTCTTCAAGGAAGAGGAGAAGAATCAAGAATGTGAGTACGCAGAATTCCTGTTGGTAGAGGGGCAACAAAAACTAAATAAAGCAGAGTAAACCAGAGTAACCTGTTGGCTTTTTGAAGGTGAATTAGGCGACTGAAAGAAGTGATGTAAGTAAACAGTCATCTGGCAAACAAAAATATCAATTTGACATTATTTAAGTCACATTTGTAATTCTAATATTTACCCTCAAGATTATGAAAAAAATACCCTACCTGTTTTTAAAAAGTGTAAAATTAAATGCTTTCAAAAAAAAAAAAAACATAAATTACAATTCATGAATTCTGAATTCTCTTCACTTTGCTCATCAACTAAAATCCAGTCATTAAAGCAGTCTTGTTAGATTTAAAAAAAAAAAAAGAAAATGTCCACTGAGTCTAAAATCAATGTATTTCTCATTTAAGTATCTCTAGATTTTTTTTTTTGAAATAAATACTACAATTTTAGTATTTACAGATTAATAATGAATCTATTATTTCATTACCAGCATGAAATGTAACGAGGTACTTCGAGTGCATA
>VXAV01007584.1:120390-131181 GCA_013399715.1 Alectura lathami
GCCTATGTAGGAGTGAGGGACCCAAAAAAGATAAGGATCAGAGATAATTTTCAACGTTTTTACAAGGGGCTTAGAGGGATTCTCATCTCTAATTAGGAAACTGGCTGTCACAGGATGATACGCTCTACTGTGACTTATGCTGAAGTCAATTATAGTTTACATATTAAAATAGCTGGAGCAGGATTAGTCACTACACACTGAAAGAGAGAAATAAAGCAGAGTAAACCAGAGTAACCTGTTGGCTTTTTGAAGGTGAATTAGGCGACTGAAAGAAGTGATGTAAGTAAACAGTCATCTGGCAAACAAAAATATCAATTTGACATTATTTAAGTCACATTTGTAATTCTAATATTTACCCTCAAGATTATGAAAAAAATACCCTACCTGTTTTTAAAAAGTGTAAAATTAAATGTTTTCAAAAAAAAAAAAACATAAATTACAATTCATGAATTCTGAATTCTCTTCACTTTGCTCATCAACTAAAATCCAGTCATTAAAGCAGTCTTGTTAGATTTAAAAAAAAAAAAAGAAAATGTCCACTGAGTCTAAAATCAATGTATTTCTCATTTAAGTATCTCTAGATTTTTTTTTTTGAAATAAATACTACAATTTTAGTATTTACAGATTAATAATGAATCTATTATTTCATTACCAGCATGAAATGTAACGAGGTACTTCGAGTGCATAACTCCTTTTCAAAAGGGATGTGAATTCCTGTGCACTCATTTCACATTGTGGCAGAGGACAAATATGAAAATCCAGATGCGTAAATCAATTTACTCTTGGCTGCATCTAATGTTGAAAAAATTTGAAAGTGAATTCTGTTTCTAATAACAATGTAGAAAAGATGTGGGTGTTATCATCGCCCTGCTGCTGAACTGCACTAATTATAAATTTCTGCCTCAGTTTCTCCATCTGTCAGATATTTCGTTTTGGTTGTTGTTTTTTTTTTCTTTTTTCTTTTTGTTTTGGTAAGGTTTTTTTTTGTTTTCTGTTGTTTTTTCTTTAAAAAAAAACAAACAGATTTTGTGGATTCTTTGATTAATTAAAACTACATTTTTGGATACTTGGATGCAACACGCTACAACACTACTAAATATTAGTATGATGACAGGTAATTAGAAGGCCAGAAAGCATATGCTTGAGATCACAACACAAGATTAGAAAAAAATGCAGCCTGTGAAGATAATGACAGAAAAAAGCGAATGAATGAAAGACAGAAAGACAGAAAGACAGACAGAAAGAAAGAAAGATGCTTCTTGCTATTAAAGGACTTGTGCTTTAAAAAAGCTGGGTCTCCTCTTCTTATACTTCCTAGGACGATACTTACAGTGCAATAATCAAAACAGGGAAGCAGATGGACAGGCAAAGCGGTACTGCAGCTGCTGCAGAAGATGACTATAATAATAATGTTGACATCAGTAACAGTAATTAGTGCACAGACTGTAGAGAGGATGATTCGTTTTCCTATCTTCTGGTGTGGGCATGATGCCCTAGCAAATGGATACAGTGTTAGTACCTTAGGTTTATTTTGTTCCTTTGCTCAGTTTATTAATGAAATTGAGTATGATAAAGAAAATCCAACTTTTCTGCCTCTCCAAAACACTTGCTGAGGAAAGCATGTTGAGTTTGGATTAATAATAGATGGGGCTTTCATTAGTAAATGGCAAATTACCAATTTCTTATTTATATCTATTTGCAATGTACACAATAATCCACTCTCTCCCATACAGCCATCTGGACACACTTTCTTGAGTTTCAGCAGCATCTAGTAGTTGTTTGATTTTGTCTAAAAAACACCTGGACTGTACGGTGTGACTTCACCCACCTGTAGGCGGGTGTCATACCTTGTCAGCGAACACTATGAAAAATGGTACATCTGCAAGAAGGGCCAAGAAAAACACTGTGTTACACTGACCACCTCAGGTTCAGTGCATCGGTGTCATCAGCAGGACAGTGCCATGCTAAGAGAGTTTCAGCAGAACTAGACTGCACAGGGGCACAGGATGCCACTGTGAGCAAAGAATGACAACCATCCCAAAATAGCTGTTGAATAGCAAACTCATTGCAAGAGGGACAACCCTGGAAAAACAAATAGACGGATTTTATTTGGGAAACACAATTTGTCACGCAGATATAATCCTGTGGTATGCAGTCAGTGGGAAGGAAGGGTTATCAAAGGTAACATGGAACAGGCTTAGCATACGACAGCCCCAAAGCCTTTTAATTTCTAATGAGTTTGACCTCATTCTGCACCTGGCCTCTATTGAAATTCATTTTACCTGCTCATCTTTTCTCCAGAATGTTAGAAGAGTTTCTTTGGCTTCCCTCTATTACCATCCTCAACAACTGGGAGAACTCCCACCCCCTTCTCGAACGCTGTTCTGTCAACGGGAAGAATGAAACTGAGAAGCACAGGCTCAGGATGGGAGCCACTCATGAACACTGCAAGATCACTTAGCCCAGCTCCCTTCCCATTCCCACTTTCCCTGAGTCTTCCAGAGCTCCTCCTTCTGTCTCTAGGTTTCTAGATTTCTCTTTAAAAATGCTCATCTACTGAAGGGATCCATCCATGCAGTAATAGGTATTTTTGCCATATCAACCCTTTTAATGAAGAAAACATGCTTTATAAGCTTTTTGAGTTGTGGGTTTTGTTGTTGTTGGGTTTATTTGTGTGTTGTTTTTTTTTCTTTTCAACACAGAAAGTTTAGATTGTCCACAGAAAAGTAATGTTCTAGCCAACAAATTCTGGAGCTGGGCTTAACTGACAGATAAACTTACACGCTGTGTTTAACCTCCATTATTTGCTTTTACTGTTGAGAAGACCACATTTGCATATGAACAGTTTCCCCAATGTATTTCAAAAATTAAATTCATGTAAATTAAATATCCAGCCACACACACAGAAAAAGAGATGTCTGCATAAACATATCTTTTGTTTTTGTTTCTTCTTATCTACCAAGGTAGATGAGAAAGCTTCAGTAATACTGTTCCTAACACTGAAGGAGACCATTAATCAAATTATCCCCAAATATGAATAGAAAACAATGCAATTGAATGGAAAAGAATAGGTATTGAAAAGAACAGCCATGATTATTTTTCAAGGAAAAAAATGCCAAGAAGCTGAGAAACAGATGGCTGAAAGTGTTAAGATTTAGATGAAGACACATTTTCCTATGCTAACTAACAGAATTAATTAATTGCTCAAATCACATGGTATTTTATGGAATGACATTAATGATCAGAAATAAAAACTTACGGTGGTGCCTTATCAGCTCCTTTTAAAGAAAACAAAAGAAATTATTATAAAAGAACATGTCTATACCCTACAGATGTAACTCGCAGACCACAAATTTAGCTTTCAGTGTTAGTTTGACTTTCACTGCTTTTCCATTAATACAATTGCAAAATTGTTATCAAACTCTAAAATTTCCAATAAAAGCACTCCCTCATTACAATTTCCTTAACAATTACTAAATCATATTGATTTAATTTAAAACTTTACCTTAACTATTTCCTCAATGAAACAGACATGTGAAATAGGATCTCTTTTCTTCGTCAATAGTTTCTGCAAGTGCTGCACCTGTAAGAATGGATTTATTGAGAGGAAAAGTGACATCTTCAGGTATCTTATATGCCAAATTGCCTTGTAGACAGTCACAAATTAGCTGCTGAGTACCTGTCCACAAGCAGCACAGATCTGATCCATGAGCTTCTCCATGTTTGTCCAGAGAGCTGCCCGAAATGCTGCTGTGTTCCCAGGTGTTGGCATAGCAGCTCTACCAGGGCCACCTACATGTTTTGAAAAACACACAACAGCACGGTTGAGATTTCACATGTGAAAAGTAAAATACATACACTGACATAAGAAATTTTTTTTAATGAAAATCAGTGCAGCCTAAACTAGCAAAACTAGCAAAGTTTTGTGAATGGCTTCAGCTGTCTCAAATTCTAAATCATCTAAATTCCAAAGTTCAGTGAGAACAATTCAAGGGTCATCACTACTGCCCACTTTACTGATTCATACCTCCACATAAACACCAAGGTAGTGCCAATGAGCATGTTGTAGCATACAACAGCAGGACACCACGAGCTCAGCTCAGGACATAAATGTATAGGTGAACTGAAAGAAGTGGTATTCCAGCTGAAAGGCAGGCAACTTCTATACCATCACTCTCCTTGAGGGGACTGTATTTCTTTGTTATGCTAGTGATCATATTTTCAGACCCCAAACTCACTGCAAAGGTTTTTAAAAAGTGCTAAATTTTCATCACAGCTAATCCTGGTGACCATTTCCAGGTGCATGAAGGAGAAGAAAATCATCAGGAGTAGTTAGAATGGATTTGCCAAGGGGAAGTTGTGCCTGACCAACCTGAAATCACAAACCTGATGGATGAGGGGGGAGCAATGGATATTGCCTGCCTAGACTTCAGTAAGACCTTTGACACTCTCCCCCATGGGTTCCTCATAGACAAGCTGATGAAGTGTGGGTTGGATGAGCAGACTGTGAGGCGGATTGAAAGCTGGCTGAATGACAGGCTGAAAGGATGGCAAAGTGGCACAAACTCTAGTTGGAGGCCAGTAATGAGCAGAGTACCCTAGTGGTCAGTGCTGGGTCCAGCCCTGTTTAACATTTTCATTAATGATCTGGGTGATGGGGTAGAGTGCACCCGCAATAAATTCACAGATGACAGAAAACTGGGGTGAGTGGCTGACTCATCAGAGGGCATTGTTTCTGAGGAACAATGCCAAACACCAGTGGGACACCCAGGTGGACAGCAGCTCTGCAGAAAAGAGCTGGGGGTCCAGGTGGACACCAAGTTGAACACACACCAGCAAGGTGCCCCAGCCACAAGGAATGGTAACAGTCTTCTTGCCTGCATGAGGCAAAGTACTGCCAGCAGGTCAAGAAAGGTGATCCTTCCCCTATACTTAGATTTGGTGAGGCCACTCCTGAAGTACTACGTCCAGTTCTGGGCTCCCAAGTACAAGAGAAGACACGGACATCCTGGAAAGAGTCCAACTAAGGCCAAGTTGACGAAGGGACTGGAGCACCTCCTGTGAGGAGAGACTGAGAGACCTGGGACCCTTCAGCCTGGGGAAGAGGATACTCAGAAGGGATCTCATCAATGTCTATAAATACCAAAACGTGTAAAGAAGATGCAGCCAAGCTCTTTTCAGTGGTGCCCAGTGCCAGGACAAGAAGCCATGGGCACAGACTGGAGCACAGGAGGTACCATCCGAGCACCAGGCAGCACTGCTGTGCTGTGCGGGTGGCTGAGCCCCGGCACAGGCTGCCCAGAGGCTGTGGGGTCTCCTCCTTGGGGATCTTCAGCAGCCACCTGGACGTGGTGCTGGGCACCCTGCTCTGGGTGTCCCTGCTGGAGTGGGGTTGGGCCAGAGGGACCCAGAGGGCCCTGCCAGCCTCACTCATTCTGTGATTTTATGATTCGGTGATGTTGTGAAAGTCCAAATTTGTCTCTCCTCAATTTCTCAGTATTCCTTGGTACGTGAGCTAACATAAGGGAACTACATGTGCAACCAGTGCAACATTCCCTCATGTGAAAAATACTGCTTTGAAAGGATTTCCATCCAACAAAAGCATTACAACATAGTCTCAAGGGTTGTTCCACTGCTTGCAAACAATCTCCACCCATGATACATCCACCAACACAAAGAACACAGAATTTGGACTTGGACAAACTGCTAAGAAAATGCTGCAAAGTCATAAACTAATGAAGACAATTTCCTGGGCAAATGGGGAAAAAGGGGAAAAAATACAGGAAAACCTCTAAGCACAACAGCAACAGTCAGACTCAATTTTGGTTTTGTATTAGATGATTTCGGAGACATACCTACTGGTTAAAGCAGGGAGGGAAACATTCCTATATACTTATTCTTCCATTTGACAACATTATCTATTTCTGTCAAAAAAAACAGGCATGATTCTCAGTAAAACAAGTATCATACCTCTTGTAACAGTTTGAGATGGTTGGGTCAATACTTTGATATCCAAAGCATTTTTTATGTTCTCCTCCAGGGCTGTGCAGTATCCATCCACCACATTAGCAATGGTATCCTTCAGAGTTCCAAGGTTATAGAAAACCTGAAGAGCAGTCCCCACTTGAGTAGGACTCTAGAGAAAGAAGATTTTCAAAAATGACAATTACCTTTAACCGTCCTATGGATTTCTTTACCCATGATGAAGGCATCATTTTACAGAACAAGTTCATCTTAAAGTTCAGACTGCTAATTCATTTATTTAACATTAAATAAATGGTATACATAATAGAGATCAGAGGGTAAAAGAGAGGGATGATTTCCCCTGACTGCTTAGCGATGCTTAGCTTTGGTAGTATCCTCTGCAAAAGAAGAATGGAAAAAAGGCAACTGGAAGCATGGCAAGCAATATACCCTGGGGTGGGTTACCGGTGGTTGATCCAGTAATTCCTAGGTTAGTTACAGTACAGCTCTATTCAGCTATGGTGTAGCTAGTAACATTGCTTTAGCATATGGTATCTGTTACAGTAATGTCATTAAAGTGTCAAATAGTTGGTTAAATCTGATACAGACTTTAAAAAATAATATTAACCATGGGCAAGCACAGGCAAGCAGGTCAAGACCCTATTACTGAATGATGCAGGATTTAAGCTTATATTTCTACATTCCTACTTCCAGTGCTGGTAATAAAAGCATATTCCTATATTCCTCATAGAAGGATTAAGAGTGCAAAGCAACACAGTGATCATTTCCAAAGCCTGAAAAAAAAAAAAAGAAAAGGAAAACAAAAAAAAAAAGCTCTGTATTGGGAGCTTCCCCAAAATACATGAGAGTGAAAACTATCCAAAAACTTTTCAGGTCCATTGTTTAAGAGACCTTTGATTAAGATTAAATCTGATGATAATTCCACTGAGCAATGCAAAACACTGGCAAGGGTGCTATTCAGCAAGAGAAAAGCCTCAAATTATTGCCTTTGGGAACAAAGCACTGTCATCCAGACACTGAATACTGCTTTTTTATTTAGCATTCACAGGCAATTAGTGGAGGGGGCAATCAGTTGATCATTCACATATTAGAGATGCAGCCTTTTGTTATTTTTCCTAGTGACTTCTGCCAGCAGGAAAGAACATGGCCTGGCAGAAATCCTAGCACCCAGACTGGACAGAAGCATCTGAGACCACAAGCACATCCCACTAGAAACCCCACTCTGACCTTCGTTTAGCAGGCAGGCACCATGCCATGAGTGCACTGCCCTTGCTTTTGGCTGCAGCAGTAGCAGCCACTGACATTAAAAGGTCTCTACTGCAAGACCCATGCAACTTTGCTTCACCTTCCCCAAGTTACAATTTCCTTCAGTCAGACACTTCTGAGTTAAAGAAAGAGGGAGTGCTCATCTGCCTCTCAGGTGTGGGGACCCTGCACTGGTACCACACCAGTAAAGCTCCAGTACAGCTGCTGGACTGAGGATGGCTGGTACACTCACTGCAACAAGTTTCCTGTCTAATAACAAACAATGCATTTCTCCCAAATTCCACAGGTGACAGTGCTGTAACTCCATGTTCATGGCACTCTTTTTAGGTTTTCTTTTTAACTATGAAGATCAGAAGAAAAAAAGCTAGATCCCACCTCCCTGCGCAATCCCAATGAGGCGCTTCCAAGTTTAGTGAAAAGCAATGTAGCATTAGGCATGCAGTATGGTTTGCAGACCTTACACTAACTGTACCAGTTTCTTTTTCCAAACAGTGTGGGTGTTAATGAGCACTCCCAGCATAGTATTGTGGGTCTGGGACTTGTAGGTTTAGTTTTCTGACAACTGGGTATGCTGCAAAATTTCTAAACATCCTGTGGGTGTGCTTGTGGAGGTGGAAAAGTAAGCCATAAAGACTGGAAGATTAATGGGATGTTAGAAAATGAAGAATAGTATAATGCAAGGAGGGAATTTGGGTATAGAATGAACAAGAAAAAGAAAAATAAATGGGAAGGGAACGGGAAATTGAATGGAAAGAAGAAAAAGAATGAAGCTGAAAAGAAGGAAAGAAAGAAAGGATTTGTCTCGTTTACCAGTCTTTCCTGTTGAAATCGTCCTGATTTTTTTAGACTATTTATAAAATTTTAAATCCAGACAAATTCAATAATGTAAAATCAATACTTCACTACAACAGTAACAGAACTCAACCAGTTTTCAGTCAGACACTAGTAAATGCTCATATATTAACTAACAAAAAAATAGAATAGTATCAAAAGGCAAACAAGGCTCATTCTACCCAGGCTCTGAATAACCTAGGCTCAGCCACTTTCCTGCCAAACAGGCAGTACAGACCAAGCCTTGTGAAACTCAGGGCTCCAGCAGGTTGGCAAACTGACCCTGCTACTGGTCAAGAAAGAGACAAATGTATTTCCACAGAGCCTGGGCTCTGTTCCAAAAGACCTGGTTTTAGCCAAAGGGCATCAAACAGTTCATTCTGAAGTTAGGAATAGTTAGGAAATAACCCAAACACACTCTTATGGAAAGCTGCTATGCACTGAAAGTATCTTCCAAATCTGGGGTAAATTGAAAATCAGAGTAGAAAAAAACGATTATGTAGATGTACTCCTTCTCGCTTTAAATTGTGGAATGGCTGCTGACAAAGGGGTTCTAGCTCATGTATTCACCCTGTGTAACAGGGATTAGAGATATATTAAAACCCTGACAATACACAATAAAATACCTTTTTTCATATACAGCATTTCTCTCACCACAAAAACAGTCTGTGTTTTATTTGCTCCAGTCAGGCTGTATAAAGTCCATTGTTGGTTCAGCACTAGTCCCAAGAGAACTGCATTTTTAATGCATAGCTAGTTTCTAGGTTTAGACAATATGTTAAAAAGAAATGGAGCATCTCTTGGGAACAATTGTATTATGTAGAAATAAAACATTGGAAAGCAAGAAGAAAACAAACAATTGTACACTCAGGATTACATACACACCTTAAAATTAGTCTGCTAACCATTAACACACGCTGAACAAAAATTAGAGGATCAGTATTGCAGAATTTGCCACTACAAACAGACTATAACAAATTGCCCCTAATATTTCTCTTCTATTTGAGAAAGCTTAAAGCTCAACATTTTTGAGCGTCAAAAGACTGTCACAATCTTTATCGAACATAAACATGCCCATTACCACCAGTACCATGAAGAGATGGGACCTTTGTACCAAATGCTCCTTTTCTCAATCATCCAAGGCTGTTAGTTTTAGTAACATCACTTTGGAACCATTTTATCCCTTCCCATTTGGTTCTGCAGAACATCATAGGCAAGGAAAAAAAGAGTGACATGGAATCATCCTGCAGTCAGTAAGTATGAACATCTTTTCCTTTCACAATTTTATTGTGGTTGTTTCCATGAGTAACCAACCAGACAATAATCCACAAGATGCTCTCTGGTCCAAGACAACAATTCTGCAGAGCAGAACCCTATTTGGTCACTTTCTTTCCCTGATAACCCTGTGAAGACTAGATAGAAAAAAAGAAAAAAAAAAAAAAAAAAGGAAAAGAAAAGAAAAACAGTTTGAAATATAAATGTTGCAGACTGGCTTTCCAGTGAAAAAATATGTTAGCCTGGCTTCCCATTATGNTACAAACTTAAATAAAAATCTACCAAATTTCTAATTTATAAATATCTCCAAGGATGGAACTAAGTCATTTTTTTCCCTGTCAAATACTGACACTGCAATTGTCTATCCTATCATGTCCAGCATCATGGGCTTTTTATCTTGTGATTGCCACTAGCATTATCTAAACAATCTTCTGAAAGCATGGCTAAATGAAAAGCAATTTTCTTTTTCATTATCAGAAATGCAGCTTGGATGAGCAAGCCTGCTCCTCACAAAAAAGTGTGGCAATGACACCGAGCTAATTTGGGGACAGGAAGATCCCTAACATAAGGCTGAACTGAAAAGAAGAATCCTAGATGACAGACACAACTAATTAGCTCAAGTGCCTAAAACACAGATTCCACACTCACACTCTGCCTTCTCAGGGAATGGGATTCACCACGTGGCCCTTTCTTCTCCAGTCAGTGCAGTCCCAAGGGAACTCATCATCCTACTTCTTTCCACAGTGCAAACCTGTCCATATGACCCAATCCTGCAGTTTTTACCTCTGTGGAACTCCAACTTTTTTAAGTAAATTTCCCAAAATATTTCTGGTCATATACTACATATGACTGTTAAAACTTCATGAAGAATGTTAGAAAAATATCTCATTCCTAACTGTCCCGTAGTTAAACTTCACAAGCGCCAGCACCACGTAACCAGAGGATCCCTTAAAGCACTGCTCTCCAGCACAACAGTTCGGAAGCACCACATATGGCAAGTCAAGCTGGGACCGGTCCCTCGCTCAGTAATGAGGGCCCATAGCTACTCACATAGCCAAGAACAGTTTTGTTTTCCTAACTGAAATCAGAACAGAGACGCTGACTGAAAATTTGTATTACTCTGCAGACCCCACTCAGGAAAGACTGTGGCAGGAACATAACAGAAAGTTTTGACTACACACAGATATACATATAGTCTTCACTATGTCTACACATACAGATAGGTATGTAGATACACATCTTACTCAAGAGCTGTGATTTCAATGTGCTGCCATATCCTTACATCTTACATGGTAAAACATTACCACATCCCATACACACACACACAAAGCGTAACACAGTACAAAAAGAATTACTTAGGCTGCTGAGCTGAAGGAAGAGCCATAATTACTAGGAAGTCCATGTATTCCACATGGCACTTCAAGAGTGGTCTGA
>VXAV01007584.1:136110-161588 GCA_013399715.1 Alectura lathami
TTTAATTCATTTTGATTAACTATTTACACAGGCTAGGAGCAGTGAAGAATTTACAAAAATACTGCTCCACAGCTGGACATCGATTATATTAAGCCTCCTAAATTACCTCTGCACAGGGCAAGTGCAAAATGGCGAAGTGATACAAAGCTTTCTACATCACAGCTGAAAGCAAACAAAGTCCATACAATCCCATAATATGTTTCTAAATTCAGTATACACATTTCAAAAAATGCACAGATCCAATCTGAATAATCAGAATCTCATAGCAGAAAGAGACAAAATCAAACCAAAATGTGAAAATAAAACCTGTTAGTTTTACAAGAAAGCCTACTAGCCTGCACAGTACAAAAGATTAACTGACTAGTTTAGAATGTCTTCTCCATCAAGTCTTTTTATTTTTTTTTATTAGTAACCCTTTAAGAAAAGCATTATTTCTGTTGTCAAAAAAAAAAAAAACATGTTTTCCTTTACATATTCTCTATTCACTCAATACTGCTTTCCAATACTTCAAGTAGCAATGAACATGAAGAAGAAACATTACAAAATACATCCAGGAACTTAAATGACTACAGGGCAATGAAATTCTTTGGTATTTGCACTCGCTGCACACTTTTGAGATATACCCATTGGACACTATTTATTTTAGTGATTAGTCAAACTTTTTTTTTTTTTTTTAATCATGTTTATGTAGGTGTTTCTACACTGTTACAGATCAGCACTGTGCTGAAACAATTAACAAGTTTTAAAAGGCACTGTGAATGCAACCGGAGAACAAAGCGTTCTCTACCAATCTTAACAAGACCAGCAGTACCACATTCGTGTTATTTTTTATCTTCTGTACATTTTACTAATAACAACGAAATGTATTTGTTGTTTGCTTTAGCAAGGGCACAGGGAGCAAACATCAAGTGACTTGGGATCCAATACCACACTCACATCATACTTCACATTTTCCATCTGGAAAATAAGGACAATGGTGCACAGCTGAGATCTAAAGGTATATTTATTTAATTATTGCTGCATGCACCACCAACAACTTATTTCCAGTTTTATGAATAATTAATTCCTTCATAGAAGGGAAGTATCTGTCCATGATTTCTTAAAAAAGAAACACAAATAAGATTTTCAAGTGAATGTGTCTAATCAACCACAAAAGACAATACTGCCAATGCAGCATTTGAACAGCTTAAATAATTGGGCATTTTTAGGTCTCAGATCATAAATACATTGCAGGATATATAATTGCAAGCCTGAGCCCAGAAATGCATATTCCCCTAGCGAAAAGCAAGAGCATGCATTTTCTTCTCAGTGCCTCTAAGGGAAGAGAATACACTTCCCTTCTCTCCAACTCTGCTTCTGGAGTATCTCACAAATCCTTCTACTTTTTAAATGCTGAAGATTCTCTTTCATTTGAAACTGTTGTTGTGACAGGTTTCCATAGTGCTTCCCTGCAGCAAGCACTGATTCTGCCTTCCCTATTTTAAAAAACAACTTTGAGTAGCAAAAAAAAAAAAAAAAAAAAAGGAAAATTTAAAACACAGGAACAAGATTTCCAGTCATGAGTGATGATTNAAAAAAAAAAAAAAAAGCTTAAATAAATTGTCTCTGCACTACAGCCAGAACAGCAGCAGAAAGAATGCAATGCTGAAAGATGCTGTTTGCTCTCCCGTACTCCTTTGCAGGTTTATGTCACCAGAGAGAGGGCGAGCTTATTTTTAAAATCAGTTTCAACCACGTTAATGCTCTGGTAAGAAGCAGCAGCAGTGCAGTTAATGAAAATTCAGTGAAGCAGCAGTTCTTTTATTGGCTTCATTCTGTTTTAAGTTATGGGGAGAAAAACCAATCCACTGACTAGCACTTGGACTCAGGAGCTTACGATGTAACTGTCAGCAAGTCACTGAGGCCTAAAGGCACCAACTGACCTGAACCCCCACCCTCCCAGGTGCCAAGGACAGGCTGTCCCCAGTGGGCTACAGCTGTTCTCCCATTTGACCCATGAACATTGTGTCCCTTGGGTCCACACAATCTTTGTTAAGGAGATTCAAACTCTAAGTACAAATGAGTTGTCTCATCTATGCGAATGATAAATAATGTACAGATAAATGATAAGTCTCCATGTGCTTCTAAAAGGCGATGGATATGCCATAGGGACAAGCTCTAAAACAGTGCACTACCACCCCAGGGCAAGACACTTTTAAGACTTCAGTCTTGGAACGACATTGGCCTTCATTCCCACTCCCTGAAGAAGCGATTCAAGGCCTGTAATACTGAACACAAGCACATTCCTTAGAATACAATCATTAAGGTTGAAAAAGATCTAAGATCATCTAGCTCAACCATCAACCCACCACCACCATGCCCACTAAACCAGGTCCGCAAGTGCCGCGTCTACACGTTTCTTGATCACCTCCAGGGAAGAAAACTCCACCACCTCCCTGGGCAGCCTGTTCCAATGCCTGACCACTGTCTCAGAGAAGAATTTTTTCCTAACATCGAACCTGAACCTCCTCTGGTGCAGCTTGAGGCCATTATCTCTCGTCCTGTCACTGTTACCTGGGAGAGGAGGCCGACCCCCACCTCACCGCAGCCTCCTTTCAGGTAGCTGTAGAGAGCAATGAGGTCTCCCCTGAGCCTCCTCATCTCCAGACTGAACAGCCCCAGTTCCCTCAGCTGCTCCTCTTAAGACCTGTGCTCCAGCACCACCCATGCATAAAATGCTCATGTAATTAAGCTGAAATAAAATGAACGTTTTATCTTTTACAACAAACAAATAATTTATTATCTCTCTATATTATAACTATCTATTATTAAGGAATTTATTATCTCTGACTACCGAGATAAACATAACAAAGTAGTCCTAGTTTTCTGGTCTGTCAGATATCCTGAACAGAGATCAAAATGTCATTTAAATCACAGACTGCTGACAAAAAAGCTGATGACTGAAACCTGCTGAATTTTTTTTAGATAGAAGTCTAGAAGAATGCCCAGAAAGAGATCCCCAGTAATGTAATACTGTCCTCCTTCTGTGTTCAAATGGATCACTTCTATGGCAGAGACATTGTTAATAATGACACGCTACACAAGACCAAAAATGCACAATTCCAGTTTTAATGTAATGCCACCATCACCAACAGAGAAATGGTACAGTTGATATATCTGGGATATTTGGGGAAGTCTTAACTGTAGGAAATTGTCTACTGTCCCCTTCAGCTCATTAATGTAGTATGATACTGACAGTGTAACTGCAAGTGTTAAACTCTGGAGTGTGTAGACATTTTCATGTATAAATATACATTGTTCAAGTTCTGGAGCTTCACCAAACTTACAGAAGAATTGCGTCCATCTTCCTTAAATGACAGTGTTTTTCAAAAACACTCTATTTTCAGAAAACAGTATCTGATATAGAGACTGAAAGCCTGTAAGGTTTTATGTGGTAGTTACCTTAGATAAAAATTATCTACCCATAACTTGTACTTAAATTTCTAAGATGTGAGCTATGCCTACCCTTTCTTCACGATTCTGTTATCTTTACATACGCACTATATTGAGTGAGTGAGTGGGTGTGGTGAGTGCAGCACAAATATTTTGAGAGAAATTCCAGACTGGATGCCTTCAAATTACTTGTAGTATCTTAGAAGAACATCAGCCCTCAAAAAGTCACAAAATTTTCTCTTTGACTGTACAGAACTGAATTGTAGATGAGATATTTACCTTGTTTACAGGAACCAGTATTTTCAACTAGTGGTAAAGAAAGACACCACTATCCATGTGCATTGTTTTGGACTTGTACCACCTATTGTCTAGTACTCCCTATTAATCTAATCTGCTAACCGTTGTCACTACCCCCAGTTTTCAGTCTTTCTTCTTTGATGGCTTTCCTTGACCTTGATTATTCTAAGGAAGATGACTGCCACAGCTAAAATGTAGAAAACCGTAAGAATGCCCACAGTATTACATTAAAATTGGGCGTTCAATCATATATAGGAAGTAGCTGAGATATTCCACACTGATATCTGGTAAGAAAGTCAGTTGCTGCTAAGCCCGCATCTTCTCCAGCTGATAATCCTGAAAATCACACCTTTGTCTGACCACCTTCCAGAATATGGCCTTGCCAAAAATTTTTGCCCAAACATTTTCTATTACAGTTATATAGTATCCAAAAATACAATGAAATCGAATCATCCTGCACAATACAGTATTTAAATGTCTTTAAATTTAATAGAATATGTCCTCCACACACACAAACTATTTCCTATTAAACTGAATTACAGCTGATGGCAAGAAAATGCTTTCTGAAGTGAGATGCAAAAAGAAAAAAGACATACATTTCCCAGTTTTTTTCTCCCTTTTGCCCTACACAGCAAGTGTAACAAACACTTTGTCTTCTGTAAGTGTATAGAGAAAGGAAATCCAGAGCATATACATGACCATTTGTTTCTGATGGCTTATCTTGGATTCAGATGAATCAGAAATAAGCTAAAAATATTGGTTATCATGGAAAAAAAACTGCATAATACAGTCTTTCATGTTTTAGCATTTCAGAGTAAGAGCTTGAAATAGTATTCCTCCCACACTCAAAAAATTGAAGATATGCAAAAATTCCCACGTGCAACTTTATTATCTATTATTGAAATGGAAAAGTGACAACATTGGCAAATTTTTGCCATTTTTGGTAATAAAGTAGGAAAGCAAATGAATTGGCTTCAGTCCTGAGTGTTCTAGTGAACAGCTGGGAAGGAGGAGGCAAACAGCAGCATCCCAAAAGCCAAACTGAAAACGATGAGCCACAGACTGAGAAAAGGTAAAAAGAGTGCCCAGTTCTCTTTGGCTTGGTATTAAAATGGGCAAAACAAATAAAAAAGTAAAAAACCAAATTTGTAACCTATCAATAACAACCTTAATTGGTTACAGCTTATATTTATATCTTAGCTTAGTTGAACAAATACTTTTCAGAAAGATAGCATTATCTTATCATCACACTATCTCTAGCTCTGCACAAAATGTATGAGCCTTTAAAAAGTTCTCACCTCACCCCATATTTCATTTTTTATCTTTTACACTAAGTCAATGCTAGGCTTTGCACTTTCATTAGATTCATGCCTTTGTATATAGGAAAAAATAACATTACCACAGTGAGGAATTAAAAATCAAATTGGAATATTTAATCTGTCTCAACTATTCCATGACATATAAAAATGGATGTGGAGTTATGTGCATCCATATAACAGAATACAGTGTAATTTAGCAGTTAATATTCAAGATACTCAACATGCAAGATATATCTTTTTAAAACCAATTTACTAAAAACATACATAAATTATCTCAATAGCACAATACTGGAATATAAACTTCATATAAGTTATTTTAAAATTAAATCTATTAAGGTAAAATTAATTGTGTGATTCCATTGAACTTGGGAAATATCCTTGACCATATCCAAACAAATTTTGATACAGACTTTAATAATTCAAATATTATTTCAAATAATATTTGAAAAATTTTACACATCTAATACCACCTCAAAATATATAGAGCTTCCTTGGAAAGTAACTAGGACAGCAATTTTAATTATCTATATACTAAAGGCACTTATCAAACGGCAAATTCGGTACTAGTCTGTGAGTGTTTTCTTATACCTAGACTCAGAGGACTTTAGATTTTACACTTCAGTTAATTAACATCCCTTTTCCCCACCAAGTTTTCTACAGCTACCGTGTTTGCAGCTGTTCTGTACAGATTTAGCTATATTTACTGCTGTCATATAATACAGTTGGCAACACACCTGTCTAAGGTTATTATCAAAGCATGTAGTTACAGCTACATTTGTTTAACTAACAAAATATACATACTGTTAAAAAAGAAAAAGAAAGGCTTTAAAATATATTTAAATGTAGCTGTTGCGTCTATGTTAATTAAGAAACTGATGACTTAAAAATATTATTACATACACCACCACACAAACAGTACCTCTCCTCTGGTTCCTGTGGCCAGCTGTATCCTCAGCACCTTCCCCTCTGACACCAGGGACCTATGCACTAAGCAGTAACACAACACAGATCCTGCAGGATCAATACTCCCCTGCACCTCCGCTGACTCAGTGCCTGACCTTCAGCAGCAATTCATCCAGATCTCTGTCTGACCATCTCTAAAACAACAGTCAAAGGCTTCTGCAGTCTCCAGGGTACTTTGCTGGATTACTACTTGTACCATGGATATCCTGAAATAAAAGCTAGGCACACTGAGGAAAAGTCATTAAAAGTGCCAGCTTCTTTTGTACTGCTTGCTTATCCCTTTCCCTGAGATGCTGTGACCTGTTTTCTGGAGTCAAGGTAACTGTGATATGGGAGAGATAGATATCTTTGTAACTGTTTGTTTTGGTGTAATCATTTCTAACAAAGGCCATCTATCATTTTAACAAGTTATTTTCAAGCTATAATAGTATTATTCTATAGAGGTGGACATTAACGATCAATGCTGTTACTTCTGATTCTCTTGACCAAATATGACCCCATTACAGCACCTCTAAAAAATAAAATTAAAAAAAAAAAAAACCACTTCAGTGATGTTTATAAATCATTTAATCGGACTTAATTCTGTCCAGAATTAAAAAAAAATAAATAAATAAAAGAACTTCTTCAAGTAAAATTTTTCAAAGGATGAAAACAAATAAAATCTAGGTAGAAACATAAAGAGGCATTTCATTTGGATGTAAGATTCAGGAGATTTTGTTTCCTTAAGCAAAATTGAAGCAAGTAGCCATAATGTTCACAACAGTGCAGTAAAGTTTCATGCTGTTAGCCCTCTGCAGAGAAAAAAAAGCTGTACTTACTATAAAACCAAATAGGCTGGCTACCCATCATATCGCTACATGGCATGTTGGAGTCCCATTACCTATCAGTAACTAACGACCTTGCTCCATTAATCATCACCACATCACAGTGGCCAAGTTCAACAGACGACAAAGCAACTTCTCCCATACAATTAATGCAATTGAGCAGGGATGTATCCAGGGTTTATCAAATACACACAGTTTAAATACGTGGGTGGGCAAGACATGGAGGATGCACAGTCAGGAGCAGGACACTCAAAATTTTCAACTAGAGGAGATGCCAATGTCTGTTCTGTGGGCTAAAATCCAAGAGATGTCAGCCCCTTTCTTTGGGAGTCTGAACACCTTGCCATTAGACTACTTAGCTTACTCCACTGTCTTGGTCTCCCTCTGAAGATCGTGACAACAGTGAAAACCTATCTATCTAAACTATCAGAAAGAGGCAGCAAGAACACACACAATGAAAGCTTTAGACCAAATATTCACTTTGCTCCTCTACCTTCCACACCATATCTGCTGTCCCTGTGTATTTAAAATGTGTGTTTTTAAAGTCTCTGCACATAACCCTCCCAAACCACATTAATTCTCTCTGTATAATTGCTGTGCACTTTTCCTGATGCGTTCTCAACATGTAGCAGGATGTCTATATACAGCAATTCCATGTGATGACATGTTGCTGACAGTTACAAGGCTGGATTAAGACAAGTAACATAAAGTCTTATCACAAAATTAAATAAAAGCTATGTCCTTTAATCCTTGGAAATCAAAATTGGCCTTTTTTCCACTGAGGAGCCTAATACAACTATATTCACTACAACCACAGATTATGATTCAGCTATACCTCCCAGCTATTTCTGACACCTCCTTTAGCAATACTCATCTAACCAGACAAAAACAACAACTTCTCATTATTCCGGAGAAAATTAAAGGTAAGTGAAAACACAAGCTTAGTTCTACTGTCTTTCCTCGGCTACCAAGGAACTTTTCTTGAAAGGTAAAAGGTTCTAAAGAGAGTGCACAGTGAAATACTTCTGAAATCCATGTAAAAACCATGTTTCCTGGAAGTCTACAGCACTGGTGAATAAGTGGAAAGGACCACAATGTGAAAAGGAGTACTAGTATAGGTACAACGGCTCTTTTTGGCTTTCAAGTGTGCGTTTTTGTGAAGCTATGGATTCCACAAATCCCCTCTTGTAGCTTTTCAGATAATACACAGTTGTACTTTGCTTTCCATATCCTTGTACCACATGCAGGCCTGCGGGAGAGCAACGATTAAACTAATTCCCAAACTTAGGATCCCCTGCCTACATCAGATTCTCCAACAGACAACAGATCTCTGAGATTCTCACCAAATATCAGATGCATGCCAAGGGTAAAGGATCAGATACCTCTTCCTCCTCATGCTCTTCCTAACGGCTGGCAAACTATTCCTTGGACAGGATTACTTCTCAAAGCTCAACAGGGTTACACCTTGTAGGATTTCACCTTACTCTTCCTCCTAACTGCTTGCAAGGGCATATTGCGCCCAGTCAGTGCCCTGACATACTGATGTCCAGATCATGGCCCTGATTATTGCACACCTCAGGGCTAAAATGCTCCAGCTGAAACAACGTCGAGTTACACAGGTCAGATAAGGTGATCTAAGTCTTGTCATAAATAAACTGAACCATTTGAATTGTTCTATTAGCACCGATTACTGGAAGCTAAGTGCAAATCAAATAATCATGATCTGGAAGAAGCATTCTTTAAGATGACCTGAGAATACCTCTCTGAAGTTGTATATAGACAAATAATACAGTAGTCAAGAGTATTTTCAAGTTGTCTCACACTTTGTTGCTGTTGTTGTTTTTTGGCAGAATTCTAAAGGGAAAGCTTTACACAAAAAAACATCAGTGGTTCAACCAATATAAAACATCCCATTTAATAGCATGGCCAACCACAGCCCATTAAAAGGTTTGCTACCAAACAGTGATTTTGCGCAATTAGCTCTTTGGGTTTTTTGGGGGGTGGAAATATATGGGATATTCATAGACCTCTAACAGTTATTACAAGAAATAATAAACATTCATTAGGAGTTCCCAACTCCCATAGAACAGTATCAGACCAACTGAGACAAGTTCTGAACATATTTAAAACACAAGGAGTATACCGAAAAGCAACTATGGTCAATTATTTAACAGCAAAATGGGAAGGTAGTCTAAAGCTTGGGATACCTTCAGTCAACAGGCCACGAGACGGTCAAGACAGGAAGGGCTGTTTTACAAGCCATCCAACACATGCAAAATAAACAAACTGTAAAAACATAATCAGCCTTTTACAACGCCATAGCAATTTGACTTGTAACATCTTCTATGCAGAAGTACCTAAGTAGCTTTAAGCCAAAGAAACAACAACATACAGTGTAACTTTTCAAGTTGTAAGGAGCTCAGTGAGTGGATAAGCGTGTCTTCATCGAACAAACACTACACCCCTCTAACCTCTAGCTTAGGAAAGTCAGTGCCATGCTGTGATCACGTATCATCTGTAATCTTCCACAGCTTCCTAGCCAATCCAGGCGCATTTCTGACCTACTTGAGAGATTCTAGATGCAGATTTTGATTTACAAATGAGCTACAGGCCTACATGCCTGTCTACCTGTTGACTAGGCCTGGAGAAAAAAGAGAATGTGTCATCTTTCGCATTCTCAGGACAGCAACAGCGGCTCTGCTATTGGCAACACACAATTTGCAATATTTGCAGTATGCTTCTCTGTTCCTAATGGACAGTTATCACTTAAGAAGGCTTTAACCATCTGATCTTTAGTATACTTCCAGATACTACGTTCTAGAGCATCCACTCATTTAACATCAACCTGAACAGAAATTCAGTAATGATTATAGCAATTTGGGCTTATTTTCTTTTTTTGAATTAAGCCCTACCCCATGATCCTCTCCCCTGGAGAGGCATCTGTCACCAAACCATACAGAGTAGCTACACTTTGTGTTCAGCCCAGCGATTCTAAAAGGAAGGTCACGGAAAAAAAAAGAAATGCTTTATTTTGAAAAGAAGACATGAACAATCTGCATTGTATTACAAAAATGATTTATCTTTCTAGAATGACAGATTATGATTTCTCTTTTTTTTTTTTTTTTTCTTTTTTGGCAAATTTAAGACAAACTATGGCAAGGATTCCTGACTCAATGGCAGCCAAAAAAAGGCCCCCATTTGCCTTCAGGACTTCTCCTGTTTTTCTAGGGAAGTGATGAATCCTTGTTCACTATCTTTGTTTGCTGACAAAGCACATAAGGCAGCACTGCAGAAATTATGGTTTCTTGCTGCTCATTTGAACTTTGTTTGTTAAATCACTACATCAGGGAGAATGCTAGCATCTATATATAAATATCTCAAGGACAATATAAATATTCTTTAAGCTTCTAAGGGATTAAAGGATTATATGATAATGTAAGAACAAATACTAAAATACATCAGCTTCTTCCCTAGGCCCAAGTGCTGCAGGGTCCTGTGCATCCATTCCAAATTGGCAATAAGAATGCAAAGAGTAAATCCAACCCTGATCCAGCATGGTAAAGTGATCAGTCTGCCATTAGCCTCTGTGGACTTCCATGTAAGGTATCATCTTCCATTCTGTTGCGATGATAACGACCGAACAATTCTTGTATTAAAGGATCGTATTTTGGCTCAAACATCAGCACAGTGTTGAATTTCATCAGTAGGCATTATGATGACCCTCCAAGGAGATGTAATTTAAATATGGATTTATACCCCAAAACAGCATGCTTTTCATTAAGAGAAGCTGAAAACAGCATTTTCAATGCTCAGACTCGTTTTACATGCTGTAAGTCTTCACATTGCATTTAATAGTGCTCAAGTGGTTACAAAAAAAAAATAGCTGGACCTTGAGCCAAAAAAAACAATTTGCATTTGTTCAGAGTCAGATGCATTATCTTTTATGGCTACAGACACTTCATTCAAGGTCGGATAACTCATCCTAACAAAAACAGCCATGTTGTACAGATCTTAAACTCTTGTGAAAGTTTCTGACTTCATGGTTGTGCTCAAGCTAATCTTCAGAACTAGACTAAAAGCAGGCTGTACCCACACATTTTCTCATAACTCCTCCCAGCTCCTCTGAACATTGTGGAATTGCTCTGACATCTAATGGGATATCCCTTTCATTAAAACTCTAGATCAAAGAATTTATACAACTTTCTTGGGGGACAAATGTTGCTAGAGAAAGGGCATAAGTATGTCCAGGTGTAGCTCATTTGCTTTTTAAAGGAATAAAGAGAGGCAACAAAAATTGTATTAAAAGGACATGACTTTTTCAGGGACCTGTATCAACATAAACCCAAATTGGAACGATCAGGTTCCAACGGATTCCTAAAAGGGAAACGTTGGGCTAATAATAGCTATTTCCTGTGACAATGTCATTTGGATAAACAGTGAGCGTGACATCACTTATGCCACACACAGGCACAGAACTGAGGTTAACTGTAGCAGTCAGCGGATCAGGTGAATTATATATATATGCACTAGTTAATTTGCCTTTTAACACTTATTTTTCATGAGAATGAATGTGGTCAGAAAATATCTGAAAAGTCAAGATTTCTCTATTTATCTGAGCTTATTATGACTATTATTTATGAAAGGAAACCTACTGTGAAGTATGTATGGGATAACTAGTACTAAACTCCTAGCCTTGAAAATATAACAAAATTACTGCATTACGCAGCAAATACACACTTAAACAATAATCAAAAGTCATCTTTCATTGACCTCCTTATGCCATTTTTGCCAGCCAAGCCTTAGAATTACGGAAATATTAAAGCATGACAACGATTTTTATTTTTAAAATAATGTTATTTTTAAAAGATTTTTTACTCTAATCAATAAATTTTATAGGTTAGTAAACAAAAGTAGTTTGCCTTCTAACAAAATCCATTACTTCCCTCCAATCTAGCACACTGTCATATATGAACATGCCTTCACAATGCTCTAAATTTCATTAATGCCTGTGAAACAGCTAACATTGAAATACTACTGAATTCCTCCTTGAAAAAAGTAAATTGTAGAATATACAATACTAGAAGTTATCAATTTTTCTTCTGCACTTTCCCACAAAAATAATGGTAATGTAATTTTTGTTATTCTCTTTTTGTACTGTTGGGGTTCTGTAACATTACAGAGAAAACAATAGGTACAGCAGATGAGTATTATGGCTGAGTGTACTTTATTTGTTAAAGCCAACTGAAGAAATAATTAACTGCAGCTCCTTCACTTAATCTCCTTCAGCTAAGCTCCTTGAGTGTTGGTAGCAGTCAAGCATATAGAACACACTAGTGATTTTACACTAACACGAGTGTGAAATAATGTTGAGGACTAAAAGGAATAAAAAGTTTCTTAAGGTTGATAGTTTCCCATACCTTTTGTGAAATGCAGAAACCTCCTCAGAGACTTCTCAGACTTGCAATGGAATTACTGCGTGTAAATGACATACATTAAAACTCTTGAAATTTACATTTGAAATGTCACTGTTTCAGAGATGTTCTGTATTAACAGCTTCATAGGTTCTAATGTTAATATTTAACAAACTGGTTTTCTTACTCTTAGCTGTGACTGTTGTAAGAAACATCTCATAGAAATTGCTTACTGATCTGAAACTGTCTGTTGGACAACTACTGCGTGATCTGGATGGAAAATGCAACAAAACAAAACAAAACAAAAAACAACAAAGATGCCATATCTTCTGTATTTACAGAAAAGCATAGTTTTTCAGAAAATTATTCTAAGTACTAAAATAAATATTCCTGCATTTTTCTCCTGGCACCACTGAGAAACCTTAATGAGCATATGCATATGTTAACTTCACAAATTGAAAATTCAAAATTTCAGAACTAACTCTAAATCTGCAACAGTAAGTTAGTCTTCGGCTGCCTGCTGTTAGTGGTGTTCAGAGATGCCATTTGACTTAATTATCGGGTTACTTTTTCACCAGGTAACTCATTAAACATTAAACAAGAATGTTTTTTGTGTTATACTCTTGATCACGTTAAAGGTCCATCTACATCAGTATGTTGTCTCCTCTAATGGCTTCATAAATAATTAAGGAATCAGATGCAGACAGAAGTTTTCCGTTTAGACTATTTTCCATCAAAAATATGTATGCAAAAAATCATGGTTTTTGAGATTATGCTGTCTGTTTCTTTTTAAAAAAAGTTTTTTCTTTTTTTTTCTAAAAGAATTAGCAATCTTCCATTTAAAAATATTCATATCCATTCTTAGTGTTAATGGAATATAATATGAAAACAGAAATTTAGAAATCAAAACCAGTATTTTATCATTAGGAAATGTGTTTGTCTTCAACTTCCTTTCCCTCTCTAAATTCTCAGTTTGAAGGACTTCTCACTACTTAATTTGATCTTGTTTTAAAATTAAAAGTTTCCCTGTTGGAAAGAATCTGATCAATCCAGACATCTAAAGGAATGCCAGCAAACTTTACAGAGAAATTCACCCCCCGAAGTACAGTCTACCAAAGTACAGTAAATCAAGATTACTACAAATAATGAAATATATTAAAGATGTATAAAGGTTGGGCAGTTTCCTAAAAACTGGAAAGTCTAGTGGGTTACACTTTCTTCTGTGTAATAGCCACTGCTTTAAATAATTACATATATTTTACTTGTTTAACTTCATCTGCCTTCTAAACTAAATAACCTCAATATCTTCAACACATTTTTTTAAATACTCTTGAGCTTTCTTGTGCTCTTTTCTGAAATCCTTCTCAATCCTATTACTGAGACAGTGATTAGTACAGTTTAGAGTCATGGTCCTATTCTCAGTTTACATAATTACATGAATATCATCAACATATCTTCTTTGGAAAAGCAGATGTATTTTCCCCAACGTGCAGTGAGTCAAAAGGAAGATAATAAAATAAAGCACATTCTCAACAACATCTTTGTGCTTTCACTTGTTCCCTTGACTGGTAGAACCAGTAATACTTTTTTTTTTTTTTTGGTGCTTTTGATAACCTTCAGGAATGTCTTGCTGCTTATCATTTCTTGAAATAATCTTAACATCTTTAACCTCCAATACTTCTAGCACATTTCTCCCTGTGATATGTATAAATTCTGTAGGGATACATACACACTCTAAAAATATAAAGTTACAATCAGCAGGAAATCAGCTTTCCAAAATAGTTCAACAGAGTCATAGCTATAAGTGGAGATAAATTTTGCTATCATGAGATCAAGAAGCTTACTACTCAGACGCAAAGATTCCAAAGTCAAAGACTCAAACTCCTCTGCAAAGGAAAGCCAGAGCCCAAGGAAATTGCTGTCAGTTGTCCATCCCTCTTTTTGAAGGGACTGTGAACCAAGATCCATTCATGAATGCTGACCTGTGTGATTAGAAAACCTTTCTTTCTAGGAAAACCAAAAAAAAACATTATCCAAGCAATAAAGGTGACTCGAAAAATGCAGGGTTATATCACCTTACAAGAAGATGAGAATCATTATCTAGCAACTGTCAACCAAGTCCATTACCCAGTCTTCAAAGTGGTGACTTGCAGAAAATGAAACAGAAAAACTCTAATGAATCATGGCTACGTCCCACGAGATAATGTGAAGCTCTTTTAGAATTCGTACACTTCCAATCAGCTGGTCAGAAACTGTCTTTAAACTCCAAATACATCAACTTTTATTAAAAAAAAAAAATCAGGGTAGATTGTTCCTTCCATTTTAGTGCCTCATTTGGCTAACAGAGAACCGGCTACAGTAGCCCACAAAAATGTCTGTTCTCACCTTAACTGGGTATGTCTAACTACTTACAAAAGCAAAAGACAAGAATAAGTAGAATAATATGCTTACTAGTTAGCAAACAGTCCAGGCTAATCACAAGTGCTTTAAGAGTAGAAGAATTATAGAAGAAATCTGCTACACATTTAGAGCTCATGTGCAATCGACCTCAGAAAATGTATTCCAACTTCAGCATTGTCTAAGACTTATTTTCTTTAATCCATCTGATAGAGGAGTTGTAAATACGTAAGTATTAATTCTGTTCTTAAAATAACTGTCAGCAGTGGGGGCTGAAGAAAGAGAAGAGAGCTCACTGATTCATTGCAAAATATAATGAGGAGTATTCTACTATTGTTCTCCATGAATGACAGAGGTTGTAAATGTTTTCATTATCCAAGCTGTAGTACGTTAAGAATCATAGAACAATAGAATGGCTTGGGTTGGAAGGGACCTCAGAGATCATCTAGTTCCAACCCCCTGCCGTGGACAGGGCTGCCAGCCACTAGCTCACTAGATCAAACTGCCCAGGAACCCATCCAGCCTGGCCCTGAACACAGCCAGGGATGGGGCAGCCACAACTTCTCTGGGCAGCCTGTGCCAGCGCCTCACCACTCTCTCAGGGAAGAATTTATTCCTGATGTCCAACCTAAACCTCCCCTCTTTCACTTTTAGCCCGTTCCCCCTTGTCCTACCATTATCCACCCGTGTAAAAAGTCGGTCCCCCTCCTGCCTGTAAGCTCCTTTCAAGTATTGGAAGGCCGCAATGAGGTCTCCCCGGAGCCTTCTCTTCTCCAAGCTGAACAATCCCAACTCCCTCAACCTTTCCTCACAGGAGAGGTGCTCCAGCCCTCTGATCATTTTGGTGGCCCTCCTCTGGACCCGCTCCAACAGCTCCACATCCCCTCTGTACTGGGGGCCCCAGGCCTGGACACAGTCCTCCAGGTGAGGCCTTCCAAGGGCAGAGTAGAGGGGGACGATCCCCTCCCTCTCCCTGCTGGCCACCCCTCTCTTGATGCAGCCCAGGATGCCATTGGCCTTCCTGGCTGCGAGAGTGCACTGCCGGCTCATGGCCAGCTTTTCGTCCATCACAACGCCCAAGTCCTTCTCCGCAGGGCTGCTCTCAAGGAGTTCTTCTCCCAACAATTCACATTTAGTCATTGCACGTTTATTAATTAAAGTATGCTTCACTAATCACGTCCAGAAAGTACCTTAATTGCCAATATACTTGATCAACTTTCCAGAAACTTCAGTTGAAATCCAAACAAGACATTAAGGAGTATAAAGTTCTCATATAACCAAGTCATTAGCCCTAGCAGTATTCTGAAATTAGTATCTCATACATTACATTTCTGTTCCTCAAAACTAGGCCATCAAATAGCACTGTAATATTATATAGTCTGATTGCCACCAAGTTATAACTTATTTACATTTGACTGCACAGTTAAATTACCTTCTGATATGCACAAGGAAATTTTAATATGGTGCTAAATAATAGCCAAGATGGCTTTGTCAAAACCAAATCATGCCAAACCGAAGTAATTTATTTCTGTGACAGAGTGACACACCTTTGAATGGGAGATAGATAACACGTTTTGATTTGCAGCATGGCTGACACTATTTTACGTGACTTTCTCATAAGCAAGAAAACATGGTCCAGATTGAACCATCATAAGATGGACATAAAGAGTTGGTTACAATTTCAAGACTAATGACAGGCACTGTACCAACCTTTTTAATTAAAGAAGTATGTGGGTTTTGTTTTGTTTTGTTTTTTAAATGCATGCCCCCAAAACAGAGAGACCTCCTGTTGACGTGAGTGGAATTCACATCCCATATGCCTTACTATAGTGTCTTTGGTTTATACAAAAGCATAAAGAACTGGGTGGGACATCTCTACTGAAAGAGTACTTACTTGATTCACTTGAAAACTGAAAGGAAGGGTACTCTTAACACCTGTGTCTCCCAGTGTCTGATCTAACTGAAATACTACTCAGTATTCTTACTTATGACCTGAAAACAGGAGATTATTGAAATGTGCATATGACCCCAAGCCATGATGATATGCAACTTCGCAAGGTGGACAGTCTTAGAATTATAAAGCACAGGCATCATCATCTGTTTAAACTGAACTGTCATAGTAGGCATATGGAACATGAATTCCACTCACATCAACAAGAGATCGCTCTGGTTTGGGGGTATACTTTTCTAAAAAAAGATCTGTCTTGAATTAAAAACATTAATGCAGTGCCTATCAGTAGCCTTTGTAGTTATAACCCAGGGGAAAAAAAAAAAAAAAAAAAGACAGAGGCCTACAAGACTGAAGGAGAATGGAAACTAACCCGAAACAGAAATTAGCTTTGCCATCCCTCGTCTGAATTCTCAGTGCCCAGGTAAAACACTTGCATGTATATGAAAGTTTTAAAGGGATTGCTGACAATGATTCTTGACTAAAGTGGCGTTAGGAAAACTCTTGCCAATAGAACTCACTTCCTCATTAATTATTAAAATTCAGCTGCCATCTCTCTTGTATTTTCCCTTGTTTGAATGATGCATAAACTGTGAACTTAACAAACATGAAATATAAATAAGGCCACAAAGCGTTATGGAAAACAAAGATGCAAACACACCTGATAGAAACTGAAATACATAATGCTATTATGCAGGAAAACATCACAGTGTTTAAGAACATTTAGTACTATTGCCTGGGGCACACAGTATTTACTAGTAAAATTACCAAAGGAAAAAAAAAAAAAAGAAAGAGGAATTAATTGCGTGTTCATAAAAATTGTATGTAGATATGATAGAAATAGCCTTTATAGTGTGCAAGAGTAACTGTATCTAGGCACCGTGTTATGTCAAGATGTAGGACTAAGCTCCCTGCTCCATATACAGCTACCAATGCATAATCTACCAGGTAATTCGAGGGCAGGAAAAAGACTTCAGTTGTAGAATAAAGAACTAACTTCAGAAGTAATTTTTAGTTAAAGCTAGTACCCCAACTTTTTTTTAAAGTTATCATTTGTTTTAGAGTTAGAAGAAAAAAAAACTACAAACAGAAATAAAATCTATGCAAAAATTTTTCTTCTCTGAAGAAAAAAATCCCAAGTATATTGTCTAAGATCATGTGATTTCTAAATGGAAAAGAGTAATTCTAAATTAAGTATAGAATTGATTATAAACAAACCTGCATTTTAAAAATAATGCATGAGAAATCCAATTTTCAGATGTTCACATCCTTGGGGATTATTTCCATTATACACTTTAATTTTGCAGCAGATATGCCATATCAACCACTTCAGACCAAAGACTACTTTATTTACATGGCTATGACATTATTTCTTGCACAAAACTTGAACTTGCAAGTTCAAGACTGCTCAATCTTGAAGAATTACCTTGTTATCAAACCTCTGCTTTAGACCATAATTTGCAGCTTAAAATATTTATTCTGCTTCATACCTTACAGTTCAGCTTTTAATAAATTCAGGTTTGTGTCCAGCACTCCACAGGTCAGATTACACGAGCACAAGGCTTCTTATCTCTCCATAAACGCCCTTGAGTTCATTAATTTTATGATCATTTTATAAATTGCACTGAAGCAACATAAACTCGACATGATGATGCTTTCCCACTGCCCAGTACAGGAAAACACTGCCAGAGGGTCTCCAGGAAGAGTGCTACTTGGCATTAAGGAGAAAAATATCCTTGATCATGAGGCAGGTTCAGTTGAACTAGAAGGTGTAGTGGAAGTGTCAGTGCCTCGGTGAATTAAGGGGAGTGAGTTTTCCAAATGTATAGAAGAACGGTCTGCATTTCAGTTGCATTGCAGAAACACTGCAACTGAAAAAGTCTTCAGCGTGTGCAAGGACTGCTTGTATTTATTTGTACAGGATTTTGTAAAGCAAATTCCTAGTTAACATTTTAAAAGGAGATGAAACAAGAGTCATGTAGAAAGGAGAACAGAACGAAAAAAGCCTCATGCATTAACTCCTCCAAAGGAGGAAAAAAAAATAATCTGCAGCAAAAAGCAACTGAGTAACATTAATTCCATGCCAAGAATTTCTATTGGGTGACACATATGTGCTTAAGGAACATGACTTTAAATATGCAGTAACAAAAAAAAGCAATAATAAACACTGACCTAGATCTGAATTCAGGAAAATCCTTCATCTAACATTAATAATAAAGAACAAGGTGACTTAGGATTTCCTCAAATAAGTTGGTGCTTACATCCCAATAACTGCAAGGATAGCAACAAGCAATAACAGCCAAATCTTTTACAATACTGATCGCATATTGCAAGACATCTGAATTTTTTTTTTGGACAAGAAATCAATAGGACTTCAGAACAACAGTCTCGAAGGAAAGTAAAACCTGCACTGCAGGAGAACATATGGCACCCTCCCATCTTCCTTGCTGGTAACTCCTACTCCAGCACACATTCCTCCCCAAATATACATATACACTTCAGCTTTGCTCACATACAGTGCTAGAAGAGGGAGGGGGGGAAGACTGGGGGCATTTCATCGTCCTTTCTCACCCCTCCTGCAGAGAAAGAGTTACACGAAAACATGCACCCTCTGAGCTCTGGGGAGGGAAGATGTATCAGGATCCAATAACCTTTGGTACATGTATACTTCACAATCAAGGAGATGGAACAAAAATACCAACATGCTGCCCATGTCGCTTGTAGCGTGGGCACATACTCCCATGCTCGCATTCCTCGAGACCAATAGAGGCAGCGATAGAGGCGCGTGCTTTAGCACAGTTCACCAACCAGACTGCAAGGGATATGCTCTAGCAAAGCTAATTTTTGCTAGATAAAGAAAATACTATCATGGCCATCTTTACAACCATTTTATCTCTGTTACGCTGTAGAGATGCTCCCTAAAACGTGAGCTTCTATAATGTACGCTCCCCCACTTCCCAATTAGCACTGTGTTCCCAACAGTGTTCACCAAGGAATTCATCATTCCTTGCTGAGTTATAAAGCCTTTCATTTTCAAAAACAAGCCATACATGCGGCCAAACTGTATCTCTGAAAACAAATCAGGTGGACCTGCAAAAATCTGCATGTTTGGATCTCTGCTATGAACACTTCAAAAACTCCCATGCTTTCCCTTCACTGCAGTTCCAGAACGTTCACCCAGCAGGAAAGCTGGATCTGCCTCAGGATTCAGTTATTGTTTACTGAAATAATTGCTCAATCTTCACCTTATTGTACATCAAGAAATACTTGTATTTTGTTAAAGAGCTTGTAACAACAGGGTTGGTACAAAACTTCCTCAAGCTTCATTTAGTAACAGCTTGAAGATTTTTTTTATATTATATAAAAGGGTGTAGTATAGAAAAGTAAGATACAAATTTATTTTCATCAGTTTAATAAAATACCACAAATTTATAAGCTCTTATCAAACCCAAAAAGTCTCCCATTTTTGTTGTTTTTATCGCATAAACCTTCATTTTATGCTATTTGTTGCTGCAGTCTTTTTTATATATATATATTCAGACTAGCAAGCATAAAGCAGTACCTTGTCAGATGAAAAACAGTAAAGGAAAAAAATGACAGCTAAGATAGTGGTGGATTCCCTGGGAAAGGCACTAAAAGAGATCATGGCACAAAAACGTTTGGAAGATCAGACAGTTTTCAGTTAACAAAACCTTTTGATAAAAGCAGACTTGTAAACGAACTATTTTCAGTTAAATATCTATAGCAGACATTTGCAGCACTATTATTATTTATTTAATTACTTACTTATTATTTTACCTCTTCCAAAGGAATTTTAAGAAAACAAAAAGCAAAAATTCCCAATTAGGTGTTAGAATTTCAGCCAAAAACATTATTAAACACTTGCATTACCGTATGCATCACATTAATATCACATGAATTACTGAAGATTATTAAATATGCATGTCTCTATCCAAGCAGGTTTTTCCTGAAGACTCCAGTCTCCAGCTTTCTGCTATTTTCAGTATTTGCTTAAAGACAGTGTTTTCTACCCTGTGCCTCCTATCAATCAATGATGAATTCCTTACACTACGGCGTATTACCTGCCACAGAGAAAAGGGAAAGGGGGAAGACTGTTTCATGCTTCATTTGCTATTCACAACATCCTACTGGGGATGTCTGCTTTGCAGTTTGATGAAAACTACTCTACGGAACATGTGTCCAGCAGAGGTACAACTAACAGCCAAGAGCACTAACTGGTGATCAACAAGAAACACCCTTCTGCCAAGCCACCCTGACCCCTAAGCCCACACCTCCTGCAGTGGGGTGCAGGGGACAGTAACAACATTGCTAGTGAAGGAGAAGGCAGAATCCCAAGATGATCAATGGGAGCATCTTAGACAGGAGGCAGGTTCAGCAGGGGTCACAGTCTCAAATCAACTGAGGTACGACAGGAAAGTGGCCAGTGTGAGGGCACAGAGGCTTGTGTCCTACCCTGAATAAGGGCATTCTGGGGTGTGTGGAAATGGAAGCAGAAAGGTATCTGGCTGGACAGATGAAGACTGGACGGTGGCATGCCCTGCTCCTGAAGATGTATGTGATTAGGTGCTGTGACCTAAGCTGCTGCCATTGCCATCACCCCAGCGGGGCCAGTCAAGCAACCTAAGTCTAGGAAATAAGATCGTGTCATTTCACAGTGCTCTGCTTTAGTATGATTTGAAGGAAGAAGAAAAAAAAAAGAAACAAAAAAAGTTCTGTAATCTGGGCCCAATTAAATTTGAAGGTTTGGTTGAAGCCATAACCTAAATTGTATTCCCCAGTATGTTCTGACAAAATATCTCTTAACTACTACCTCACAAAAAAGAAAACTTATGCTTTCTTTTGTGTCAGATATTGTTGCAAATGTTTTACTAGTAGACACTTCGTAATGTCAGTATCTTGTGCAAAATCATCTTTCAATCTTACAAAAACCATACTTGACGCTGAATCTTGAACAAGAAATGGATGTGGAGTCAAATCCAGGTGAGCCCCTTCTCCTCCCTCCCACACTCAGAAGTTTTCTGCTGGACATATAAGTTAAGGAACTAAAATTTACCTGCATTTTCCAATGCTTGTTCTACTTTGGCTGCAGTATATTTGGAATGATGAGCAATTAAAGTTGCAGATATTACTGGGTTAGAAAACAGAAGCTGCCGGGATCTATTTAAGAACAAGTAAACATTATCTTAATAGTGTTAAGAAAAAGTATTTTCATGAAACAAGGCCCATTAAATGGGCCATTGCTGCCTAATTATTAAGGCATGGAAACCTGCAAACTCAAATACCTTAACAACCTTCCTGCTTGCTTCTTGCCGTTTAGAACTACTCCGTATTTGCATACCTGCAGTGTGATGTTTGCCAATACCTGCCTAAACCGAGTACTACTGTTTGTGAAGAATTTTCTGAAAGATTATGCAAAAGTGCAAACAAGAAGCAAAATAGGATAAATATTCAGAAAGTAACATGACACAGGGTTTTCTGCACATTTGCAATGGTAAATTATATTCTAATATCAAGCAGGATAACACTTTTTTGAAAATCCTTATATTTTCAAAATATTATTATTGAACTTGCCCATATGTTCCGATAGCTACAGCCCTCATGAGTCTTCTATTTAATGGTAGCTAAAAATAATCCCAGAACACAGACATTTGAAAAAGCTATTAGTTGAACTACATAAGCACAACGTAGCCCCACTCACAGACCAAAAACCTGTTACACTGAAAAGGGGAACTCATCATGAGATAACATGCTACTTGCCTTGTACTTCCTTAACTTGCTCATACTTACTTGCTTCATTTTTTTTTTCAGCACCATACCAGTTCCCACATACAGAATGTTTTGAAGATCAAGTATCTGAAATGCTAGAGTCACAGCAAATAAAAGCAGCGCAAGCACTGAGCAGTCAGTCCTACATTGCCATTTGAACCTGCATCCACATGGCCTCAGGTTACAGGCACTTAGATTCCTAATGGTTTGTCAACAAGGCCCCATATTTTCCCTCTACGTAAATATCGGAGTTACACATCTATTTAATTCAAACCAAGAGGTATCTTTTAAATCGTTTTAATGTTTTTACACTCAAAGCATATCTCTGATTTAGCAACACATCCTGTTAAGGAGGAAATGTCAAGCATCTAATAAAGCAAGCACTATTATAGCTAGCATGTTTCCTTGTCTTCTGCGGATTACCATCTTCAGCTATATGCACCTATATAACATAGTATGCATTTCTCCAGAGTCTTGTTGATCTTTTTCTTCTGGCTACATGAAGTTCTTTGGTGCCTTGCTCAAATTGTTCCAGTGAGAAAATACACGGCTACAGTGTAGCACAGCAAGATGAAGCAATGGCTGGACATGAAGATTAGAGATCACCTTCCAGGCACATTTTTTTGTTGTAAAACTTTTGAAGAGTGATTCACAAACAGGAATAACTCATTGTTCCTATTTTCCTATGGTTTTGGAAATACCTTTTCTACATCTGTACTAAGCAATGCCTAAAGAATTATGCACAGAAACACCTTTTTATTATTATTATTACTAAAAACATATTTAATACCAGTTATGTGGATATTCCACCTTTCTTTTTATGCACTCTTCTAGCCTCGACACACAGAGGTTGTGAGCTCCAAAATAAAAGCAAACTATATTAAGGCCAGACATCCATTTTAGCTATTCCAAAATTCAAAACATTCTATCATCTGTTCCTATGGAAACTGAAAGGATATTCTAGGTTATATCAGTATCAGCCGATTATGTTGCAGAGAAATCTGTGGTTTATTTTAATCCATAGGTCAGAAACATAAATTCATACTGAGTGTTTAGCTTGGTGATTTTGAATTACTGAAGCACGGTTAACACTTCACTTCCATTAGATAATACTTTAAGATAGAAGGAACTCCTTTCAGTCCAGAATAGTAAAGGCAAAATTTCGTAAGGTTTGGTTAATCCCCATGAAGTTTACCATTCAAAAGTAGTATATAACTAGCATACGCTTAGAAGATGCATTTTCTGTTTGTTAGATGAACCATACGTTGCTATACCACATCTTAACACAATAAGGAAGAAATAATTGAGATTTATTGAAAACTCCTTCAGTAGTGCCATGCACCAGATGGCCAGATGAAGGAATTTGATTTAGCAAGTTAACGAGATCATGAAAACCATAACCATAATATTGAAGACAAAAAATAAAATTCAGTAATGCGACATGAATACGTTTCTGTGACAAAGAAACTTAAAGGTTAGAATAAAGATACATAAACACGTGAAGTGAAAATCCTCCTTATGCATACAGAACTATTGTAAAACAAAACCGAAAGCAGTATGAGCTATTGGGATTTTAATTAAACAGACTGAAAAGCCAGAAAGGATGATTTTTTGACTGCGATTATTTACAATGAAAGCCAATATGACATTGAAATGTCTTCTCTGTCTACATCAGAAATGCAAAGAGCAACTAAAATGGGTGGCTAATGTGAGTCTTTAAAAAAAAAANAGGCTTTGGATCTCATCCTCTGTCTACACTAAGAAAAACTAGATGATTTAAAGTTAAGTATAGCTACCACCTTCACCCTATGCCAAAAGCAGCAAACAGGCCCAAATTTTCCTTTTTACAGATAATGCACAGTCTTCTCACTCTAGATTCAAGTAATTGACTTCAAAATGAATAATCAAAAATGCCTTCCACCTCTACATCGTATCACAGTCAATCACTTTATTACGGAAACTAGACTAAGACAGCTTTTTCATCAGTATCTCCTCCAGGGAATCAAGATTACAGGATAATAAGGAAACATAACAGCTACTGCCTGAAGTATACTATACTCGTTAAATTCTTGACAGTGACAAGGTTAAACTCCAGCTTTTACCTTTCAAAGTAGAAATAAATGTCAGAACAAAAAAATAAATCCAAAGTCTGCTTTTTAACTTAAAAAATGTATACTCTGGGTAGCATTTCACCTCCAGTTTTTCCAGACTGGTTCTGTGCCAAATGAAAGGGGTCCTTTTTTCACATTTTCCTACTTTATTTACTATTATGATGATCATTTTGTACTTATATCTTTAAATGCAAAATGAAATCAATTTGCGTTCTGAAGTATATGAGGGCTTGTATTTTTAAAAAATACAACAAAATATGATAGCTAATATGAAAAAGCAGCAAAGGGCAGCCAAAACCATCTAGAAGTCAAGCTTCTTCTTTTGAGTAGCGCAGTACATCAGTGCAGTACACATGCAGTATGGCACACCCTAAGCTAAATGAACTGAAGATGAAGATTAAGAAGCTCACCACACAACTGTGGGGCACGCTAAGCGTCATTCTACTACATTAGAGTTTGTTTACCATCAAGCACCACTCTACAGAGCTGACAGTGCTAGCAAGCACACCGATACACCTGCACAGCCCATTTTATCATACAGCATTCAAATCTGAAGCTGACACTAAACTAGTGAAAACTAGCAAGCATACTAACCTCAAAGGAAAATGTTAACATTTTTAAAACAGCTAATCAAGAAAGAGGAAGTTTTAATAAAACATGTACTCTCATTAAAGTATGCAAGATTCCTAATCAGAAATTCAAGATCGCTGGCCTTTTCCCAGACAGCATAGTGCTACAAAAGCCACGTCTTTGGCAGTAATAATTTGAAATACCTCAAGAATGTAACATTATTGCTTCCTACAGGGTTCACAAAAAAAGGTGAAAAACGGAATGCAATCAATGCCAGCCATTCTTTATATCGGACTATCCTGAGCACCTACAGGTGCATCTGCATGTCTGGAACGTGCTGCCCCAGGATAATAAAGGCCACGTACTGTTTGAGATCCTTGACATCAGATTAGATGCTGGCCAGTGAAGGATTTCAGATT
>VXAV01007584.1:165816-190264 GCA_013399715.1 Alectura lathami
ACTGAGTCAGCACAAATAATAATACAAATAGTTAAATAACACACACAGGTTATTAAAAATGTAGATAATTACATTTAGTATGGAAGAATGTAACTGTGCATATTCCCTATAGTGATCTACCTCAAAGTTGAAAATGCATTTTAAGTATTAATAGGAAATCCTTCAAATAATTTCATTATATAACTGCACAGCTAAAATGTAGAAATCTTCCTACAATTACAAGAAACTAAATTTTTGCGTTTTAAAGTTTGCCAATGCTATTGATGTAACATACTGTGCTAAATGCAAAACCATATTGATTAGAATTGAACTGTTCACATCTGCACACACTTCCTCACCAATTTTCAGGGTTAGGCATTGCAAAATTTTACTGCAAACAAATATCTTGCACAAAACTACTTTTGTCAGTTTCTTTGGATATCAATGTGCGCAAGACTTCCTCTTGCAAGTAAGATTTTTTTTCGTGTTTAATCTCCATTAGACAATGATATACCAAACAAAGGAAATCGGTCTCATAGCACTTTTAAAAATTAACTTCTGAAAGGAATTTTAAAAGAACATGTATTTACCTGAGTCTCCACACCTTGTTCAAGTAACCTTTTAGCCTGATTTTCCACCTCCAGACGAGCTCTTGCAATAAAAAGCAGGTCATTTTCAATTACTTCTATTCCAGACAGATCTATCCCTTGAGAAAGGTAATCTGTAAAAGCAACAAAATATTGATAAGCATGACACACGATAATGGAACATTTTAAACACACTGAAACATTCAGAAATTACAGTCAGTTTCAAGGAACATTTTTGCATAAAACACTTGACAATAGAGTATGCTGAAGGAATGAATTATTCTCGAAAAACTGAAAATCAAAAGACTATTACTCAAAAAACTATGCATATTAAATATATTCGATTTACCTCCCTAGGCCCAGACACTTTGCAGAGCTGTGTGTTCAACGAATTCCAGAATCTCACTAACAGTGCACAGAGGGGCAAGAAGCCACATCCTTGTCCCAAAGGATTAACTGAAGTTCTCTCATGAGATGCCTTTTCATTTTTAATCACAAAAACATCACAATATTTACTTTCAGAATAGAAACCAGCCTACCATCAGTATCATCAGGATGGCATCTACAGATTACTGGGCAGGATTGGTGACTGCAGCAAGAAAATCTATTGAAACCCGACTTCTGTCACTGGCTATGTAGATGTGGCCAAGCCACTTAATCTTTCATTAATTGCCACTTTGTAATTAGAGCACTCCAGCAAGCTGAAAGTGCCACTCTTCATCTCCCTTTATCCAAAGAGGTTTGAATCTGTGACAGTCTTCCTCTAAGGTACGTTCACTTTCTTTTAATGGACATGACACTCTAATCTCTGCTCTTTGGACTACTTCGGCTCCCCAGATGAGGCAATCTGGGACACGAAACATAATCCATGGAGCAAAAAATCAGTTTTTCACATGCCCGAGATACCTGACCTCTATGCGAAGGAGTTCCTTGCTGCTGGCTCTCTGCCTGGTCTTGCACTCCTGACCTGCTCTAACCACACCAGCGACCCATCTCTGAAAGAAGGGCTGGAGGATGGCTTTTTGCAGACGTCTTTCCTGTGTCTGTGGAGCTCTTTCATGATGCAAGAACTTCAGGCTAATGAAGACCTACAGCTTAGACTGGGCTAGAACTCAAATCATTCAAATGTTATACAATTGCACCCACATGTATTGCACATTTTTGTAAATCAAACCAACTATGGCCACTAGTATGAAATCCATGCTCCTAGAATAGAGAAAGCATGACCTGAGAGCACTTCTTTAAGCTCCTCTGAGAACAGACACGCCTCTCCACTTAAACCTCTGAATAAATGAGGTGAGAATTGGATGATTAAACTTACAAAAGGGACATGTTGAATATCTCTGGGTGCCTTAGAAAAGATTCCCAGGGAACTGTAAAAGCAGTCTAGGAAGGCTCTCAGTGAATCTGAGGAACCTTCAAAGTTAGACTGGTTTTGTGTTTTATTTTTCTTTTTGTTTCTGTTTTTAAGTCTTTCAGGTTTAATTCATCCTAATTCCCCATGTCAAGATAGTCTAGATCTTGACACTGCTGCTTATCAGCAAGATAATGCACAACCGCTCTCATTTACACATTCATCAGCATGGTGCTCAGTCAAGTACCGGTCCCACTCCTTCTTTCCAAGGATTCAATAAAACTACCAAAATAGCGGCCAAGGCATTTCACCCAGAGTCAGATTCTTCCTTCATAAGATAACACTGCACTATTTCCATTCATAATCACGACTTCCTAATAAAGTTACCTTCCTTTAGTGTCCTCTCAGTAAGTCCATTAAGGCACAGACTTAAATTCCTACAAAGCTAACTGAACTTTTAGTTCTTTGCCAAATAACCCTTCACTTTAGCAGCCAATTATTTTTGTTTATTCACAATAAAGCCATCTAAGCACCAGATTCATTTTAGCAACTGCATGTTTGTGACTGAACACAAAATTCCAAGCGGACCATTTCACAGCTACATAGAGAAGAGCATCCCTTTACCTGCATATGGAAAACTCTGCATATGAAACTGAAATAAAAAGTTTCCAGACACACTGCATTAACTTCAGTAACAAATAAAGGAAATTAACTTTCTTAACAGTACTGTATATCAAATAGGCTTTAATCTACTAAGAATAGGCCTGTAAATGCTTTTGTCTGTATGCATTTGTTTAAAAATTGATCAGAGGAGTCAAAGGACAGCTGAGCAGCAGGGAGGTACATGTCATGCTGCACAAGCTGTTAATGAAGCCCTACACAAACACACATTTACAGAGCTGCTTTTCTAGGGGCTATGGCAGTCCCTCTTACCCAGGTAGGACTACCTTGGCCAGGTAAGAACAACATTCTGCTGTGACTAAGCTGCATATGGTCTTACATATGAATCTACTAAAATTAATACTAAAAACCAAGTACCTCCAGTTACTAGTAACTTCAATCAACGAGGGTCTTGGATGTGAACACTTTTTTTTTGACCCCTTTCTCTGAGTTGACACAGTAAGATTAAAAAAAAAAAAGTTCAGAGAACTACCCACAGATTAAGTCTGCTGCCAAGCAGATTCTTGGCAACATGGCATAAAAAAGGTGCTAATATAATCAAAGACTTACCTAGTCCATGAATAAAAAATTTGCTGTGGAGTTCACTTACTTGATAAAATCATATTCTACCTCCCCAAGGTGCTTAAACACAATAAAATTAAAATGTGGTCCTGATCTACTAAATGCATAGAAATATCTGTGAAAGAGAAATAAAAAAAAAAAAAAAGAAGGAGATTGTTTCTCCCTACTGTATTTTGTCTCAAAACCCAAATTAGGCCACTTCAGATGCTAAGAATCCAATCAGTCTGATGGTGCCATGAAAGGAACAGAAAACCCATGCTGCTTTGGCTTCTCCAAATGTTCCATCTGTGCCTCACACTGGCAGCCACCTCCAGCTCTACTGCCAAAATCTGCAGCTTCACCTCAAATTTCCTGCGATCCTAACAAAAGGCTTTGGGGGCAATGTATTTCCATAGGACTTCAAAACAGAGAGCTTCCTGTGGGTTCAGTGGCTAGACAGCCTGCTGTGGATGCTGCTAGTTACTGCTCCAACCAGTAGGAAAGCCCTGGCAACCATATTATACCGTTCTCAGATGAAAAGCAGCTTTCATGAGGACAGCAAGTCTACAGTAAAAACATCAGCAAGTGCTTTCCTGCCAATCCTACATAAGAGCAGAATAAGAGCAGAAGCTGCAACACAGGCATGACATGTGTCTTTTGATACTTTTTACTGTCTAAGCAGACAGCATAACGTCAGAAATACCTACACTTCTGTACTGCCACCAGCGAAGCTGCCATTGCTGACCCGCAGGCAGAATGCAGCAGGGGCAGCTGACACCAGCCAGAACAATCATAGCCAGAACCGCAGTGCATTTAGGATCCACAGAATCATAGAATATCCCAAGTTGTAAGGGACCCACAAGGATCACTGGATCCAGCTCCTGGCTCCACACAGGACTACGCAAAATTCAGACAATATTTCTGTAAGCACTGCCCTGTCCAGTAAAATATTGCAGGGGAACTTGCATATTCCAAACTGATTGTCTTAGTTAACAAAGAAAATACAGCATGTGAAGTACAGCAGAGATACTACCAGTTACTAAACCAGGCACTAACAAAGGCAGAATTTTGCTCCAGGCATCTGTGCTCCACCATCACCCAGTTTCTTGCTGCATACAGTCAGCCAGTAACTAGGCAGCCTAACTACAGTCATGGCCAAAGAGGTACGGGTGAAATGGGCTGTAAGGAGCTTGTGTCTGCTTCTCAAGAATGAAGCATATGCAAAGGCTCATCTTCCAGCTAGCACAGACCCTGGGGACTGGAGCCCAGTTTAAAATTTACCAGCTTTCCTCTGTAACGCAGAGCTAGTCAATCACTCATCGCTCTGTTTCCCATCACTGCAATAGGGATAGCAGGATTTCCACTCCTCCTATCCTTCAACTTAAAGCTCCAGAATAAAGCTAACCCTAAATTAAATATACCAGATTTAGTAAGTGCAGTATTTATAACTATGTAAGGGAACACTTGTGCTTAAAAGAGTTAGGACCTAAATGTACTGTAACACCACGCACCAAGGCTGGATGCAGCAGCCCTCACAGCAGCGTGACCTGAAGCACGCTGCCCCAGTCATCCTACACACTGGAGCAAGGGAGGAACTTGGAGGAGGAAGCCACGATGCTGTGGCCATTCCTCTGCCTCCCATGCCTCTGCTAGTTCTGGCTCTTTACCGAGGTGCACAAATGTAATGGCAAATTCTGAACTCTCCCATAGGGTGTTGGTATTGCTTCCCTTCTAACTATCACACCTTATTAAGCTTGGAAAGCACAGCTGGAAATGACTTTTTAAGGAGTTAAAATACAGACTGCCTGCTGAATCCTCTTCTTGAACAAAAATATTCTGTCAGAGAAAAATACACTGAGCCCTAGGAATCAGTGACATTTATAAAGCACTTCAGCCAAAGGAAGGGTTGGTATTTTATACTTCTTACAGAAAAAAAGATTTTTGTCATTGTAATTCCAAATTTTCACCATTTACTAAATCTAAACAGCTTTACTAATCTACTGGCTAAGATGTTGCTTAAAGCCATGGTTTTTAAACCACCATTTCCCAGATAGTTATGTAAGAGGAGTTTAGGAGGCAGAGATAAATGTGATATGCACAGTACATTAGGTAGAAGAAAAATACTCAGAGCAAAACAGTTAGTTTTTCTTAATCAGTTAGCTTTTCTTAATCCTCAACAACAGGATCTTTCTACATGATTTCCTTTTTTGACCTCAAGCTTCACTGTTACAATATATAATGAAGATAAAAAATCTGAATTATTATTTTTTTAAAAGTACTCAAACGTTTGCAAAACAGGGTAATTATGAAGCTAGCATCACTACAAGCTCCTCAGAAACTGTACTACATTCTCTTCCTAAACTGAGCTGATTTTAAACTTTTGCTGGAAACTAGAGAATCAGCAGAAGTCTGCTGATGACAATCATGTGCACCAACAAACAGGAAATCAGGACAGACTGTAAGAAACACATGTGATTAAAGCAAGTCACTCAAGAGGCTACTTGACCCCAAAAGAGAAATCCTTCCGTGCTTTGAGAAGTTGCATCAGTGACACTCATGACAAACAGCAAAGTTACAGCAGTGTCCTAGAAGTGAATTAGAAGGGCTGTATTCCCTAGGAGCAACACACCCAATGCTTAATTAGAAAGATTCCAATGAAAAATCAAGAGGTTCTTCACGGGAGATGAGGGTGTGGGGGCTAGTTACAGGAAATTAAGGCATTCTTGAAATTCTAAATTCCTTCTGTTTGCCTGACTGATCAGAATTTGGGATTGTTTCTTTTTTGAATGGGTCACTTGTTTTACTTTGCTTCTGCAATCTTAGCTGCAGAAAAAGTTGGTGACATCTGTATCCTAAGGCTGTTCTCCAAAAAGTGAACAGGTCCAAATGACACCCAAGAGTTCTGCTGGGATTTAAGCACACAGAAGTTGAGGGGCTACCAACACATGATTTATTAAAAACCACTGCAGAAAACTGCTATAGTCCAAACATTGCACCTATGCTGAAATTCTCTCAAGAGAGAACAGTTTTAACAAGTTGGCTGAAACTGTCCCTTAGAAACAGTGTATGAAAAACAAAGACTGTCAAGGTGGAGTACAACTGCAGTGTCAGTACTACCTTAAGGCAGTTTTACAGCAGGCTGCCCTCAGATGAATGCTCTCAAATTTCCACCTCCAGGTCCCTCACCTGTTCCCTTGCGCCTTCCCTTCACCCCAGCCTGCAAGCTGCAGCACTCACGAGAGCTCTTCCTGCTGGCTAAACTTTCATCTAAAGGTCCTTCCCTCTCATTTGATTCACGACACAAGCACGCAAGGGCCATTGCTGGCAAATGGAAGAGGGCAGGTTACAACTTCCCCTCTTGGTGGAATGCAAATTGGTAGAAGATGTCCATGAAGCTGAACCCCAATCACTTTTTCCAGTATTTATTTCCATTACAAAGAATTAGAAGGAAATGGACAGATACTGTAAAAGCACATAAAATCTTTTCTACGAGGGAGAAGTATCCAGTAATGACAAAACATTTCATTTCTGAAGGGAGTTATTAAGCATTCAGTCTATAGTCCTACAGCAGTGCCTGGATACCAGCACAAAACAAACACAATGAGTAGATCGATTTGTAAGAACTGCTGAGGGCCAATTTGAATTTTTTTTTTTTCCATCTGCTTCTAAAGTCCCTCAAAATAATTTACTGATTTTAATGGGCCACAAATCTCATTCAGCATGGAAACTTCCACAGTCCTCACAGCAATGTTAGCTACAGCACTAGTCACTGAAAAGGAAGAGGCATTCCGTTTGCCTCAGTTGTATCCGAACCCCGAACACACAATGCTGGTGGGCCCAAACAGGTCAGTTTCTTTTTACCAGTTTAAGTAGTACAAAACTAAAAACAGTCCTAGAAGTGAGCTGGAGAGCCTGAGATCTCGGCACAAAAACCCAATGCTCACTCTTTGGTTAAAGCAACCTAACACGTCATATATTCCATCTTTATTCCCTAAGTGGAATAGGTGGATACCCTGACCTAACGAACAGTGTCTGCTCCCTGGAGGCACTTAAATTTTCCATGCAATTGATACACAGAGCAGATGGGAAATGGCAAGAGCCGGCACATTTGTAGGTCTTCAAAAATGGCAGCTGGTGCCTTAGAGAAGATCCTTTCTCCATGATCTGCTTTAAGCAGACTAATTCTCTTCATGGCCCTGCACCAGGCTCCTAAGTACTTGCTGAAGCAAGGCTTATATTAAGCCTTTAAATCAAGGGAAATGGATTCCACTGCAGTTAATATGAAACAATATCTTACAGCCATTTCATACAGTGTGAGCTCTTCAGAAAAAGATGTTCATTTCTACAAAAAATGCATCAATTATGGTGCCCTGTGAAGTGTTCAAAATAAGAATGCCACTGCTCTACACTGTGCCATACACAATATGGTATGTATTTTAGATATACTTTATAAACCAGTTAAATGAATAATTTTCAATCTTAAAAGATTAATTTGGAAACTTTTATGAAGGGATTATGAATTCATTACTGAAGAGGAAGAAAATTTTGTTTGACTAAAGTGCCAGTTACAAAATTCCTGATGTCTTTCCTTCATTTTCCTACAGGACAAGATTCCTGCAAACTTCTCTTTCCTCAGTGAAACAACTGAGAATAAAATATCTCTCTGCCACTAAAATGCCATTAAGTTCCTACAAAAACTGATCTTTATTTAACCAATTTCTACCATCTTAAAAATTAATTACTTGTATGCATAATACATAAGGTTTAGCATTTCAGCTCTCTGAGCAACATTAAGGAAGGCAAAACTGTCCTGCTGGAGCCAGAACCTGAATGGGGCCGGTAGCACTGTGTTTCTGTTTGCTTTCCCAGACAGGATGTTAACACACTCATGCTGTGTAAGTCCAGAAAAGGAAATAAAATATTAGACAACAAGGTATAGTTTCCCATAGATGCCCCCAGGGAAAGGAGACAATCACATGCCAAGAATGTTTAAGTTTTAAAGAAATCAGGTCAATAGTACCAAACTCAAACTGCTAAAAGTAAATTATTCAAAGAAAGCAAAACCTGAATTATTCATTTAAACACAGTCTACCTCATGCTGTAAAAAAGATCTGTCATCCACATTGTGTTATTTTATCAAACTAGAACTTCACTTCAGAAGAAAATTGAGTTAAATGTTCTAAAACTAGAGATCACCTAAATATGAAAGAATTTAACTTCTTCTAGAGTGTTAAAACAAAGCAAATTTTGTCAGGTGTACAGAAAGTTGTAGGAAGGCAGGATGGGGTGTCATCCTGTACCTGGGTTTCTGTTTCCTCAAAATGATTGTTGCTGATTTTTAAAGCATGTGCTTCTACAATACTTAGTACTGCTTTAATTATCACCTATGACCATCCTCTATCTACAGAGGAAACTTGCTTTTTCCCTCCAGACTGCATGCATAAAACTCAAGAAACACACCCAAAGTTGGTAATAGGACCGGAGGAGTAGTGAGGAAGCCTGACTATCCATTTTTAACATTACATTAAAGCTGCATTTAAATTGTCTTGATGGAAGAGTTAATTCCTACTCTCTGGGCTAGAAATCAGATGTCAGGCAAGATCTGGAATTGATGGAAATGAGTTTGATATCTATTTTTATCATCATGACTGACTTAACAATGAGCACCATATTTTGGAGACATCCCTGTGAAAATGCCAGGATTCAGAAAATAGCTTAACACGCCAAGACAAACATTACTTAGGTCTAATCACAAGTTATACCGCACTACTCCCACATCCACTTAGGCCTAGAGAAGGATTTATTGAATTCCTGTAAGGTTCCCCCACCACGACATCCTCCCCTTACTCTTCCCTCCTGCTGCATTCAGACCCGCAACCTCACCGAACCTCTGACTTCTGTTTTGCCCACTTTTCCTCAACTGCCCAGACCCCCAGGCTCAAAGGCAGAGATTTACATCCAGCTGGTGGCTGCTCAGGGCTGGGCTGATAGCGATACTACCATTGCCAGTAACCTGTGTGATGGGACAAAATTAATTGAAGTTCAGGTTCAGATTGTATATTAGGAAAATGTTCTGCACCATAAGGTGGTCAGGCATGGAGCAGGCTCCCCAGGGCAGTGGGCACGGCCCCAAGCTGCCAGAGCTCAAGGAGCGTTTGGACACCGCTCTCAGGCACAGGGTTTGGGTTTGGGTGGTCCTGTGTGGGGCCAGGAGCTGGGCTCGATGATCCTTGTGGGTCCCTTCCAACGCGGGATATTCTGTGATTCTATGATTCTAACCCTCACTAAATTGAACTCAAGTCCAACAGGGAACCACCAAGACAGTCAAGGGTACTGAAGCACGAGTATGAAGGTGCACACGGACAGGACAAGAGACAACAGACACAAGCTACAGCAAAGGAGGTTCTGATTAGACATCTGGGAAGAACCCTACGCTTGTGGTGCTGTACACCTCACCCAGGAGGACATCAACCTGCAGGAATCCGCACGCTTCATTTCAATGAAACAGCCGAGCATTAACATTGTTAACGTGACCTAAAGATCACCCAAAGCTTCTTATGTCTTTCCTCAAGAGAAGCCGATTTGAGAAATTTCCTCAAGAGCTCCTAAAACCGCATTTTGCTAGATTCTTTGTGATAAAATACTTGCACCATCAGTATTTAGATGAAACGTTTTGGATGGAGCTGAAATCAGCTCCACACTATAAATTCTAGCTGAGCTATGGCCTAGAAATCAGAAAACATTCAAAAAAAAAAGTCTTCACTACCTATGAGCTACAAGTACAACAGCTCTGTAACAGCATTCACAGCATGAGGAAGTTATAATCCTGAAAACAAATACAATATATACTATTTAGAAAGTCCACACTTTATTCTGATAATTAAGAGACTGTTCTTCATTAAAAACAAATAGAGAGAAAAACATTTCTCTGTAATAAATTTACTGAAGTTTAATTTAGACACTGCACTGCCCTTCAGATGTACATGGACTTCCAAAAATCAAATTTATTGTGGCAACAAAGCAATAATACTTCTACAAGTCAATATTCCTCTTGGGCTTTTTTTGGAGCTAAGCAAAAATACAGAATGTTGCCAGTAAAAATCTCGTTGTCCTATTTCTGTTTTGAACAGACTTCATACCACCACAGATGCAAAGCAATGTGTGCAGCATATGTGAAAAAGAAAGAAAGGGGGACAGATAGGTATGATACAGATCAGAAGAGAGACGGAGCACAAGTTGGGGATTACTGAAGAAAGGAACTTAAGGGTTGAAAGAGATGAGAATGACATCATGCTCAAAAATAAGATAGAGAAGAAATGCTGGAATGTGAGCTGCCAAAGGATACAAATACAAATCGGTTCACACAGTTTAGTCTTACTAATCTGTAGTAGTAACTGAGTGCCAGCATTTCCTTTCCACCTTGACTGTTTTCCCCCAACTCCTGCCTAAGCCAGTAGCTTTGCACTGCTTGCTCATTATCAATGCCAATTGCGCTTCTGCACAAATTTCAGGAGAGCATCCAAAGCTAGAAAACAAAGGGGTGAAAAATGCTTCTTTTAATAAATTTTAAGCAGACATGAATCAGGAGCTTTATTGTCCGGGAAGTATTTCTTAAAATCTCAACTGCTGTACAATAAGCAACATTCCTTAAAATGGAGTATCACATCAGTATATAAAATGAAACAGGATGAAAAGAAATGTATTCTCATATCTGCAAGAGATAATTGCATCGACAATATATTGCAACTGCATCATAGGCCCACGTAAAGGAATTATGCCCTTCTAGCTGTACTGCTGGAGTGGCTGAAGAAATTCTTTCCAGAACAGAGATCAGGGCTCATCTAAATGAAGGTATATGATTATGACTCTCTCTTATTTACCTAAGTTAGCATCACGACTAAAGTCATGAAAGCAAGCAAAATAGTGAGGAGTGGAGGGATATAAAAGAAAACCTAAATTTACATGTTGACCAGAAAATACTGGTATTTTTGATAGCTTTTAAACATTATTTTAAATATTCTTAATTTGAAAGGCAAGTAAAATTTTTCAACATTCAGCATTATGTAAAGGTACAATGATTCAGTGTCCATCAGTACTGCAGTATGTTGCAACAGACACACACAATACTAAAAAAAAAAAAAATGTGTTTCAAAAATCTTAGTGAAAAATAACTTTTTTTCCACACCCCTCTTGCTGCTGGGAGAGCAAAGATGGCTAACTATCTTGGCTAAGTATCTGCTGAATCAGTGCCTTAAAAGGAGGGCAGAAGAGATGTTCGTTCACTTGTGTGTTTTAATATATGATGTTAATGATTAAAGCCCTAATTCTTAGATATATTTTTATCTGGACAAAGATATGCAAATGAAGAGTTGTAGATCTAACGTATACAAGCCTGTAATCTCCTAACAGAGTTAGCCATTTCTAGCTGCACTTCATTTGTTCATTTCAGTGAGTTATATGCTACTTTCTTTTTTATTTTTATCATTATTTTTACACTACAGCACGCATCCAAAACTCTCAGATTGTACATAAGAGAACATGGATCACTTCTAACACAGACTTAAAATTACCAGGAGATACTTTAAGATCAATGGTGCTACAGTGCTGTAAAATCAAATGGAACAAAAATCATGCTATTCATCTTGGCCCCTAGATAAGTTAAGAAGTGATACCATTTTTTTTTCTTTACATATATATATACAAGCTGCAAGTACTTCTTTCATATTCTTCTCTCCTTGTGGGTCTCTTCTGCCTTCTTTCAACACCCACCATTCACCCCTTTCATACGTACACCTTCAGGAAAATATTTCTGCAAAAGGAGAACTGCATTTTCTTTAGAACCAGATATGTTAACTCCCTCAGTGCTTAAAAATATATATAATTTTTATCTTTAATAAATGCATATTTAATTCCTCCCACCACTCTCTTGGCACACCATCAATAACTTCCTGCAATTAGCTGCAGATTTACTTGATTTTATCATCTTTAAAGTCAACAGATGTTGCATATGCTATAAATCACACAGGTTTTATGTACTTCAGATACTCTGTGGGAGAACAAAGCAAACCTTGTGTTATCCAGAGTGCTTCTGTAGACAATGTGAATATAACTGCTAAATTTTAAAACATCATACAATATTTTATCTCCTTCAGTAAAGGAAAATTACTTATTTTTAAGGGTATTACTTACCCTTACTAAAATTTAGAGAGGAGCCCATGGTAGAAATCAACTCAGACTGCCAGAATTCCCACAGTTCTTCTAGCAACAATAAAACTGAGTAGCAGTGCTAAAAAGATGTGCAAGAAAAGAATGTTGTTCGAAAGCCAAACTCACCCTAACAGTGTTCAGATTCCGAATATCTGTATTTGAAGTTAGCCACTACAGCTACCTGTCTTTTGATGTTCCAACAGAAATATAAAGCATTTAACCATGACGCAAAGACTGACAGCAGTTTTCTCCCATGATGCTTTAATACCTTCTACTTTGTACAATTCAGATAGTGAAATTGAAAAAATGAAAATGTAAAGGTTTAATCCTTTTCTCTCTCCCTCCAGTATGTAGGTACAAACAGGTAAAAGGCAACTCTCATCCTTGGCACTTAATTAATTACTTAGCTGCCTCTGCAATGACAACAAGATGCAAAGAGGTGAAGAAAATGCCATGAACCTCCCAACCCATACCGTACAAACTGCTCTCCACTGTTCACCATTGCCCCCAAACCTGCCAGATGACAAACATAAATGATTGTTCACGTATGAACACAGGTGAAAGGAGATTTGAACAATGTACCCGCACAGCCGCTCTTCCAAGATGACACAGAAAGAAACAACCCTCAAATATATGCTGCCTTTAGGCAGCTGTGGCACTATACTGCTTATGCTACCTGTAAAAGATCTTCAGTAACTTAAAAGTATAATATGATTTATCACTAGATTGGGTTCTTAAATGTGCTTTTTTTTTCCAGAAAAATACAAATTGATAAAATTAGAAATCACATAATATAAGAAGGTGGAGAATTACCATGGATTAAGATTTAATTAAATGTACTTCTCCTTTATAATTTTAAAGCAGTTAAAAATCAAAAGCTGTCTTCTCAAATACAGTTCTGATGACGCATTTGAATTCTATTATCACTAACACCACACAGACCCAAAACTAAAAGTTTGTATCTTAGTTAGCAGAGTTCAAAATAATTAGTTAAATGATAAAAATACTTTTTTTTTTTTTTTTTTTAAGGCATGTCTTCCCATTTCTCCTATGTCTTTGACATATTCATTATCAAACCTTGGGACACTTNTCAAAGAAGCAAGCAAGCAAGTCTTTTGGTTCTTAAAGGCACAAACTGTTAATGAATAACATTTAATTTAATGAATAATTGTTATTAAATAAGTGCATACATTTTCTTTGTAGAATTACATAATTATTTATCAGCCAATGATATCTAATAATTGACACTAAAAAAATTGCCTGGACAAAATAAAATGTGCTGCTTTAAGGCCAAAAGACAGTTAGCAATTTAATTCTTTAAAACCAAATTGACAAAACATACAGACTCATTGTGTACTCATATGATTCCATCATAATTTTTATTACAGTTCTTCTAATTCTAAATAATATTTAGTCTGGCAACAGATTCTTCTCAGGCCTCAGAAAGCATAATTTGTGGAATTCACTGCTGACAGTTATGAATCATTTCAAGATCAGGAAAGAAACAGATTATTCTCTAGCACTCATAATATCAATGTTTAGACTAAAACCCTTTTCTTCTGAAGGAGTAAAATGGAATTATAAAATTTAGGGGAAAAACAATTTCACAAGAGCATTTACTGAACTTTCTTGTAGGAACTAAATAGCCCTAAATAAAGAAATTATTACACTACAACACAATTAAGAGTTACATTTTTCCAACATAATGCTTATTTTGCCTTGCAAAAATAAAAAAGTGAAAATAAATATTCAACTTCAGCAGAAAATTAAGGAAAGATTATCACCGCTTTTCTGTATTAATGGTATTGATACATTCATGACCATTTATCACCAAAACACTGGAAATTATGAAGTAACAGCAGCAATGAGTCTTGTCCGGAAACATGACATTTGCTATTTGAATAGGCAAAACCTACTTACAGACAAATATGTCTTGCCGGGAGATCCCAGCTTAGAGACCAGCTTATGAACTCTAGATCTGAATAAAATGATTGTCAAAAGATCCTAAAGGACAAGCTTCTGGATGGGCTGTGATCTCGGCTCTTAGCTTCCATGACTCGATTATGTTCTCAGGTTAGCCAACTCCTTTTTCAACAGGGAATACTGAGCTCAAAGCATGGACAATTGTGAGAGCAGAATCTCTACACAGATAAAATTTATGGCTTAGCAATATTATGAGCAACAGCACTGTTGCATTTAATGATCCTCAATTCCTTTTTCTCTACTGTTAATCATGCAGATGCTCCTTGAACCCATGTAAATATTTAGCAATCACTGCTTTCCATGATGTCTGAAATACAAGTTGTATGGAGCAGCAGCTTTAAGTTGTGAACCTGCCACCCACCGCTGTCACTCAGTGCTATTTAATACTTCTAATGGGAGACAGTAAATGTTCATTATGTCTCTGATTTTCCCACAGTATTCATGATTTGATATGCATCCACCATAGCACCCCTCAATCATCTCTTCTGCAGGCTGTAGCCCTTCTAAATCCATCTGGGGGGACCACCAACTGCTGACTGACCTCTCCACCCACCCTCTCCCTACCACAAGAGTCTCTTTCCTCACTGGGTAATTCTGGGGGTACACCAAGTCACTGATTTACCAAGCTACTTCTCTGACACAAGAATTTTGACAAAGAATTACCTATAGCCAGCATGACTCACTGGTCAAACCAGTGTCAGTGCAGCCCTGAGCTGGATCCTGCAGAACTCACAGCCTCTAGGTTTCTAGTGACTTCTTCTGCTATGCAAGTAAAGAAGTCATAATTTCTACTGAGAAAAGCATCAAAATATTTGTGAATATTCTTTCAAATAAAACTCCCAATTCCCTTTATTCATTTTGTGATCTTGTCATTTAATTAGCTAACTAAATCTGTGAAAATGTTGTTTTTTAGAAAAAAATATATAGGAAAAGCATTGCAAATACAGTACACATGAACATGAGCAGAAATATACAAAATCCTGGGTACAGTCTAACATCTCTTTCTGTGTGGTAGAATTCAAATTAAAAAAAGGAAGGTTAAAAAAAAAAAGAAAAATCAGAAGTAAGCCATGAGGGAAATGTCCGGAACCTGACATGCACAGTGCAGACACATGCTAGGTCTCTCAGTTGCCTGCCTGGATATGGCCACAATGTGCGGCGCAGTAGAGGCTGTTCTGGGACATCGGCTCCCCTGAACTAACTTTCCAGAAAGCAGCCAGAGCCACCAGCCACCGGCCAACACGAAGGTCTGCTGAACTTCCCAAGAGAAAAAGCTATGCAGAAGAAAAGGTGGAATTACTCAGCCTACACAATCCCTTTTGAGGAGAAGAAGACAGATCTGCATTGTGTTTTTGAAGACTCTGTTGTACTTACACAGCGCTGGACTGAGGAACTGGCAAATAGAGAGCACCGAGAAGGGCCTAAAGGCCTAACTGCTCCAAAAGCACCAACAAGACACTGCAGCACACGAAAGCTCAACACTAATCTACTGTTCTGAGTAAAAAAAAAAATAAAATAAAATAAAATAAAATAAAAAAATTCTGAGGCTTAAGAGCCTGAAATACTGACATATTCCAGTTGTGGAGAATCTTACATGAACATGGCTGTCTTGAGCACTGCACCACAGCAGACTGCTGCAGTACCAGGCCCGACAAGGCGCAGGGCTGGGAGACCCTGACGGCCGCCCCAGATGGAGCCAGGGTGGAAACCGAGGAACATTGCTGCAGCTCCCAGCAGAGGCCCCACTCTGCTAACTCTATTACACTGTTACTTTATATTTCTTGCTGTTTTCTGATCCAATTAAAGTCATTGTAAGTAATTAAAAAGGCAGGGTTAGCTGATTGCATTTGAGGAGACATTACACAGATCATATTCGTAAATAAAACGGCTGATTAGGCCTGACTGAAGCACAGGAAACTGGCAAGAGAGCAGTGCAGCAGTGCCTCCAGGAAGGCTGTTGGCCCTCAAGTGCCAAGCACAGCTGAAAGCAGTGGGCTGCGGACAGATCCGAGGCTTCCCCAGCCCTTCCGCAAATGCTGAAGCTCTGCAAGAAATTAGTCAAGTTAAAGTGTAAAAATGTCAGATTTAACAGAGTTTCCATTAGTTTTACACCAAGGAATGAAGAATGAAAACTGTAATGTCTGCAAGGCAGTAGCTTTTTATTTTTGGCATCATTGTTTGCCATGCTGTTGTACATGACAAATCAAATTTAAATGCATTGTTTTATAAGATATTTCAGTAACTGTTTGGAAGCAGCTATTGCTTCCTATTTAAAGAAAAATATTTTAATTATGTCCTATTGTTATGAAATAATGTAGAGCAGAAAAACGAATAAGGCCTATCTAATTCAAAAATACAAACTTCTTCAAATTTCTGTTTTGCAACAGTTCTGGGTTTGTCGGGAATTGGACGAAAACTGCATCTCAAAATGCCAAACCTTCCCAGAAAGCAACAATTGCAAGTCTCATCTAACTCTTCTGAAGGCCCATTCTCATCCACAAAGTTAATTAGGCTTGGTCTGATTTTGGCAAGCAGTGCTAGGGACCGAGGCAAATTGCTGGAGTAAGGGAAAACAAGACAGGTCTTCAAAGGCATTCTAGGTAAGACAGAGCGCTCCTTAGGAGCATCGGGCTTCAATAATAAAATTTAGTATCTGATAGCAGGAAATAGGAAAATAATTTCATTGGCTAGTTTAGAGAATGCTCGTTTCCATCTTCTTGTATACAACCACAGTAAGTAATGGCTTGTAAAAACAAGGCGGGAGGGGGGAGCAATATATGTTTATAAATAATCACTCAGAGTTCATATACCACTACAAAGGACAGAGAAGAAGTTTGCTATCTGTGAAGCCTGTTGCAGAGGTAGAATAAGCTGAACACAGTTCCAATTTCAGAAATACAATGAGATGGAAAACAGTTAAATTGAGTGTAAAGGCCCCACAGCAACCAAGAGAGGGACATCTGTCTGGGCACAGTGAGGAAACCATGTTAATTAAGTTAATAAAAAGAAAGAGACAAACAGTCCTCGGTCTGATATAGCAGAGCATTTTAGAACAGTTATGCTACACATCTTTGAGGACCCATATTTCACAAGTCTAAGGTTTGTTTGTACATATGTTCTTCATTCTGCCTGTACTCTCCAAGAAGAGCCTTAGCCTCTCTTTCCCTCTCCCTGAAGAAAAGCTGGCAAAGCTGGTGTACAAGCATGAAGGAGGAAGCCCGAAGCAGGGAGAGGGAAAGGGGCAACTAACCATTGCTCCTTTCCCTGGAAAATGACAGAGAGAGAAACCATCATCAGCAACAGTGCCAAGAATTCAAAAAATAGTTAGCCCTCAGGAAAACATGGCATGGTTCTAAACTTTAAAGCAATATCTCCATAGATATTTTACTTCGTCTCACTACCTCTGAATTTCTAGAGTACTCTTGCTTTGCATTTGCCAAGTTTTCAGAAGTTTTGAGAGCTAAATGGCATCTTTAAAATGGAAGTTCAGATTCTCGAACGATATCTTGACAAGAGCATCTCTGAATTTCATAGAATCATAGAAAGGGATACCTATGAACTTGATCTAATCATAGAATTTGGAGATATATAGATATATAGATTTATTATCAGCAGCATGAGATTTGCAGTATTGCATTGCCAAAAGCTAGCAATGCAGTCACGGAGGTACTGCTTTTCCCTTTCCCAGAGCACATTTAGCAGCTGAGACAGAACTTCAAGTGAATTCTCTGAAAAAAAAAAAAAAAGGGGGCACCATGTGAGAAGTCTGTGTCTGAAAATAAAATAAGCTACAGTACCCTCACTCGTAAGTGATAAGCTTCATGACAAAAGGTTAAGAAGCTGTTTTTCAGCTACACTTTTCTCACTGCCTCCTCCTGAAAGTGATCACTTTGCTGGCTCCAGCCCCAAAGAGGTCTTGAGATGACGACAACTCACCAGTGAGAACTGCACGCAGAGCCTGCAGGCAGAGTTAAGACAGAAAGCATTTTAAAAGAAAAAAGAAAAAGCTGTAGAGCAGTGATTTATCTTACGTAGGGGAAAACATAACCTGAGACACTGCAAGGGCTTGAGAGTTACTGGATACTTGAAGTATAAAAAATTACAGGGTTCTCCCATCCCTTTTCACAGAGCTGGGACAAGAAAAAAGATCCTGAAGTCTACACATAAATAGCAAGATTCCACCAAATCACAAATCTCAAAAAACTTCCAAACCTTTCTTGTTAACTGGATTTTGCTTTGCAAATCTGTTTAGAAATTGATAACTACCTGACTCATCCCCAACAGAGAGTTATTTCATGCTGTATTATTAGTCACCTGTTATCATCAATGTCCTTTGAACCAGTTCTGAGATTACAGAGCTCAACATAAATCTGCCACAGCTTTTTGGCACCTCCTGCCAAGTACTTGCTCACACTGTGCAAAATTATGCAGACTGTTAACCTTACATAAATTTTAAGATGCTGGGTCTTCCCGAAGCACATGCAGAGGGCAGACCTTTGCAGTTCGTAATACCAATGACCAGAACTACAACAAATAACGAAGAACCATTAAAACTTCCACCTGAATTCAAGCGCGGCGTCACTGTGCAACTGCTGCACGAGGAAATGTACAGAGCCCATGAAATACAAAGGGTGCTGCAACGCCTTAGTAACTCTACAAAACGTCTCTTGGACAGATAGCCATAAACCTTAAGTCTTATTGCCTCATCATTTCTGAGCACGTACAGTAAAGGGAAAGCATAGCTCATTTAGGATTCAGAAATAAATTTACCAGATGATCCTAACTATTTTCAGTACTAAACAGCACACCAACCCTGACAACCCAACATTTTACCTTCAGCACGAGGTTCCTACAAGATTTAAAAGTAGTTATCATAAGATTTCTACTGAGTCAAATATTAACGTAAATATTTCTAAGAACTCTTAGCTTCTAGTTTCCATTTAAATATTTTATAGACTTGCTTAATATGTTATTGCTTAATATTCTTAAAATGTTTTGACTAGTTCAGTCAGTGTTGAACAAAGAAAAAAAGAGTGCAAATAACTTAAGAAAACTGTTCTTCATCTGGAAACAGTTTTCTAACACACACTGATAGGTTTTCTGCCCATCTGTTAAACCAGCCCCATCAAATTGTTTTGAGGACAAAGAAGGGGGATAGAAGAAAAGACTCACAGTATTCACTATGACTCATCCAATATTTTTCACTAGCTTTGCTTAGTAAATATAACAGTTGACTCTACGTTCTTTTTAAAAAATAAAAATAAAAAAAAGAGTTACATTAAATCCAACACCAGATTACAAACTTAGAGTAGCATACAGCATCATGGCAGAGAAGTCAATAGTCCACAGCATTTTTATCCCAGTAAAAATCCTCTGTACACAACAGTGCTCTTCTGGTGTAAGCTATCCCCCTTCATCCAGGAACTAACATTTCCCCTGCAGATCAGACTGAGCCTACAGAGGCACCTCGGCACCGAAAGAGCACAACACCGGAGTGCACCCAGTGGGCTTCCAGGAGAGGCAGCCATGTGGATGTCCAGCTAGCCCCTCCAGCACACGCTGCTAGGCAGAGAGCGAGCTAACAACTCAGAATTATCCTGTCACTCGACAGCACATGGGCTGCTGCTCAGCTGAAGTCTGTTCTAGGCATACTGTTCAATTTTGTTCACACTGTCTGCGATCAAATTGTTCTGGTGTGAATTAGTATTTCCGCAGTTTTTGGAGTTAAACGAAAAAATGAAGTATAACAAAAAACAATACTGGACAATACTTGACATTTTGAAATAGTGATACTGAGTCTATGCAACTTTCTCAAGCAGGTCAGATCATTTAACCCCAAGACGCTTGGCTACAGCTATCTGCTTTGTATATGAGCTATTTTTAACTTAATGGCAACTAACAGTACGGACAGCCAATAAATTAACCCAGTCTGTTAAAAACAATGTCATAGCAAGTGAAAATAATTCAAACTACTCCATTTAATGATTGTATAGGTCTCATAAAATGAAAGTACATTAAGTAAGCAGAAAGGATCAATCTGAACAAGAGGCGCCTGCATATTGATCAAGGAACAAAACTGATGAGAATTATGTCTGATGCTTCGCCCTGATTAGCTTCCTTTTGCTGGCACAGCGGGGCTCATGCCCATGATTCCCTCTGACCCCAAAGCAGCGTCCACACAAATGGCCACTCTTTTTCCTTCTCTCACCCCACACGTTATTAAAATAGCATTAACAGATATATTAGATGTACTGGCTTCCTATTGTTTTATTAAATTAAGACATAATTATAAATTCAAAAATTAACAATAGATGTTCAGTGGATAGATAAAGAAAGGAATTATAAATCAGATTCTGACAGATAGGATGTTTTGTGCTGCAAAAAAAAGCTAATGAAGAATTATATAAGAGTTTCAAAAATACTTGACAGAGAAAAATTACAATAAAAATTACAGGTTTCAGAAAAAAACTTGATACCAAAATTGCTTCAACATACTATGTACACAAAAGACTTCCAGCTCAAAGAGGAAGATGGTTCTAAGGCTTCAGAACTGCAGATCCCGAGATGGAATAAACGCTATAAAACACGACAATGAAGATGAAACTTCACCAAGAGGTTATTCTGCCATCACACCGTAATCATAGCTTCTCAGAGTTTCTTTTTTTGCTTCATTTTATCTTTTTTTCTTTCCTTAAAATATTTAAAGGTCTAAAGAACTCAATAGCCTTAATACTTTTAGGCTTTTTCAGGCTTGTAATCTTATTTAAAAAATCAAATTAGTTTATTACCTTTTATTAATCTCTTTCCGTGTGTACATGCAGGAATTAAGTGGCAAAGGGTGACAAAAGGATCCTGCAAGCTTTGTTAGCAGAATGGTTGTGTTCAGTGCTTGTCTCAGCATGACTTAATTTTCTCATCCATGTTAAGAAAAAAGCATTTAAGCTATAGTATACAGCACAGCAGTCTCAATCACCCCATATCTATGTGTAACGTCAAAAGAACGCTATTACAATAATGACAGTGCAAAAAGTAATTGGCAAAAATTATTTTCATAAGTACTCATTAGAATTATGATTGTCTATTTGCTATGCGCCATATCCTCACTACAAAATTATTCTGCCAGCGATGAATATTGGACTGACCCAGGTTACAAGCCATTCCATTTACCCTTTCTAAGCACTGCCACAAGGTTAGCTCTCTCCCAGTCCTCTGGAATTTACTAAGTACTCAGAGAATTCTGGGGGAGACCATGAACAGCAATAATTCAGACGTAACATGGCCATACTATAGATTGCAAGTAAGGGAAGACAGTGATATCTGGTACCAGACACGAGACTCTTGTGATTCAGTTCCATGCCAGTGTCAATGCTGTCAACCTAAATCCCCCTGGCATCTGTGGCCCCTCTCTCCTCCACAGCTCCCAGCCACACTGTCTCCTCCCCTCCTCTGCACCTGCACAAGCATTCTGCTGGAAACTACTCCAGCAATTAGCTTTCAGCCAGATCAGCTCCTTGAATCTGTGCCTCGCTCCCCTGGACACACAAACATCAGTACCCATGCAAGGAACAAGTACCCGCGCACAGCAGCCATGTGTAAGAACAACTTGGATCAATTAAATAGACATGGAAGCCAAACTTTAATCATGTGTGTGTGTTAGGAGATCTGCATTGGTGCAATATAATACAAAAAATCTATAGTTTTGGTTCACACTGGCACCAAGTTTCCACCGTCCTGCTCAGCAATTGCTACCTCCATTCTGGTTTCCATTTACTCAATAACACATACATACAGCACATATAAATAAGCTAACACACAAATTGGTTCTGGAAAAACAATCAAAAATTTCAAAGTTGAAGTGCAGATTCTGAACAGAACAGCAGATTAACAAACTTTAGCATACAAAGTGGCAGATCACCTCATATTGGAACAAACACCTGCTGTAAGGGCAAACGTGGGGAAAGTTACGTGGGGCTATTAAATGGCAGTTAGACAAATCCAGACTACTCAGATAACATTATCAGCTTTTCTTGAGTGTTCAGTCGCTGTCCTTCACAAAAGCTATGTGGATCCTACATATACTCATAGCAGTTCACGTATCTAATACAGCTGTTTGCTTGTGTTTGGGGGGAAGGGGTATTTATTAATTGGCAAAGGAGAGGGATAATGCTATACTGTCTTACAAGCCAGTGACAAGAAGGAACTGAGCCTTGGAGAGCCTCTGGTGTTCGGAGCGGTGCTGCTGGGCTCGCTCCCCTTCTGTACCTTGTGGCAGGAAAGCAGAGTTCTCACCAGACTCTGCCCAGTCCTGCGCCTAGCACCCTACCTCTACGTGCCTCTGTACGCTCACAGACCATTCAACAATCTGCACGCGCAGCTCTCAAGATTATGCTTCCTGTGGAGGTCTAACTGCTCCTCAGAAAATACTGGATACATGTATACTGATTCAAAATACTGGTTCAGAACATGTTTGTATGCTGGTTGAAGAGCAAAAACAAAATCCAGCACTGTCCTTTTCTCCTGTGATTTTTAATTATTTTAAAGCCTGATTTCAAATCCCGGTTTCTCCAAGCAAATAAAAGCCTTTATTAATCAGTAAGGGCTACGCTTGGTAAATGCAAACATTACAGGTAAGTTTTTTGGTGAAATAACCTTCTTAAATTCAATAAATATGCATTATTCACCAAAGAGGATGGAACTCCTTTCCCACTCCAGTTACACACATCACAGGAGACTTCTACTCCAGTATTTTGTTATGAAGATGGTAGGGGTGGGAGAGGCACTCCTCTGGAGATCTGAACTGATCAGGAGTGACACCTCTGGCCCTGAAGGTGAGTGGAAAGGAAGAGCACACAACCAACATCAGGAGACGGCAGAAAGGATGAAGAGAACTTCAGGAAAATAGTAAGCACTACCACCAATAAAATGACTACAAAACTTCAAAATTACAATACACGCCCAATACAGAATGATTTTAATGAACTTGCAAAGACAGTATTTCAGACTAATTTACCTAAGAAAAACAAAATGAAATCTCTCTGAAATAAAATAGGCTATACAGATGGAAGTCTAGTACTGTGGGTTTTACCTCTGGGAGTTGCAGCCTGCACAAGATTCTATTCTTTCATTACAAATCTGTTGTGTGGGGGGCGGAGGAGGAGTAACTGTGTTACAGGGATAAAAAGAATAGCACAATTGTTGTAAGAACATCTAGTTTTCTCTATGTATTTCTATCCATCGCAATCCATCTTTAACTTCACATTCATTTTTCCTCATTACTTCATCCTGATACTGTGTCAGTAAGGAGTATTTTAACGCTGGGAGGAAGCACTCTGTAAAGAAGGGCCCCCGAACAGGACATCGCTAACTCATTAGCAGCAAGTCCATCATTAAACAGTCCTCATTTTAAGAGGACACAGAAAAACAAAGAAAGCTGATCAAGCTCCATCAGGAGAGAGGGGAGGACTGGCACGAACAGCAGCTGTGCTCTAGCTCAGGCTGGATTTATGTTGGCAGAACTGTGAAATAAAGCCTGCAACATATTGTGCCTTTATCAATCCTACTTCCCCAATAAAAGACATCCAAGGAAATCTAGTGCTTATGTTTTTGTTCTCATAGACTATTTTACTTAGGAAGGTTTGTGTACAATTAAAAAGGCCTAATATGCACCAGTTTAGAAATAATGCTCCTTCGAATCGTGCCATCACGAACACACACCAAAACAGTCTCATTTCTCTGAGTATCTCAAAGTGCTTCATAAACACCAACCGAACAGATGCCATGAATGTGAAAAACAAGGCTGCCTGAGAATTTTGTGCTGACTTTGTTACAATAACACATTTTATTCTAAAGTAGCAAAGGTTAGTGGAGGGAGAGAAAACGTCTAATTTCAACTATACATTTAACAGCGTTCTGTATGTAGTCAAATTTAGTAATGCATCNATACAGAGGTATATGTAAAGGCAGATGTGAACAAAAACTTAGTAAACTCCAAGAGCAGCATTTCTCAGTTGTGAAGATGAACATTTACGATTATAAGGAAATTTATGTTCAGTTCACACTCAGGTCAAATTACAAAATCTATATTAATTTGATTTCATTGAGCCTCCCATCTCCGTGC
>VXAV01007584.1:190415-213272 GCA_013399715.1 Alectura lathami
AAAAAAAAGGTAGAAAAAAATAAAGGAGAAGTACAGAGAAATGCACAGGGAGATCTCAAAAAACATAAATGTAGTGTTTTTCTTTGTGTTCCCATCTAGAAAATACAAAAGTAGGTCACCTGTTATGCATGAGAATACAGTGATATAAAACAACTTCTTCTCTTCTACCTTTTTTTGGGGGGTGAGGAGGGAGGATCTTTTTGAGTAGAAGATTATTACATAATATATGGTGCAACTACCTCAACCTGGTTTAAGTAAGTAACACTTCTGAATTTGTGAATCTGGTGAGCCAAAAATCTTCGCAGCTCAGATTTTCAAACCTGAAACCAGGGCTAGAAACAGAAGCGTAAGCCCTCAAACAGCAGGAGTTCAATGACTACTTATTTTCTGAACAATAATTCAAAGAACAGCTTCCCTAGAAATGGGATCATTGCACTCGTGCCTTTTCAACTGGGCTCATTTATCCAGGGAAACTGAGCAGCATAGCTTTTTTCCTTCTGTAAGTATGCCAGTTAATTCTTCCATCTACCTTCTTTCTGCATCAACCTCCTAAGCTTGATTTTTGTGCTGCTATACCACAGTAGACTATTACATTATAAATAAAACTTCAAATCGAGCAGAAAGAAACAAAAAAAGTGTCATTCACTGTGATTCGCAGGTGGGTGAAAAGGGCTGCAGGGTAACCTTCCAAGATAGAATTGCCTTTTCTTTGTGTTCTGCCTGCATCTACACAAGCTGCCAATTTATTTAATCCATCCACAAATGAAGGGAAAAAGAATTTGTCCAAGTAGAAATAAAGTTGTAATAAACATGAGGTAGAAACTGTAAAGACATCTTTCCCTATTGAACTCCCTTAGAGTCTAACAATAAACTTCTCCAGACTTAGAAATGCTCTAATTGCTTCAAAACCTGGCTTGACATGCTCAGCCTGCAAACCAAGCAACTCTACTCATAACTCAATGCATAACCACAGTAACAGGAATGAAGCGTGGTATGACAGTACAATAGAAACTTCCAATCCATATAATGAGAGCCTTACCACTATATATCTGATTTATTCAAAGGTTTTACACACATCAATAAGATAACTAGCTGTAATATTTACTATTTTACTATTAGTCAATATATTTTGTGCTTTACATTTCATCAGAGATATGTTTGCTTTGGGAACGCTGTTGGTTAGATTCACAATGGCAGAATTTTGTCTCTTACATTACCATGCTCAACTCCAAATGCATGTCTGCTTGAGGCAGATAGCAACAAATTAATTCTAATAATTATGGGTAACATAATTATTAACTTGTGCGACAACTCACAGATGTATCAAAGATCACATCAAGATTACAAACAGAAAGGAGGGTGAGACTTCAAAACCATTTCTTCACTGTTGCTTATTTTTAATGCAAGTTCAAATAATGGAAGTCTAAAAAATCTTACAACTATATATCATTTTTTCAGATAATATAAAACCAACCCACAACTACACAGAATGATTTACATGCAGAGATCTTCTTATTCAAATATGAATAAAATAACTCTCTCTGCAAGCAATGATGATGGACAGTATTCATCACCCATAGACTAAAATTGAAATAAGTAGATATTTCATCCATAACAAAAAAGAAATTTTCTCTAAGTTTCATGCATTGTTAAATTTTTAAAACCACTGTAATTGTAAAACATCCTTTGAGTAGAGGCAAATTCTTTTTGGCTGCCATTTTCTACACAAAGGTGATGGGGCAGACCTGTGTATTTTTTATTATCGAGGGAGAATTACTTAAGACTACTGATAGAACATTCCATCACAAATCTTGTAAAGAAATTGGAGTGTTTGAGCCTACCCAAATTCTATTCTTCACGGTAATTTTTTCTCAGGTCTTTAAAGCTATCGATATTTATAGAGTCAATCACGCTTGTCTTTTAAACAGTTAAGGAAAGGAAAGCAGCACATTCACATGCTATTGCTGCAGTGCTTTCTTCTTATTATTAAAAAAGCATATTGGTGCATGAAGCTTGAAAGTGAAATAATTTTCCCTACTGCTTTTCATTCACCATACAAGGTTGCAGTTCGTAAAACTGCTCAAAAAATGATAGAGGCTGTTATCTGGTCCAACCCCCCAGCTGAAGAACGGTCACCTACAGCACGTTGCAGGCTGTCCAGGGAGCTTTTGGAGATCTCAGTAAACCAAAGGACGACACAAAACTGGGGGAGTGGTTGACTCACGGGAAAGCCATGCTGCCATCCAGAAGGACCTCCACAGGTTGGACAGCTGGGCTGACAGGAACCTTATGAACCTCAAAACGCAGAAATGCAGAATCCTGCACCTGGGGAGGATCAACCCCAGATAGCAGGACATGCTGGAGACCACCCAGTTGGAAAGAGCTGAAAAGTAGCTGGAGGTTCTGGTGGACAAGTTGATCAAGGGGCTGCAATGTGCCAGCAATGTGCCCTTGCCACAAAGAAGGCTAACAGTATTCCTGGCTGTATGAGGCAAAGTATTGCCAGCAGGTCAAGAGTGGCGATCCTTCTGCTATACTTAGATTTGGAGAGGCCACATCTGGAGTACTATGTCCAGTTCTGGGCCCACAAGTACAGAAGAGGCACAGACATACTGGAAAGAGTCCAATGCATGGCCATCAAGATGATGCAGGGACTGGAGCACCTCTTCTGTGAGGAGAGGCTGAGAGAGCAGGGCCTGGCCAGCCTGGAGAAGAGGCTCAGGGGGATCTCATCAATGTCCATAAACACCTGAAGGGAGGGGGCAAAGAGGACGGAGCCAGGCTCTTGTCAGTGGTGCCCAGTGCCAGGACAAGAGGCCATGGGCGCAAACTGGAGCACAGGAGGTGCTATCTGAGCACCAGGCAGCACTGCTGTGCTGTGCGGGTGGCTGAGCCCTGGCACAGGCTGCCCAGAGGCTGTGGGGTCTCCTCCTTGGGGATCTTCAGCAGCTGCCTGGACGTGGTGCTGGGCATCCTGCTCTGGGTGTCCCTGCTGGCGCAGGGCTGGGCCAGGGGGACCCAGAGGGCCCTGTCAGCTGCAGCCACTCTGTGATTCTGTGACCTCCAAGGAAGGAGGCTCCACAGCCTCTCCAGTCACCTAATTCAGTGCTGAGTCAATAAAGAAGCGTTCCCTGATATTTCTCCTTTCAAGTATTTACAGACATTGATCAGATCCCCCCAGATCCTCCTCTTCTCCAGGCTGACCAGTCCTTCCTCTCTCAGCCTCTCCTCCTACAAAAGAAGCTTCAGTCCCTCCATCACCTGCGTGGCCTTGTCTGGACTCTCTCTAGTAGCTCCAAATTTCTCTCTTGCTCTGGGGAGCCCAGAACTGGACACAGCACTTCAAGTTTGGCCTCACCAGGACTGAGTGGAGGTGAACTATTACCTCCCTTACCTGCTGACAATACTTTCCCAATATATCCCAGAATACGATTAGCCTTCTTTGTACCAAGGGCTCATGTTCAGCTTGGTGTCCACCAGGACCCTCCAGGGCCTTTCCTGGAAAGCTGCTTTCCAGGTGGGTGGCCTCCAACATGTACTGGTGCCTGGGGTTGTAATTCCATACTGCAAAGAGATCTATGTCTGTCTTTCCTCCTTCCTGTCTCCCACAAGGATAACGATCTTCTTCTAATACATTTAAACAAAATAAATGCCAGAAGAAAAACATGGTTGACTGGAAGAGGGAGAAGAAAAAAGAACATGAACTCCATTGTGCAGATCAATAAAAGTAGGGTCAAAATGTCAATACAAATAATGCCTTGAACTGATTTTTCCACTGTCATTGCAGCAGGCCCATCTTTGGTGAAGTGTGCTGTGAAAAGTTCATTTAGGAAAGCCTCTGGCGGGAAGTGCATTATCTCAAATTCAGCCTTCTTCCTTTGTATCTTTTTGAAACCAGAATTCCTCTCTGGAGAATGCATTACTGTATATTTTAACCAGTTTTAGCAGAGAAGTGGTGTTTCGTTCTCTTTTAGTTTCTTACTTCAAGGTGGATGATGGGATCTATTGTACAGCCTCAGTACACAGCAAGAACTGGGAAAGCAAATAGAGCACTGACGCAGATCCTATGCAGTCTCATGCACATGTGCCAGCATGAAGGGCTTCGGCTCTTCCTATTCCACTAGCACCTGCTGGAGCAGCCTGTTTTCCCAGGTCATTTCATGCACTGATGGGCTGCAGAGCCCTTCCTCCAGTTCAGGCTGGGGCTTTCTTCTCCTCAAAACTGCTCTACTACTTTCTTCCCACACACCACCTCTCTGCAGAGACTGCAGATGGTCAAAGACCTAACAGAAACATTTTATGTTAGGGCTCACCAACACAGCAAGTGTTCCTTTGCACTCGAGCCTTTGTTTGGTGATGTGTGATTACGCCACAAGCTATTCTCTAATAAAAATACTAAAATTTCTAAAACTTGCTGAAGAATCCAAAATGATTAGAAGCTACAGGCAAAACTACTCACAGTTTTTTTTTAATTCCTTGCATGGAATAGTTTTTTCATTGTTAATATTTGTTTGACAGTAGGATATTTACCTTCTTTTTTGAGATTGCTCCTTCTTTCTATAAATTAATCATGAGATTTCTGTTAATGGAATTATAATGCATTTAAATATGTCACCAGAAAAGGATTTTCATGAGCATAGAAAAAAATCTATTTATTCTTTCTTGGATGTTGCAAGACCAGTATCAAGATTTCTGTGAAGCAATTAGAAGCATGTAACAAACAGGTTTCATTACTCATAATGTCAGCTCTGACAGAAAAAATCTAAAGGACATATGCTAATTCCTGTTAAGTGGGGACTTAGAGTTGTAACAAACCAGTTGGAGCTAGACAATTCACCCTTGCCATAGAAAAACTTTGTAACTGCATTTCCATTCCAGTCTGCAAATGCAGCAGAAAGTTTTAGTCACAATTCAGGGCGAGGAGAGAAAAAAATGTTAGACGTTATTCTCATAAACGAAGGTTGCTAGAAAGGCCACAGCATAGGACCAACTGGTTAAATAACAACTGTTCCTACAAAACAATTACACTGTCTCTGTTGCCAGAAAACACAACACTTCTGAGGAACTCATCAATTTTATAACCATTACATACTCTCTATATTTCTGTGTGTATATACATACACAGACACAAATGTGACTGCAGCATATATACCACAGTTATAGCAGATACGGAGTAACTACTGTGTCGTGGTACACACTGTCCAGCTGAACAAGGCACTCACAGGGAGCTCTACTTGTCCGTGGCAGTGAGAACAGCAGAGTTTTAACTGAGCCCAGCAAACACTGATTTTGTCAAGAGCAATTCAGCTCCCACTGAAGCAGCACCCCAAGTCCCCAGGGCTGCTTGAGGGCCTGGGCCAGCCCTGAGAACGCCTGGAAGGTGGGCACTGCAGGTGCTTCAAGGGCTGTGGTACTCATCAGTAGAGCTGAACAGCAAAGTTGGGTACTGCAGTTAAAACTAGTTGGATACTACTCTGTTCTTCCAGAAGAATTGCAGAATTTCCTCCTTAAAAGCTCAAATATCGTTCAAATACCAAACCAAAGAACTAAATGATTAACTCAGTAGGAAGTTAAAAGTCAAAAGGCAGAGAAAGAAAGAAAAATGTTTTTCTGACCAGAGGGTAAAATAGTAGCTGCCTGATGCTTTTCTTGAGCCTCAGTCAAAGAGGCTGGCTCAATCCATGGCCTGTTAACAGTGTCAGGTTGCTTTGATATCTAGCAAGAGTTTGCTGGATAACAGTAATCAATGGAGATTATAAACCACATATTAATCCGTGAACATGCAGCATTTGTCAAAAAAGAAACCAGTATCTTGCATTATTTTGCAGGTGCCAGTATTACTTTAAAATAGTAAAACCCTAAGCTGTAAAACGCAGTCAAATTCGCATTCAGTTCTAACAACTAATATTCCACTGTGTCAATAACCAATAATGCTACCCTAGAGCAGAACATTGCTGCCAATTTTACAAGCAAGCAATATAAATAGTTTTTGCCAGGATTAAAACTGCATTTCTTTCCATGTATTTATTCATTCAACGGACGCATTATCCAAGACTCCGCACAAGAACAGAATATTAAATTATATCAGCTGGATGTGTTTCTAAAAAGAATCTAAAAAATTAAAAAGATTAGCAATTTGGTGAATTCATTTCTTCGGCATCCTGGACTAACAGTGCTCAGCAATCTTAAAATACACTTTGAAAATACAGATGCTTTCAGGCAAGCAGAGAAAGAGCAAATAAACTTTGCATTATTATCACATATTTAAACAAAGATTTAAAATTACAGATTAGCAATTTTATGTGGAGTCTCTATGTTCCATACTTCTCTCTGCAGCTGCTTGTCTATGGAATTTTTGGGATCAATCCCACTTCCATTCTCATTTCTTTGTGTTGTGTATGTGCACATCTACTCATGGCACTGTGGGCTGTTCAACACAATTCCGTTCTCAGCTGATCACAGGATGATATCCAGCAGATTGCCATACATGGCAGTCATGCTTAAAAGAATTATATTCTGATACCAAAGTGAAGAAATATTGGTATTGTTAAGAATTAAAAGGAAAAAATTAAAGCAGTGTTTTCATGTCATGTTCTTCGCAGTTTCCTGCAAAAGTGGCCACAAAAATCAACATCCAACATTCTCAGTCCACTTACAGCAAAAGATCATTAAGAAACGAAAAACAGGAAAGCCTCTATCTGGCTATATAAAGAACTCTGAAGAGCAGCTCAGTCACCCATGCAGGAATTCTCAGAACTTCGCTGTCCTTGAATCTGAATCCTTTAGTTCTCATCAAAAATTGATCCTTCCAGCTCCATTCCATGAGCCTGGCTCATCATCCTAAATAGACGTATCTCCTGTTCTGCCTGCCCCATCACACATACACATTTAAGGCAGAGTTTATATTGGGAAGGATAAGAGAAGGGAAACTGCAAAACACAAGGTGCCTTAGCTATAAATAAAACATTTTCCAGTACGGCACAACCCAGAGTACTGTATGTAGAAGCACTATACTCAGTTTGTTCTATCCACAACATTGATTTGTTCAGTTGTTAGGTCCTATATGATTACAGGTTTTGTTTAGTATCTTTACACTTAATGCAGTTATTTAACTGATGCTAGAAGCAACAGTTCCCAAATGCCAAAATCTATGTTAGATATTCTCCGAAGACTGTTCTGTATTTTTTTTTTGACCTGTGCTTAGTAAGACCTCTTTCAAGACCTCTTTCCTTAGAGATGTGCAGGCTTTTTGTTTAAAGATAGATGAAGAAGTAGAGAGTTCTACTGTGTTTCATCAATATATTTTTAAAATCTCATTAATTATTTGCATGTTTTGGGGCTTTATTTTGCTCCCTCCCCCACTTCCAATGCAGCTGAGGGCTTAAAGCAATTCAGAAAGAAGTCAGGCTAGTGCAAGAAAGAATTTATATTCTGACTTTGCCAATACATTGTTTCACTTGGTATTAAAAAAATAAAATAATAATTAAAAAAAAGTCCTAGGAGAAAGATCTCGATACATTTTTCTATTCAAACATAAATTTGCTCATTATTACTACAAAGCATTGCCTTGGCTTAACTTTCTTCATCCAGTCTACTTAGACATTAAAAAAAAAAATCTCTGCTAGGAGAACAGTGTGTAAAATTTATAGAGTCGCTGCACTTTTCAAAATGAAATTGGTCTTCTGTTATAGAGACTGAACAGATTCATGAAACGCAGACAGACTTCCCAGATCTGCCCTAGTCTTCTAGCATGTAGCCAAACATTTTTTCCACAAAATAGAATGGAATGAAGAGGAACAACAAAGCAGACAGAGGATGCTCAGGTATGGTGGTGATGGACAGCACACATCCAGTCAGCTCCTGAGCTGTAGTGTTAACGTGCACCATCTCTAACTGCTCAGCAAGTTTACTCTAGATCAAGAACACTGAATGCACATTCAAATTTCTGTGGCTAACAACAAAGTTTATTATCCCGAAGTATAATGTAATAGCTGCATTGTCCACAGACTTACAGATCATTGAGAGACACTTCTGTACTCTCACAAACTGTACTGAGTACTTGGTACCATCACAGGCTGTAATATTCATCAAGGTGTGCCATACAGTCCCTACATACAGATGGACTCAGATATCACTGGGAAATTCTTGGTGGAGTGTTGTCCCCTACACCAAGCTACATATTGATGATTGTGATAATGCTGGCTTAAAGGTTTTGGAGTGGCAGTGCTGAAGTGCAAATTATCAAGGACCCAATAAACAGGGTGACATCTAGGATTTTTAATGGCAGTGAGTAAAATGAGTTTCTGAAGGATATATGAAAAAATTGCAGAAAAAACAAGTTACCCTGGAGAGAGCAGAAGGGGCTGGTTGAGTTTTTGTTTCTCCTTTGAGAGTAAGATTACAGAAAAGATACTGCAGCATAAAACAACTATAAGGAAAAACATTGCCAAACAGACCACCAGCAGGCTTAGAACAGCAACTGCTTTCAAAGGGCAGGCTCTCCTTTCCTCCCATTCTTTCCTCACATCAAAACTAATTTGCTTGATTAATAAGAGAAATTATGTTCTCCTCCATATGCAGCTGTCTCTCGGGGGAGTCATTCTCACTGGGCACCACATCTACCGCAGATCAAGCACAGACTGGGAAAGAGCACTGCTTCTATCAGAACTGCAATTCCTCCTCTACAAAGGCAGCACAATAACTGGCAGAGCCGCTACGTGATAACTCGCATGCTTGTAGGCTGCAGCAGTTGCTAATATTCTGTCTTTCTTCTCTATTTCCTCCAGGAGTTCCTGGCTGTAAGTACCCATCTGCAGAGCTGCTAGCTGACCTGGTAATACTGAAGCTTCTCACTTTGAAAGGTTGCAGAAAAAACACAAAGGATATTTTTCCTCTTTCCCACTCCAGCTACTCTTTCCAACTCCCATCACCACAACCTCATTCTACCTATACATTTTAATTTATTAAGTAGATCCATCAGTGAAGGCTGCTGAAAGTTTTTCTCTGTACACATGTATTTGCTCACCATCCTCTGGCATAAAAAAAATTTCTCCACTAACTGCTCTCAACTTCTGCGGATTTTTATTGGTAAAATCAAACTTAAACTTCAAGTCTAATGACTGCAAAGCCACTTCCAGGCATCAGCCATGTAAGAAGCAAAACAGGCTTACCACTGACACTACTGCTCTCAGCCTTCTCCAAAAAAGTAGCAAATTAAAGCATTTTTCAAACGAGCTCTGGATTGCTTCAGCACTACAGCAAGTGATTTCAAATACAACAATTATGCACTGAAGTTAAAAATACTTTAGGAAATGGAAAAAAAATGAAACTATGGTTTAGGCACAAAACCCCTTGATATTTAAAAGCTTCATAGACAAAATTAGTTCGTAATATGCATGCAATTTAAACAGTTCAGGTATTTATTTTAGACTCTAGACCTACAATACATACCTTAAAAAAAAAAAAAAAGATACCAAAGGTATTTCTATTTTATCTATTCTCTTAAGAAAGTGACAGATTTTTCAACAACGAATAACAAAAAAAGATTGAACTGTTTTACAGATACAGATGATGCAGTCTAGTGCATCCCAACAATAGTGGAAGCAAGAAAATAACCTGAAGATGATACCAACACAAATATAAATTTAGCCCCACATGCACATCAATCAAACGAATATTCTCTTTAGCAGAGCAAATGGTGAATCCAACACTCTGCATTAGCTTAGTTCAACTTCCTTACTATTAGACATTTATCATTATAACTTAATACTTTAACTTCTCTCACACATCTTTTTATGGCACTACATAAACAGATTTTCTATCAGTTTCCCTGAACAACTTTGATTAATAAGAGAGAAATATAATAACTCAAAAACTAGGGTGGCAAAGAGGGGAAGACAGTATTTTATCGTTTAAAAAATCAGACAAGAAAACATAGAATTGCATATTATTTTTTCAGATTTTGAGAACTTCATGCAGGGAATATCACTACTATCAGATTGATATGAATAATTTCTCCTATTTGAACACAGGGACTTGATAGATCGTTTCAATCACTTATAGCAGGCCTTCACAGCTTGGTGAGGCTACTCAGAACTACTGCGTGTGGTCACTGAACTTTGATTCCAAAGGCAGAAACCCTGCTGGATCCTTCCTATTTGCTTTCTGTAATGCTTCCAAACTAAGTCGGCCCAGGGGATAATGGAGCAAGACTGCAGTGAACTCACGCCGACGGTACCCCTGGCACCGTGGGCGATCTCAGCAAAACTGCTGGGACTCAGCTGATGTTGTGATACGTGCTCCCGTTGTGTTCACTCTTCACAAACAGGGCAATTAAGATCATAAGACCTTCATCTCTTAATTTCAGCTAGAAGAACAGGTGCCACTAGGCACTGCATGTGAACACGCCTTAATTAAGAAAAAATCATATTGCCTTCCTGTTTTTAAAATGACTGCAAACAAAGTCTTTCCAAGGTCTCTGTCAAATAAACAACTCTAGAGAAAATCTCCCTGTTTTCTTGCTTTGTTTTAAATCAGCAGTTCCACTCAACAGCTGTTACAGTAGAAGGTGCCTCACAAAACATCAGTGGACTGCAACAGGGCAGCTCTGCTGCTGCTGCTGCCCCTCCTGCATACCTGACCAGACGCAGCTTCCACAGCGTGCAGGATACCTGATGGACAGTCCTGAAGTTTAAACCTGCTCATGCAGTTCAGCTGCCTGTGACTGCAGCTCGCTGTAACAGCCAGTCAGGAAGCACACCGCAGGGGTGAGTGACACTGATGCCGCTGTGACACGCACCGCATAGTGCCATCATGAGCTGGGACCTGGAGGTGTCAGGCAGCGCAGCAGCCCGGCACCAAGGGGTTATGCTGCAGATTTCCTCCAGATACATGATAGAAGGCAAGGTAAGCAATCACCCGGACTTCTAAGCAGGAGGGAATGTTCCCGCAGCCACAATGCCAGCATTCTAGCTTGAGGACCCTCCAGCTATCACGCTGCACTATTTTCCAGCCCAGAGAATTCACCTTCTTCCAGGCACACTTTTGCATGCTTAAAATAAACAGTGCAAGCCACCTGCTTGTGTCCATGTTTGAAGCAATATAAAACAGGTGATGTCAGAGCTCAAAAAGCCTTTCCAATAATAACGAAAATCCTCACAAGATTCAGTACTTGACTGCCAACTTAGAACTAAGAATAGAAATCTCTCACACTCCCAGAGTACACTTTTAATGAAGAAAAAATCCAGACTCACTGTAACATTACAATTTTTAAAGAAAAGTGAAAAAAAAAATCTCAAACTTTGTAGTGATTACTTAAAATTTTGCAATACATAGAAGTTGTAGCACCATTTGTTGTAAATGTTTGTACTGGAGAATAAGCCAGTTCTACGGAGAAAAGCAGGAGTCACACTGATGTTATTCAAATTACTATTAAATTTAGCAGCCATGCTTCCCCTCTGAGGATAATTTATATTCTATTTTCTTCCACTAATATGCATAAATAATTGTGCAGTAAGGCACCAAGATCATGATTTAGCTGTATCAGTAAACCAAATTTACTGTTATGATATGAAAAAAGCCTTCTCCCTCTATGAGTGATAACCACATCAGCGGTTCCATGATTTTTGCTATCATCTCATTTTGCAGAACTATAATAAGATACAGTTTCAGTATTAATTGCTAAGGAGCACTCTGTAACTTACACACTTGCTTGTCAGTACAGGAACTTCCAGTGCTGAGAAGGGGTTTACTACAGAGCTAATAACCTACACTCAATATTTTCACAAAATCAAATGAATCTTCTAAAACATACTTACTTTGTAGCAATAAATATATATAGAATTATGTAAAAAATATATGTACTCTTATGCATATATATACAATTACCTGTCTTTGTGTATAGGTGTAGATTTTTGCAAAGACAAGAGGCAGCACAATGAAGCCATATATAATTAAGCTAGTAAATCCAATTTTCTCTAAAAATAAAAAATCTATGGAGGTAATTCTAAAAAGGAGAAACTAAGATCAACAACGTCCCATGGGTAGGAACATTCTCTGGAAATGGAAAAATGGAAGTTAGAAATATCAAAAAGGAAGAAAAAATGACACAAAAATAAGAAAAGAAAGAAAATTGTTACAATCAACAACGGGGCAGAAAATAAACATTATGGATCGGACACTGAATGAAAAATTAACTTTGTGGATATCAGCCTTATCTACAGAAAAGCAGCAAGTCTTAAAACATTTCTCTACAGATTAGAGAAATGAGGATAAAATACTTGTGTCAAAAGAAAGAAAAGACTCCATTACCATCAGAGTCAGAATGTTATTCGTCTACAAATTCTAGCAGAGTTGTTATCTGTTCATCATAGCACTCTCTGAGAGCAATAAAAGCCTCTACAGCTAGCACTCATGCACTGGACAGCAGTCAGCTTCAGAACTCTTCAAACTGAAAGGATGCTGCAGCGTGTCATGGGCCAACAAGCTGTGACTTCAATACCAGGTACACCAGAACGCTCACACAGCGTAACAAGGGCACGTCTGTACAACTTCTGAACCTAAATCGTTATCACCTCTTGTTTTTTTCCTCTTAATACTATAAAAGTTACCGGATTTTCAGCAACGTTCAACGAAGTTCTTTACAACAGGCTATTGAGGAAGCTAAAATGCAGCTAAGTAAGAAACACATTTTAGATAAGGATCACAAACTGCTAGAGCAGGTACTAACATAAGCTATCCAGAGGAGCTTCACCAGACCTGGCATCACGCTGCCCGGTGCAGGTGAGCGCAAGGTGCTGGAGGAGCTACACTGCTGCAGTGTTGCACGCGCACTGTGTGAACAATGCGGAAGAACAATCCTAGGGCAAGACTTCCAAAACCACACAATATTCATTTCCAAAAGCAACTTAAGCTTTAAAAGATATTACATGTCACTGAAAAAATTGCAAGAGCTAGGAGCCCAAGTCTCTTGCAAAAACAAAAAACAAAAAAAAAACAAAAAAAAAAAAAAAAAAAAAAAAAAAGAAAGCCAAAGAAATTTTAGACCCAGAAGCAGTAAGGGTTTAACAGCCACTAAATGAGCAGTTGGAGCCAAACCAGGCAATAAGATGTGAAGCCCAAAGACACAACAGAGAATGCTGATGTAGAACTCCGGGGTGGTTATCACAGAGACTGAAATAAGGGTAATGCAGAGACTCGGGCAAGTAAGCAGGCAGTTTCCCAGCTGTGTCAATACAGATTTTCAGGAACATGTCTCTCCCATGACACCTGGGTGCTTGTCAGCTTGCCATGGGTTTATGTAAAGTTAAACCCAAAGGCCACATAAAAAAAAAAAAAAAAAAGCTAATGTTCCAAAATCAAGAACTCCAATCGAAAACATCAGAACTGAGCACTTCACTTGGCCTTTTACTTCACAGCAAACCTAATGGATCTTTCTAACAAACAAAAACTTATAAAAACTGCACTGCAAGAAGCTGCATTTGGGGTGACCTCATCATCTCCCCAGCAGAGCTCAGATCTCCAGAGCTACGAGTGCCCACCACCGCCTAGCAGTGCTGTGTCCGTCAGTGTTAGCACACTACCTCCTGCACGCAGAAAGTAAGGCACTGGATAAAAGATGGAGGAAGAGCAAGGAATATGCTACAGCGTTCACATTTTTGGACTTACTGCTCCCAGCAAAGCTGAAATATGTACTCTAATAGATGACCATGCCTCCCGAATTCAGCTCCACACACCTCGCCCCGTGCCCCAGCACACGCTTACACGCACACACCTCTGTCCCCTTCTGCTTCAGCCTCCTGCCTCTCCACATTCATCCCCCCCCACCATCCCAACAGGACACAGGTGTACACACGGCACATTTCTCCGTCAGTGCCGGGTGTCTGCACACAGCTCTTTTTGCACACTTTTCTCCCCTTGTGGATGATGTCATCTGTTCTCACCATCTCCGCGAGCAGCTGCACAGCACTGCCTTGTAAGCATGTCTATCCTTCCACCTACTCCTGATTGCCTCCATATGGTACTGCTGCTTCTTCTGGTTTTCTCTCCAGAAAACTTGAGCTTGATATGCTCTGAACTCCTATCATTCTTCTCCAGCACTTTTTGCAGATAAAACTTTTCCCATTATTGCCTCCTGTAATACAACAAGTAATTTGTGACTCCTTTGCCAACATTTGAACTGTATCTCCAGGTTATACCCAAAATCCTGTTACTACCTTCCTCCATAACCGCATATTTTTCCTTTTAACCCTACAGATCATCCAAGATCACCACCTTTGTTCAGGCATACACTGAAGAATTAGACAGGGAGATGGAGACTCATCTGTTTAAATTTAGACAGGCTTCCCTACTTATCCTAAGTTACACTGAAAGTGAAGCAAGTAAATCTCTTTAATATATTAGTATATGTGCTTTCCTTTCAGGAATCATCTTTATCACGTCATCCTTCCGATCTACGCTTGGTATCACTGGCTTCAGGCTCCGGTAGGCAGAAGAAACAGAGACAGCTTGAAGCCCTCCATCAGCTGCCACTCAGTGCAGCACCCAGCACCTGCTGAGTGCAGGAGCTTCGGCCAAAGTCTCTGCAACCTTCACTTTTTTTTTCCTACTATTTCACTTTAAAATTTTCTAGAGGTGAAAGCGTAAAAGCAAGCAAACTAGATGAATATGCAGCAATTTTAAAAATAAATATATAAAAGTATGGTGTTATCTATACATAAATAGCATATTGGATGGTTGTTTGAGAGAAAAAGTTTTTTTTTTTTAGTTAAAAAAAAAAACAACCTTACACAATTGCAATTTACGGCTGCATAGGACCCCACCAAAACTCAACCAAACTTGGCATCATAATACAGCAGCCTAGAGAAGACCCACACGTTAACATTTAGTATTCCATCAAACTTTCTGAGAAAAAAAAAAACCTTTAAAATAATGAAAAAAAAAAAAACAAACAGAAAACACCCAAACCCTCATGCTTGTTTGAGACAGGGAACTAACAGCAGAACATCTTATACTAAGACACTCTTAAACTACTTGCTTCTGCAAACTGATTTAAAAAATTATTATTTTCAGCTGTATAGTGGATAGTTCTATGCTTAATTTTAGCATTAGTAGTAATTAAAACCAACACTGTGCTACACTTTCCTTACTCCTCATTACCTGGTTGTGAGCATTGTTGGCACTGAGAACAGATTTGGAAACAAGTTACAAAACACAGAAGTGAAAATGAGGACCCTCTGCAGTCTCCCCAGAGGTCAAGAAGATAATGCAAGACATATCCGTACAAATACCTACAGTCTCTAGCAAAATGCCTGTGGAATATATACAAATTTTTTGTAAAGTTAACATTTCAACAATATTTCCAAGCTACACTACTATACACACTTTATACATGGTGATGGATGGTAAGAACCATTCTTTCCTGATTCATGAAGTAAACTGAATTATTAGCCCATTTTAAGGGCCTGAATGATCTCTGTGAACCCTAACAGAAATTTTACAAATATACAAGGAGGTGTTGACTTGCCCTGAATGTGATTTATTCAAGACCTAAGTGTTGACCTGCATATAAATACACTGGGTAAAATTCAGCCTGGCTCACAGAAAACACAAAGCAGTTTTATTTCAGAGATGTTCTTAGGACAAAAGAAAAAAAAATCACAACTGGAAAGCAGCAAATTCAAATATAGATTGTTGGAAGCTTTTTAAGTAATAAACATTTAATCCAATTTTTTACAGCATCATGTGGTTTCCAGTGTACACAAAGTAAAGAGTGAAAAGGTAAAAATAAAACCGGCATAGCCTTAATATATTCCAGAATTCATAAATCATCTGTAAATTTAGTCCTTTTGTAAAAGAATCCTTATATAAATCAGGGAGGGGGGGGCCAGGGGGGATCAATCCCATATATGAAGCACAGTTTAAGCCCCACATCACTGACCAATCAAAATTAGTGAATGCACTGCATCTCTCTGCAGTGAAGGGAAGCGACAAGGTAGGCTGTCATTCTGCAAAAGCTGCCCATCGCAAGCTCTCCTCTCTGAAGCACTGCTTTTCTCTTTTAGAAAGCTTGAATCTCAGCGGTGTCTCTGGAGACAAGAAGCCTTCAGTATGTTAAATTACTTTCATTATGTATTTTCAGATGCTTATTGATTCTACAGTAGGAAGAGTGGGAGACTGCAGCAGCCTCTAAGCCAGAACTAAAGCAGTTGTATACATTCGCAGTATGCTGAAACGATGGCACAGTACAGGCACAAATTTTCATTAAGGTCATTTTTTGAAGATGTGCTTATTACCCTCTTTCCCTTCTACTCTGCTAACAAGTGAACAAAATGAATCCCTCCAACCTGGAACTGCTTCACCTGCATCGAGAATTTATCAAACCTTTAGTGGAGGTAAGATCTGTTCCTTATTATGGTATGCAGAATAAGCAACATTTAACAGGGAAAAAAAAAAAAAAACCAGGAAGATAGCAGATTCAACTTGCATTAAGCGCTAGTACCTTGCTGTATTTGAGTCCAGGGAATATTTGAATGCTATTCCCCCTACCCATTCAAAACACGGGTAGAAAAATGCTGTTTTGCATGAAAGTCTTGTAGAATATTAAGAACCTGTTTTGTTCATACAACGTAAAGATGGTATAATTTAGGTTAACACTGTACTGGGGGAAAAAAACAGAATGCAACCGGGAACATTCTTTCCTCCCTTAGTAGTATTTCCAAATATTGGCAGTTAAATATGTTGCAGATTTATTCAGTTACTCTTTGAAGGAGCAGACAGTCTGTTAATTGGTGTATACTTACTGCTTTATGAAGGTCGACTAATATCACTAATCTCTGACTTGCTCATGAAACTCCTTTTTACTGTTTGCCTTTTTTTTTTTTTAAGACTTATTTCTTCCATTCCCCCACCCCCCAAAAAAAAAAAAATCAAACCATTTATTAGAAACGTGGACTTGAAGCACATTTATTTCAAAAAAGAAAATTTTAACAGTGTGCACATATTTCCTACAAAGCTCACTGACTCTGCTCGATTTCTCATTAGTAGAGAAGAGTTGCATGCATAAACTAGCTGCTTCTAAGAGCCATGGGGTCACAAATAGTCTACAACCAACAGTTACTGCTTCCAGTCCAGGTTTCCTGTAACCTGCACTGTTGGAGAACAGCAGACTTGTCCAAAAAACTAAATCCATGTAAGTTGACAGAAGCATGTCATGATTTTACTAGGAAACAGTGAACACACTAACTGAGTTTCTATGTAATCTACAGGATTCAATTTTAGAGATCCCTTATTCATGAAATAAGTGGTATTACAAATATATTCTTGCATTACTTTATTTTGAAATTACAAGCCCTACTTTTAATCTTTTTTTTCCTCCCCTTCACAAGGGCATGCAGCAACTAATGCAGTTTTACAACTAACCATATGAAGAATGCAGTTGACCGGGCATCTTTCTAGCTGTATGACCTACAAGCAGCAGGATGCATCACTAAAATGTATTCTTAAGGCATAAAGGAATTAGAAACAAACCATGGAACACGCTTGTATTGCCATTTACATGTCAACAATGTACGTGGAAGACTAACACATCTGCTCTGATTTCATTAGAAGAAGAATACAATGATCGGTTCTTAAAACGGTGAGCATTTCTTAAAGAGGGATTTATAATTTAAAACCAGAATTGTGGAGACCACCGATGCATGAAGAAACAATGAAACATGAATTCCCAACAGGAGAATATGCATACTTCACCAGCAAGCTGCACAAGGCTTTAACCAAGCTTTTTCTATACTGCTCATTAAATATCTTATTTGTCATAATGACTAATGGATATTTTTCTCTCAATTTTATGATCTGTTATGAATTCTCCTTAACTGAAAATAAACCAAATTAGGTAACTCATGGTTACTCTCAAAGCACACGAACCGGATTTTATGATGTATAGCAACTTCTTTGACTAAGCCATCACGCAAAAGTAATGAGCAGGAATATTACAGAAAGAAATACGCAACTGTAACTAAAGGATGTCTACATACACTCTGAACACAGAAATCAGATATTCCTCCTTTTTTTTTTTTTTTAAACCTGGAAAATAAAAACAGGTTGCTACAAAATGCAACAGGGGAAGGAAATTAACATCACTTAAAAGAAGGCTTGTTGTTGCTGGCCTGAAACTCGGAACAGACACAGAATATGCACTGCTCTGCACAAGTGTCTCAGGCAATCGAGGAGTCCTCATGTTTAATCAAAATTTTCTGCTGCTGAAGTGCTGGAGCAAAAAGAGAAAAAAAAAATCTGCATGGAATAAAATAAGAGCCCAGCCACCACTTGGTTTCCAGGTGACAGTGCATGTCAGTGCATGACATATTTGTCAGTGACACCAAGTAACAATTCATGACAAGCTGCTACAATGATCTGAAAGACCCTTGAGGCACAGAAAGCAGGTAGGTCAGAAGTTGCATGCAGCCAGCCTCTGCTCGGCATTACAGGGGAGCAGGCACCATTCAGAACAGCAATGTGTCCGGTGCATTGCCTCTGCCTTGACATTTCCACCTGTTTTTAACTGAAATTTATCAGTGCAACAAAGAGGTGACGTTTAATCTCTGTGTTTATAAGATTTAGAATGTTGTTTCCTGTTGTCACAGAAATTTAAGTTAGTATAATATTACAGTTAAGATCATTGTGGGTTTTTATTTTGTTTTGAGCAAGATCTGCTTTTGATTTCCTCCTGGCTTTTACTAAAACAAAAGAACTCAATTTATCAAGCAATGCATTTGGAATGGCTCTTGAAATACCGTCAAAGCCAGGACAACATCACAGAGGAAATCATATTCACGAGGTTTAAAATAAACCCATTAGAGGCTGCCTAAATTAGAAATTACACAAAGCTTTTGAAATACTTGTTTCATTTCACACTTGAGTCTAATATGTTATAATTTCCATCTTTCATATTTAAGAAGTAAATGTGATATAACTGTTGAAGCACACCAAGAATTTTCATCATACGATTTGCAATTAATAGTATTGTGCAACTGAGGCTTTTCAAAACTGCAGATAAAATCCATCTGCATACTGCATCCCAAGTGTGCTCAATTCACACTTTCATTAAAGAACAGCTCAATTTCGTTCACCTTAGTGCTTTCCGTTTTTAATGTATTCGGAGTGGAACAAAGGTCTGCATTTAAATTTAATGTACTTCCCCTCTTAGATTTAAGACTACTTATAAAATCCTCAAGTATCACAACAAGAAACTGAACGTCCTCTCTTTTATTTATTCATCTCATTACAGCCCCCAGAGCCGGCTGACAACGTAAGTAACACACACACCAGGTATTATATGCAGCTGCTACGTTTACAACCTATCAGCATGCAGAAAACAAAGCAGATGCTGCCACAGAATAAAAATCTCCCAGATATAATAAATGCTACTTGTTTTGAACCTTGCTTACTCCAAGGATAAACACACTATGTATACAAATCTGTTTGATTTAATTTCAGTGTGTAAAAAACCTGAGACAATTTTATATTTAAGTATTATTTTATAAAAATATTCCTTTAAATCTACTCTGGAATAAAAGTAAACACTCTTGCATTCCATCCAGGCACCAATTTCTTGAGGAAACAGAATATTCAAATCAAAAGAAGGAAATGTAGCATTTTTGTAATAAGCTCCATTACCCCAAACCTACATAAGTTTTGCATTTGAAATTACCTGTACTTATATAAACTCTTTGCAGTGACAATTTTCATACATGTTGATGCACAAGGTAAAAGTGAACAGAATTCTTCAAGTTCTATAAAAATCTATTTAACTGCAGAACATCAAGTCACAGCCTGTAGCACTCCTACAAAGACTTCCCAAGAAAGAGGCTGCTAAATTGCCATAAAATACTTCAAATGTTCTTTTTATAATACATAAGCAACAATGCTCTACTTTCCTATCACTTTCTTTTCCCACAAGAGCCTTTTTAAAATGATCTTGAGAACTAATTTGTTAATACTCAACAACATCCTTCTGAAACTGCCCTCACCACAATACAAAGGCAATGCACAAGTATAGTTTATTCAACAAATGGGCCTTTTGTAAAAGCCACATCACTATAAATAAAGCCTCCTCTCCCCAAGTGGACCCTTTTCACCTTTTTTTTTTTTTTTTAAATAAAAATTCTGCTTTCCTTTAAAAAGGAAAGACTTTACTCTAGATCCTCAGGCTATTGAGTCCATGCCAAGCGCAGCTCTAAACACACAGTAGATTAAGAGTTTGTTAAGAATAGATGTTTTTCCTCCCTCCTCCTTTCCCAGCATTTTTCTACAATAACAAAAAGTGTTAAAAAAAAGAAATCAAATAGTTCCGTATTTATTTCACCTTTCAGGAGAAAAAGCAACTGCAACAAAAGAATGTGTTTCTCCCCCATTCTGGAAGTCAACATGCAGTCTGAATCTAACATCACAGTTCGAGATGACATTGGTGACATCGACACCAACATGTACCGACCACTGTCATACGCATTAAGCTTTCAAGTTTCTCTCACTGGATTTCTGATGTTAGAAATTGTTTTGGGACTTGGCAGCAACCTCACCGTGCTGGTACTTTACTGTATGAAATCCAACTTAATCAATTCTGTCAGTAACATAATTACAATGAACCTTCATGTACTCGATGTAATAATTTGTGTGGGATGTATTCCTCTAACTATAGTTATCCTTCTGCTTTCACTGGAGAGTAACACGGCTCTGATCTGCTGCTTCCACGAGGCTTGTGTCTCTTTTGCAAGCGTTTCAACTGCGATCAATGTCTTTGCTATCACTCTGGACCGATATGACATCTCTGTCAAACCTGCCAACCGAATTCTGACCATGGGAAGGGCTGTGATACTAATGACATCGATATGGATGATTTCACTTTTTTCCTTCCTGATTCCTTTCATTGAAGTCAATTTCTTCAGTCTGCAAAGCGCGAGTACTTGGGAAAACAAGACGCTGCTGTGCGTCAGCGCCAACGAGTACCACACGGGGCTGGGGATGTACTACCACCTCCTCGTCCAGATCCCAATCTTCTTCTTCACCGTGATTGTGATGCTGATCACATACACCAAAATACTGCAGGCTCTTAACATCCGGATCGGCACGAGATTTACAACGGGACAAAAGAAGAAAGCTCGAAAGAAAAAAACTATTTCTCTCACCACTCAACACGAGACCACAGACATGTCACAGAGCAGCGCGGGAAGAAACGTGGTCTTTGGGGTAAGGACTTCCGTGTCCGTCATCATCGCCCTGCGCCGGGCCGTGAAGCGGCACCGGGAGCGACGAGAGCGGCAGAAGAGAGTCTTCAGAATGTCCCTCCTGATCATTTCAACCTTCCTGCTCTGCTGGACACCTATCTCTGTTTTAAACACCACAATCTTGTGCTTGGGCCCAAGTGACCTTTTGGTAAAGTTGCGCTTGTGTTTTCTAGTCATGGCATACGGGACAACTATATTTCACCCTCTACTTTATGCATTCACAAGGCAAAAATTTCAGAAAGTTCTGAAAAGTAAGATGAAAAAACGAGTTGTTTCAATAGTGGAAGCAGATCCCATGCCAAATAACGCTGTAATACACAACTCATGGATAGAGCCTAAGAGGAACAAAAAGATCACCTTTGAAGACAACGAAGTAAGGCAGAAATGTTTAGTACCTCAGGTTGTCACTGACTAGACTTCAGTATTCACCAAAACACACTGAGAGGAACATTTGAACAAATTGTAGAAAAATACTGCCAAATAAGAAAAACTTTTTTTAAAACTATTGGCTAGACTGTAAGTTTTCCAATATCTATGTTAAATAGAGTAGGTCTTGTATACTCGATTTCTTCATTATGTAAGATATCTGTTGCATGGCCGTTTGTTAGCGTAACACCATGTGTATATTTGTCAAAAATATTCAAGTCCTCTTTTTTAGAAAATAAATAGCCTTAAAGAAGTGCAAACTTTTAAAAATATTTGTATGGCTCAGTTTCTCTGTAAATATAAAATAATTTTTAAACAAGAATTCCACTCAGGAATACTTCATTTTCTAAGCATGATGTAATATCTTTAAGTTCAATTCATAAATGGTATTGCTGTACAGCGATAATTTAGACACATTTTAATTTCATATTTGGATAGGTACTTTTTTCACATTTCTCCAGTCTGCTCTTCAATTAATGGTTCAGAACCAGTTAGTTTTTATGAAAAAATCATTCATGTTGGTTCAAAAATATCTTAAAAAAAGACGTTCTTGCCTATTGAAACAGTTGATCACAGTCTCAGAGGGAAAGTACAAAATATTGAATAATCACACAGGAGGGACAGACGGGGCTAGAGGGAAAGACACACTAAAGGAAGGCAAAAAACACAGATGAGGAATTCACTAGGCCTGACATTTAACAGAGCCAACGAAGCCATTCCTGTGCAAAGCCTCAGATGTTCACACTACAGGAGCTTCACAGCTGGACCTCCAGCATGACACAGGGATCTTCTGGAAAGGAAATTCTCACTCATACCATCTACCTACATAGACAGATAGAGCTGTCAAATGCCACAGCTAATTTAGAGGATAATTGTCTTGTCCTCTTTAACTTTTCTATTATTTTGGTTTCACCTTTCCCCCAGCTATGTTCAGTTCTGGTTTCACAAACCAAACACCATGAATACTAGCTACCCTGTTCCTGTATTTTCTGGGCAGACGTGGTATACCATCTTTCTATGCCCTCTTCTTCCACTTCATCTCATACCTTCAGTGAATGATCAGGAAGCCTTTAGAAGCCATCATCATCTATAGCACTGCAAGCAAGAACTGAGATAAACATCCTTCCCCCCCCCCCCCCCAGCCCTCTCA
>VXAV01007584.1:213307-245796 GCA_013399715.1 Alectura lathami
TTGCTTGCACCATCCCATGCATAAAACATTAAAGTTCAGTATTTCAATGAACAGTAGCTACATTAATTGACTTGGTTACCAGTTATGAGGGGGGGAAAAAAAAAAATAACTACAAAATCAATTAATGAGAATGATTTAACTTGCCTGGCTACATAAACTGCTCAGTGTATCACCAGCTACAGTGATAATTAAAACGCTAATTCTCAATAACTATTGGATTATATTGGGAAAAAAAAAATATATATATATATATACACAACCTTGAACATGAGAGCTGCTTTGACTAAAGTTTTACATAAAAAGTGAGCATTTCTGAAGCACTTTTCTAAAGTTGCCTAGGAAATAAAAATCAGTGTGGCTTTAAGGGAGTAAAATGCTATTTTCCATCATACTGTTAAATCATATCTGTACCGCCAACACTGTTTTTGCAGTTTAAAAAGAAGAAGAAGAAAAGAGAAGCTGTACTTTGAATGTGCCTTAGTTTACCAGAAACTAAAAATTATCCAAGTTCTTCCTATAAGTTTTATTATGTAATTGATTCTAATTTTTAATCTAAAATTATTGTGCAATATTGAAACATAACTACATTGGTTTTGCTCTAAAAGGTAAACCAACAATACCTGCATTGAAATGTACCAACTTACAGTGTGAATTTCCTCCAAGCTAGCTCTAGTTTCCTGTAAGAATAGAAATCCTTCATCCTACTCAGAAGCAGACTTAATAGTTGTAGATATTTTTTTTGTTATTATTATTTTTCAAACCAGTATGTTCCAAAGTTTCCACTTCAAAACAATTTCTGCAGGAGTAAGCTCTTGTGAAAAGATGTGAATCCAAAAAAACCATGACCTGGTACTATTTTCTTTTTTTTCGTAATGTTTCTTCCCTTCTCTGACCAGCTATGTTCTGTATTCTGAACATTAGAAGGAGAAGAAAGAGCAATCTCTAAGATTAATGGCAGAATATGATTTAACTGATTACTTATCTTCCAATAAAGAATCCTTAAGTGAATTTAAAATATCATTCATTCATTTCAAAAGAAGAAAAACAAAAGAAATCATGACCACAGCACATGAATAATCTTGTAACTACTCATGTCCTTATCTGAAATAATCATTTAAGAAAAGACTGCAGACTTTTTTTACAGCATGACTTTACTTTTAAAAAAGTAAACAAAACCTCAAGCACTACATATTTAGTATTAAAAGCTCATTCATTGGAAAGCCAGATTCAATGATGCAGTACTTCATAACAAAGAGAAAATACAGCCTAGGAATCAAAGCAATAAATTAAACTGGGTTTTAAAGGCTACATTGATCAGTCAGTGATTGCATTTAAGAATATAAGCAAGATCATTTGTACATTTCTGGTTCTTCATCCTTTGTGCAATACAGGAAAGAAAAAATGCACGATGTTGGAGTACACTTTGAGGTCTGCAGAAGAAAATTCTGCAAGAGCAGGGTGTAAGAATATGTGCAATGCTATATACGCACAGGAGTCCTTACAAAACAGGACCTTACATGATCTGTACCACTAAGAGGACAGACGTTAACACAAACAAGACTAAGTAAAGAGCAACTCCTGAAGGAACACTGTACATCCTGCAGATACAGAAGAGGATTTTAGGAGGGATGTGAAGGTGTGCTGTGGGTGCCTCACAGACAAAGACTAGAACAGAATGCAAAAAATAGGCAGCGTCACTGGAGAAGAAAGGGCAAATATATGCCACAGTATTGTACAATAAGGAGCCCACTACATTCTTAAAAATGATCTCATAACAGTGAGTCATTAGTTCAATTACATTTCACACCACTCAGCCTAAGGCACGCAGAATTGTACAGGTCCAAAAATGCTAAGTCCAGCAAACATTGTGGAAATTGAAGCAATAAACACCAGTTTCCACGTATTCTCTGTCCCTAAGGTATTAGCTGATACCTGACCATGTTTTCTTTTAACTTCAAACGCAGTTCCACTCAATCTTACACTGTGAAATGAGGTTAGCCCACACTAAAAATACAAAAAACTGAGGACAACGCCAGTACCTATTTCAGTACTAAAGAGCCACACCTTAAACTAGCACATCACAAAGCAGCGAAACAGAAATGCAAATAGATCAAAAGCATCTGGCTTCAAGACTGTAACAATTTTTACAGGTTACAAGACACTGCTAGGTGGTCAGAAGTCCTGTTTGCTTCATCAGCACCAGGGGATCAGGAATCGCTACAATGGCTTCTTAATATATTAAAAGTGTATACAGTCAGGTACGTATCAGATCAATCCGACTTTCTTCCTTCATTGTCACCTACATCCACAGGCGCATTATTATTATATATCTGTACACATCAAAAAAACAGTTTGGTATTAGCATCAATTTTATATTTACTTGGAGGTCTTTTGGTAAGTGTGTCTCTGAACTAAACACATGGACACTATGCCCCAACATGCATATACTTTAACATCTTCTCTTTTTTTTTTTTTTTAATGAAATAATACTTTCAACAGGATACATAATTTACCTATGCTTTAGAAAGATTTTTTCTGCTCTGTTAACCATTATGTATATCATACTGCAATGCACATAACAGCATCCGCATATGTGCGAGGCATCACAATTCTTTGATAGCTGAGTATTTTAGACATGTTTGTTTCCGCTGAAGAAGAGTGCTTTAGTTACCAACTGCCAATAAACTCTTTTAAAAGAAAATGCAGCATTCCTTTAGCAAGGTTACAAGGCAGTATTAAAAGATACAGAATACGCTAACCTACCCTTCCCTTGGCCACTGTTCAATCAAAATATCTCAAATGTACAACTCAGGACAACCAGCTCCAGTCTTAAAACCTTCCAGCTTTACAGCAGCCAAACCCCACTCCCACTTCACACATTCTGCTGCAGTATCACTGAATTCATTTGTCTTACACCAGAAGGAGAAAAGAATCTGACTCCGTAATTACTTTCTCCTAATTCAGAGAACAATCTTGCAATTCAAAAAGGAAAATTAAACGTGAGGGTTGTGTTTTGTTTTGCCAGGGGTTAGTTGGAAAAAAAAAAAAAAAAAGGCAACAAAGAGACGTCATAACTGACTAATAGTAAAATTAGAGTTGATTCATACCCAATGACTGTTACAGAAGGATGTGAAGTATGTTGGGAATACAGGAAAAGGGCAGAAGGTGGAAGGGACCACTGTAAGGAGACTGCAGTCACTGCAGCTGTGGAAAGGTGGAGGGCAACATGCAATTACTGGGAAAAGCACACCAACCTGATTGTTCATATCATAACAGAAACCCAAAACAACTGATCTTTGAACCACCAACGTGGTAAGTGGTTTTGACAAAACTGCTAGGAGCATGGGGGAGAATTACATGACTAGCAACTCCCAAGTTTTAGATTTAATGAAACGTACACAGAACAACAGACAAACAGAGCATGTGTTATTCTCTAGTCTCTTGTACTGGAGACGGTACCGTACATTTGTACACACTGCGTGTGGAGTACAGGTATTCCAGGAAAAGACTTGAAAGAAAAATGTTAAATATCTGTTCCCAATAACAAAGCTTAAAAAAATGCAACTGAATCTTCCCTCATTTGGTATTGGGGAGACAACTTCAGTTTGTCTGATGCTTCAGGAGTGTTCCATAACCACTGTGTGTTTTCAGTTACTGCTTCTTTATCTTAATTTACATTTACAGAGTATTAAATTGAAGGACAAATGTCATCAGATATTATTGTTATTTGAAAAAATACTATCATTACAAATTGAGTCAGAATGGAAGAAATATTTTCTTGTGTACTTATTTTATGCATTTGGAATAATTAATTTTCCTATTTCGCAAATAAATTCTCACAGAAAGAAAAGAAATTCAGTTAACATGAAAAAAAAAAAAAAAAAAATCAGAAGATTTCCAGTAAAAGTTCTGTGGAAGGTACATAACCTAAAATTACTACAATGGTTTCCTTTTGCAGTGTGGCTATCAACATTCCCGCGCCCTCGTGCTGGCTGCAGCAGGCAGGCGAGCTGACAGCACCGTGCTGCTGGCAGACAGCTCGCCCTTGGTTCCTTCTCTTGCTGGGTTTTGGAAAGACAGGCTTTGGTTCTGCTCTTTTGCTATGATCTCTAACTTCCTACCCTATCTTGCAACAGTTTAACTTGATATTACCTCTGATAAACAAATCAATGTCACTGCTGAAACAACATTATTGCTGTAAAATCTGTCACTGGCTATGTCAGACTGTTATTACCAGCAATATTAGCACAGCTTTACTTACAGCTGTACTAGGATCTCTCACAATCTGTTGTGAAATTTACTTCAAATTAAACTCCATCAGTTACGGGGGAAAAAGCACAAAAACTGATGACAACACACTGCTACTTTGTACTGTGGTTTTCTTCCAAATCTTATTTCAAGGTATTTTTCATAAATCCTTGTCACAAATAACCAGAGAAGGAAGCAGAGGGGAAGTAGAAAAAAAGGGACAGCTTCCCACATTAGTAAATTACTACAAATATCAGTGACAGTTTGTGCACAAGGCCGCATTTAACACTGTGCTGATTACAAGCATAAGAAAGGGAGAAAGAAACATAATTTGCAGCGTGCGCGTCATCACAGACCAAGAGGAAATGTGAGCACTGCTGCTGTAAACTCCTTAGCAGTAATGAGGAGGACACACCATTCCTGCTAGCAGCTCTAACAGCTAGGGGGGAAACCTACCAGTGAATGAGAGCTGAAACACAAAGTGAAAGGAATTTGTGGGCAAAGAGGAGGTTTTAACAAAAGATAAGTGGTTTGATAACAACAGCAGCAGCTTCCATGGACTAAACACTCAACCCCAGGAGAACACTCACAGAAAACTAATTTTTGTGTTTTGTCAGAATATCACACACTTGCACATATATGCAATGCACTGCAGCTAAATTAAGATGATGTAGCAGATATATTTGTTGCTATTGCTATCAATAAGCAAAGTATTTCATGAGAGGTTTTTTCTCCAGATACAACAGACCTTCCAGGAGTGTACTTGCATGTAACAGGAGTGTAACTTGAATTACAAATTCATCTTCTGAACAGTCACTAAGCAAATGTCAGATGGTAAGAGATTTCCAGAGGGAGCGAATCACTTCATTTTCTATGTTGAAACTGGAACAAACGCTTAGGTTCAATAATTTTGGCCACATGAGTTTTTATGCCCATATATAAAATAGAGGAATACAGCTCATGTCCTGTTTTATAAAAAATGGATAGAGCACACACACACACACACAAAAAAAAAAAAAAAAAAAAAAGCACATGAAAACAAGTTAAAGGCATCTTTAAAAAGATGAATGCATTCAGACAGTTCTGACAAGACCTGCCATGGCTGTACAGCTTATATGCAGAATTCCACAAGTGATCTAAATAAAAGTGCAGTAAAAGTGGGAAACTTGATTTGGTCATTGAAACTTGGTTTGGTCCCTGAGACTTTTTCAAATGAAGTGCAGTTGTAGAATAACAATCTCAAGTTTCTACCACAAGTTTAGTTTGCAAGTTAGGTCAGCTAAAAATTGGGAAAAAACCCTTTGGAATTTTCTACAGTCTGCCACAGAAACAGTACGTTCTCAAAACAATAGTGTGTTCCACTTTTAATGAGGTTAGGTCTCACATCTTTCCCTGAAATGACACGAAGGGATAGGAGACCCTGCAGTTCTTCAGCTGAAGAGGGGCTGCCTTGAGGAAATAAACAAGAAACCACATTCAGTGCCTTCGGGCAGTGGAAGGTTGCACCTGAATGGTAAACAAATAAAAAGACCAAACTACTTCACTTTCCAAACTGCAACAGAGTGGAGTCCACAGACCACCTGATGGAACTAATACTTGAAAATTACGTGCATGAGGCAAGAAACAAGGTAAAAAAACTACTCTTGTGAAAACAACCGATTTTCAAGGCTGCTTCCTATGTTCAAGGATTAAAACTACGCTACTCATTACTTTGTATTACATATAGCAAGGCCTTCACTGATCCATAAGGCAAGGCAGGAATGACGCACAGCAATACTGGCTCCCATCCAAGACCTGAACAAAGAATCATAGAATCGTCCAAGTTGGAAGGGACCTTTAAAGGCCATCTCGTCCAACTCCCTTGCAGTGAACAGGGACACCTACAGCTGGATCAGGTTGCTCAGAAGATTAGACTTCAGTTTTCTTTCATAGCTATTTGTTAGTTTTTTGGGTTTTTTAAACCCAAACTGACTCGCTCATTAGACATTAGCAGGGTAACACTGGTAATTATGTTCAAGATTCGAATAACCAGTATTTACTTTTACTGGAGGAATTACAACAAAACAGTGCACACATTTCATTTTTCAATTATTTTATACTTCTGAATTTGCCAGGCCTCATTTTCCAGCCCTTAGCTCTCGTCAGCTCTCTTTCTCTGCTAATCAAAGAACCCTTCTGCGACCCTTTATTTTCTCCCCATGAATGCACCTCTACAGCCTTAATCCTCAAGCAAAAGAGCCCGTTTCATCTCCCACTGTGACATGTGTAATTGCATTTATTCACAGGTCTCCACAAAACTATATTTTTATCTGTATAGCACAATTCCCTATACCAATTGCTGAAGCACAGATTTGCCTTCTACAGCTGTGTGAATGCTAGGACAGAAACAATATTGTTATAGCAACCCCAGCATGCATGCATTGCAATATTTTACAGAAGTTTAGTACAGTATTTTCATACTTGTAAAACCAGAACATAGAAGGTGTTCTGTTGTGTATTTTGATGTTTTGTTTTTGTTTTATAAGAAAAGTGTTTATATGAGTTGCATACACAAGATGCCCTGCCCACATCTGCTTCTCCTCCAGTAAACTGCCTTAACCTGAGGTTCATACCTGTAGAAAACTATCACTACCTTACCTCTGGTCCTGTTTTTCAGCTCTCCTAATTACTAAATTATCTCCAAAGAACGTGCAGCAACTGTGATGTAAGGACAAGATGACTTATTTAAATACTTACATAGAGGACAATACCTTAAGAGACATTTAAGGCATCTAAGCTGTAGATGTTACCTTACAGATTTATTTTATGTGTATCTATACAATTTCTTTAATCAATTAAGCAATCAAAAAATCCCACAAATTTGTTTAACAATACATATTTTCCATTAAAAAATTAATTTGCAATCATTCATTCAGCTTCACAGCCCTGAAATTTTCTTTCACATTTTTGAATATGAAAGTGTGGAGAAGTTTCACATACGTATTTTTTTCTAGGGGAGTTTGGCTGAGTACAGCAAAGAGGATGTATGCCACTATCAATGTAACAGCTCTGTGTCCAACTGACTGATTTCAACAGAAGTATCTTGCTTCCCTTTCTGAATGCTGGATTTTGCCTTTTCCCATTCAGTAAGAAGTTACAAATGAATGGGTCCAGGAAGCTAGTACATTTGTCGAACATCCTCCTTACTTATTGTTGGATTACAAAATATCTCTAGTTTATGGAAAAATAAATTATCCTGCCTCTCTCCAAAACTAAACCAATAGTATTTATCAAAAAATCCTCCCATTCTAAATCATTATGAACATTCTAGAAACCTGTGTATTGCTAAGATTATTCTAAGGGAGGCATCCTTCTGGTTCCTGCCAGCCATCAATTTTTCTGCACTATTTTATCATATTTATATTCTACACTTGTCATGCATATCAATTACGTTTACACATCCTTTTTCAGTTAATTGTTGTCTCTGCTTTGTCACTACATTAGCACAGGCCTTTGGCCAGCACTGCCCTCTTACTCGACTGCCGAACAGCCAGTATTTCACAGTCCAATACAGTCTTGTCAATAAACTTTCATGTTTGTCTAAATACATCTGTCCAAACTATTGACCAGACCACCTGCATTACAAAATTAACAGTCTTCCGGAATGAAAGATTAAACACTGGGTCTGTTCTCAGTTTGTCCTATGTGGCATGACTCCTAATCTTCTCGCAACAACTGCCTTCCAAATCCAACACATGTATTTATCGTAAGAGAATCCAGAATAATGTTTTCCTTGTTGATTATAGTAATTCCTGTTTTAGAAATTAGTGGTTTTAACTACAGGTCATAGCAGACAAAGTCTGGACTCCCAACACCATCATCTCTCAGAAATGTCTCAGAAATGGACAGCAATGCTTCCCTTGGTTTAATTCAGTGGATTGTGAAAGCAGCATCTCTTGGACTTTGCCATCTGTCCCCCTAATCTAGATGCATTTACAAATACTTCTGTAACACCTTACTCCGTTATCCTCAATGAAAACTTCCACACAAAATCTTTGGCTAATGGCTACTACCGAGTCGAATGCTCACTTCTCTTCCTTGGTGATAAGAAGTTACTACCCATTTCCACCCTGCTCTCTATTTCTGAATCCAAATTTTCAAAAAGAAAGACCAACTTTGGACACAGTGCTGAAGTGTTATTTCTGAAACAAACACAACTGCCAAGTTAGGCAGTAACAAATTCTTCAGTCCCAGAAGAAAGAAAAAGATAAATATTATGAACTGCTTCTCAGTGTTATTTCCTTGACCACTAAACAACAGGTTTCACCATTTGCCGTACATAAACAAAAGGAAGCACTCATCCTCCCTTCTATCCTCAGCCAAACTCCCCTAGAGATAAATCGGTATGTGACACCTCTCCACACCTTCCCAAGGGGAAGTAGCTACCCACTGAACTGGAACCACTGAATCTGATCAACTTACAGATCACTGCTCTGGTCTGGGAGAACTGGCCTGCAGCACCCTATGAATTTCCAAGCACCTAAATGCTCTGGGAAGGAAGAAGAGAACAGTTATAAATTCCAAGTCCTACCAGGGCTTCAGACAGGGAAGATCATATGCAGACCTGCCTGAAACCTAAAACAGTCATTTCCTTGCAGAACAGGAGACTTGATTTGCACTCCTTCAGTTGCACGTTTCTAGCTGTGAATGATGTCAAGCTCCGCAGGACTGAATTTTCTCATACTAGTTGTGAGCTGGTGTCACTGAGGTGTTTGTTTACAACCAGCATTCTCAGCCTATCCCCAACCCTTTGCTTGAACTCTTACAGCTTTTGAAACATACTGAGAATACACCAACACTGGATTTGGAGATGACATCTGCCCACTCTGCCATTCACTTATTGTTTTACATGATGTAATCTGACTTGCCTTTCTCTTCATGAACATGCACAGACACCTGTGAGTAGATGCATACAACAAAGAAAGAAAAAGGTAAAAGGCACGAGGAATTATTTCCACGCTCTTGCCAGCTCGCTACTCTCTCTAGTGTACTGGTAATTTACAAGACACAAAAAGATAATCTTTCACAGATTCACAGTTTATCTCAGTATGTCTTCCCTTCTCTCAACTAAAAATCATTCTTTAAACTCTTTCCTTGTCTTTGACATGTAATTTTTTTTTTTTTAAACTCATACGGACCTGTAAAGTTGATAGATAAAATATTACTGGATTCAAAAGGTAGACAGAGATTGCAGAATATCTCTGGCTCTTGATAATTTCTGTATGTGTCCTTGAAACAGAAACTCACAGCTTCCATTTATATTCTCAAGGATGCCCTAACATCTGCACTAGATTGCCCAATCATAATTGTTTTGAAGTAATTAAAAAAATACATCTCTGAAGTCGTATTTATCTTGAACTTGGTTAAACACAGGCAATCACAACTACAGCATTACCTGTGTTTCTTGTTCTTCCAAATGCTTTCACATCTCCACCCTCATGATAGACTCCGGCTGACAAACACCAAAATACTTACAGCTCCAGCACAAAATGATCGAGGTGCAAAGTAAAACCAAGGACAGCTGGTCCTCATTAGCTGGGAAACCATCTTTCTGGTGGGCAATAAGTACTTCTTAACAGCAAAATGATTGAGACCTGGCCTTTACATTTAAATTCATTAATGAAAAATCAGAAGACATTTTTCCACAACTCCCCTCTTCCCTCACTCCTTCTAGTTTTCCTTTCAGACCAGCTTCTTCCAAATTCCCAAACCTGAGTTTCTGTCTCCCTCACCTCACCCAGGTAGGACCGCAACCCCCATCCATCTCCTGTGGCTCTCAAAGCTCCAAACCTTCTGATATGCAGCCAAAGCACATAAAAAACACTGTAGTTCCAGCATTTTTAAAAAATAAAGTTATGGCTTAAATGCAGAACTGAATGTGCTACTAGGACAAATGCTTTTACTAGTGCCTTATCTGCCTGACCCTATAGAAGAGAGTGTAAATGCACATTAACTTACCAGCTGCATGGCTGGTGCAGCTACTCTGCTGACCAGACAGTAATTCCTGTCCAAACAGAACACACCCTTGGTAATTCCCTCCCTCCTTCCTAAGTTCTTATCCACTCTCACTTCTTTCCTACAGGAGTCCTTTGAAAGGTGAAAAAGCTGCCAGTCCCCAGGTTTCACTTGGTACCTGCTGAAGGACAGCACAGCGCAATACAGCCCTACAGCCAAAACTTCTGTATATTAGACCATGGCCAGAGCAGTCACAAGTGGTATTAATAAGGAAATAGTAGCAATCAGATACAGACTAACAGATGTCAAAGAAAGCAGAAACCAGGAAATGAACAGTCTTTGATGGGCCTGGAAATCAGGAAAAAAGCTGGTGGAAATACTCTATGAGCTACAGCAAAGGTAACTTGAATCCACTGTAATCACCCTTCTGACACAGTCTTTCTAATGGGACATCAATAACATGCCTCTCAGGAATATGTTAACACCTCAAGATAGACAGCGGAGTAATAAATCCATTTCAAAACAGCTGACATACAGCCCTCTGACAAGGTCTATGTGATTGAAACTAAAATCACACAGCAAAATCAAATTCTTCGAGTATTTATAGCTGGAAGACCATCCTCATCAAAAACTGAAGTCAGCTTAACGCTAACATGATTAACTCATTAAGGCACATTTGAAAGATGATCATGGTTGTTTAAAGGAAACTAGACATCAAGAAAACCCACAGTTACAATTATACCTGGTTTCATTTTCTAGAGCTTTACACATAAAGAAAATTGAATTTCAAGAGATCAGAATAGTTACAGCTTTGGAAAAAGTGCCACAGCAATGAAACGACAACAAAATCACACTAACAGAAATCAAACTTGAAAAACTTGAGGAAGTGTAAATTCAAGCTCTACTTAAGACATATGTTGAAAAATAGAACACCAATAGCAGTTATTTTGCTTGTATCAAGAGAGCACTCTCATGTGCCTTCTCATGTGCCTTCTCTGGAAAATGGTTAGAAAAAGAACGCATGCCAGAGATGAAGTATAACACAGCAATTACTTACATAAAATTATTTGTCTAACAAGGTTTGCTATGCTAGGAATCCTAAGCATAGCAAAACACAAAAAGATGGCAGAAACTGTACGTTTTGTCTTCCTTGTTTAGAGAGGATGAAGAGGTCTCATGCTATTAGCCTCTTAGTCATGAAACATTTTACTGTTTTGCCTGTCATTTTGTTAAATGCATATTAATTCAGCACCTCAAAATGAAAAGGTCAAATTAGTGAATTTCCTTCATACTGGCAAGATTTTTCTTCTGTCATTTCAAAAGCCAACAAGAAAAAATAAAAGGAATATCCACAAAAGCTCCTTAACTCTGCATAAAAGGTAAAGATGGCATAAAATAAGATGTCACAGAACAAGACAGTTATGTTCATAACTGAAATAGAGAAAGGAGTAAGTGTGTGGTATAGCAACTACAGAAGAGGACTGGCTTCTACACTCATCACACAAAATATTTGGTTGCACAACATAGTTCGTGAAACGATATGACTCAGCAGAGGCTTGAGTGGCTCTTCCTTTAATTTACAGTAAAACAAGTATTGGCTTTGGCAAACGTGAAGCCAGGAACTAAGAAAATGACAAGATCTTAGAAAACAAGAGGATGTTTTGTTAACACTACCTATCCATAGCTGTTCAGAGCATTCCCTTCCGCAGAAGAGCAGATCACTTGATAAAACCAGGAACTTTCTCAATATACTAAATGGAAGCATTTTTCCTTTTTCTTTGTCAATGTATAAAACAGCAACCTCAATTGCCTCTGCTGTATGGCTGTAACTTGACTGTTTCTATCAATGTTATCACATTAAAAATAAAGAATAATTGTTTTGCAATATACCTGACCATGACAACATGACCAGTATCCAAGAAAAACACAGTATCTGATGTGCATATATATATATATATGTATACACATACACACACAACCAGAGTAATTATAGGCTATGTACTAAACATACAGCCTAAGGGTATGCCTTGTGTATACATGCGGATACACTATATCAACCCTTAAACTATATATTCTGTGTATATAACTACCCAGTGATGAAATGTACGATTACCCATACCAAGGTAACCACAGTGTAACTAGAGCAATAGGCCATCATTTTCATTTTCCAGAGACGCTGAAGAGGGGCACACAGCATACTCTATATGCATTTGCATGCGTGATACTGGCTCTTCATACTCATGTTTGTGATTAAATTCATTATTTTTAAAATTCTTCAGTAAGTCTGATTTTCTATAAAAAAAATTTTCCTTTTTATGCAAGTGAGTATTCCATTTCCAAACAGTTCAAGACTGCTTTTTTAAAGCTACAGATATTGAGACTTTTATACTATTTTATGTCTGCTTGACCTTCCTACCAGACAGCTTTTTTTGGAGTGGAATACTACAAATAAACTTTGTGAAGACACTTCTTGCAAAATCATCCATCTTATGGCAACAAAGCCTCAGGCAAAAAAAAAAAAAAAAAAAAAAAAAGAAAAAAAGAAAACCTCAGGGACAAAACAAAAAAAGGGATAGCATTGAATTGAAGGACATGGAGACTACAGTAAATTACAGAAAGGCACAGGATACTCGAGTCCAAGCAATTTCAGCAAAGGTCTGGCAGTGTTACTGCTAACAATAGTTAGCTGTCACCAGGGTCAGAAGAAAAAATGTTTTACTAAGATTTTTGCTCTTACTGTGGATGCAGATGTGCCATCTCAAGCAGCGGCATTCAAAACTGATGCAGATGACTCAGTCAGTAATACAGTTCAGTCATTCTCAGCAGGACTAATTACCCCGGGCAAAGCATCATGCTAGCATGGCTGTGTAATTTCTATTAATCAAATCAGTTCAGTTACCTCTACAGAACAGCGCCTTGTGCTACACAGACATATGCCATACTATTTAGAGGACACTAGGTCTTACACTAGGCAGTAATCCCTAAGCATCCCTAAGCAAAAGTGCCATGAAAGCAACTTTTCCCTCCAGACTGATGTGTTGATTCCTATGAGAAACTGTGCACAGCAATACTGTTAGCAACAAATCTGTGTGCTAGCGGTGAAAGAGCTCACTGACATGGCAGCAACGAAGTCCTCCCTAGTAAGCTAGTGGTTTGCAGCCCTGTCCACGGCAGGGGGGTTGGAACTAGATGATCTTTGAGGTCCCTTCCAACCCAAGCCATTCTATGATTCTATGATTCTCCCTCACTTTAATTGTAACTTGGCTGTGCAACCATACACTCTAAACTTTTGCTTGGAATAGAAAGAAAAAAATTAAGTTAATCTCTGAATGCATATGGGTAGAAGAAAGCTGTGAAATACAACGACTGCAGCATCTGTGGCAGGCACTCTGATAGTTCACCACTGCAGGCTTGGTGACACTCACGTACAGATGCGTAACATATATTTAATGTTACTTCAAAACCTGCATCAGTCAAAACAAAATTATTTTCATACAACAATATCAGCCTGAAGGACAAATCTCCTAGTCAGCCAATCTGCAATCACTTCGGAGTAAGTCTCCTGCATGCTGTAGTCAGATTATTTGCGGTGTTTTAATACTCACACAGCACACTGTGGAAACAATATGCAAAATTAATTACAACTTGCAACAGATAAGGATGAGATAATTGGTGTAAAACAAACAAGTATAAATACTTACTACTAAAATGAGTTTTCAACAAATTAAAGTTGTTTCCTGAACACTGACTAGTCGCAGTTAGTATTTTGACAAATACTACAAACTATTTGTCACTCTCAAACGGTAAAAAACTTACAGTAAATTAATACCTTTCTAAAAAAGAAGGTGGATCTCTCAGAAATGGATAGCTTGCCTTCTGTCTTGGCAAGGGGAAAAAATAAATGTACAACATTTACATTCACAAAGTCAGTACCACCTTCCCTCTCATGCTCACTGCACTCTGCTAGAGAATTTCGACATGACAGGTTTTGAGGGTCAATTTTTGCAGCTCTGTGAAGCTCACTGGCATGTCAGTTATACAATGAGTAACCAGGACACAGGTAATTGTGTCAGAGGGGTGAGCTGCAGGTCTTTGAAGAGATTTATCTACTATTTTGTCTGAAGGACTGATAAGAAGAGGCTGAACTAAAGCGATGGCATTAATTTTCCAGTCGCTCTGTTCTCAGATTCCAGGAGGTAACTGGGCAGGGTCCAACAAACTAACCCACGGGAAGTAAATTAACATCAAGCAGTTCAATTAAACAAAACCAAAACTTCCCTATATTAGATTTTCAATCAGAGTCAGTGGGAAGGGGGATGAGCACCTCTGAGATGGCAGCAGGTCAGCTCCCACCTGCTGCAAGGTAAAAGCACCTCTATCTAAAGGCTTCCTGACAAATGCCTGTCTAAACTGCTTTTAGAAAACTTCTAAATACTGATTTCACAGTATCATTACTGGCAGAAATGTCTTCTAACATTTTAGCTTAAAATGTTCTTTGCTTCATTTTAGGCCCATTACTTACTGTTTTGATCACTGGGGTATGGAGACCTGTTTACTCCCTTCGCATCTGAAAAAACTGGGTTTATCTGAAGAATGTTCCTGTGCCTTCCAGACCCCTCTTCTCCAGACCGAAGAGCCACACGCTTTCAGTTCCTCCGCCCACTGCCCATCGCAAGACCTTCAGCCACCATTTGGGTCATGCTCAGGATTTCCCCCAATTAACCTACATCTTCCCTGAATAAGGTGCCTCAAAAGCGGCTCGATACTTCAGCTGAAGCATGAACAAAAGCAGAGTTGTTTCAAGTGCCTGGCACACGACACCCTCCCCTGTAAAGATCAGCCTGAATTTCATTGCCAGCAATTACGCTGTTACAAAACAATGAACAAGTGGCTTGCACTCAAATCCTGAAGAACTATCAAGACTCTCTGCAGAACTGCTACCTACACAGTCATTTCTCGTATTTCTGCTGCTAATTACAAGGATTTATTGCAAGGACTTTGCACTTGTCTGAAAGAGAAATGAAAGCAGTTCAGTTAAGACATATCTCCGATTTGCTAACAACATTCCTCATTCTAATCCTGTTTCCCAGCATACTTTCCATTCTTCTCTGCTTGATTAGTACTTGTAAATTGAATAAGGATATACCATATTACATCACTCAAATCATTAACGAAACACTAGCCAGCTGCAGAACACACTTCAACAAAACCCCACTTGATATATGGTCACTTGGGCAACAGTGAACACTGATGATGACTTCTGAGGTACAGTTTCCTCAAAACTTTTGCTTCCCCTGTACAACATTTTCATCTGGATTATACTGCTGATCTTACTGCTATGACAGTGTCAAGAGCCCTATTTAAACCAAACTACAGGACAGTCACTGATTTCTCTCATCCAAAGACCTGTTATGCTGCCAAGGAAGAAAATGCAGTTGGCTACACAGGATTCATATGGCCTACAATTTAATGGCGTTCTTATACTCCAGGCTCCTACAAATAGTTTTTTGTTAGCATATGTTCTAATGTTAAAATACTTTGAAATATTTTACCCTGTTTAATGTCCTAAGTATTTTCAAAGATGGGGAAAATACAGACCAAATACTACTACTACAAAATACAGCAATGTGCTACAAGAAGTCCAGAGGAGAATCACAAAGATGATCAGAGGGCTGGAGCACCTCCCCTGTGAAGGCAGGCTGAGAGAGTTGGGGTTGTTCAGCCTGGAGAAGAGAAGGCTCTGGGGGCACCTGACAGCAGCCTTCCAGTACCTGAAGGGGGCCTACAGGAGAGCTGGGGAGGGACTCTTTTATAGGGGGGTGTAGTGACAGGAAGAGGGATAATGGCCACAAAGTGGCAGAGGGGAGATTTAGGCTAGATATTAGGAAGAAATTCTTTACTGTGAGGGTGGTGAGACACTGGAACAGGCTGTCCAGAGAGGCTGTGGATGCCTCCTCCCTGGAAGTGTTCAAGGCCAGGCTGGATGGGGCTCTGAGCAACCTGGACTAGTGGGAGGTGTCCCTGCCCACAGCAGGGGGGTTGGAATTAGATGATCTTTAAGGTCCCTTCCAACCCAAACCCCATTCTATGATTCTATGATAAGACCAAAATGTAAACAGGAACTGTGAATCTCCACATATCTTCCCCCTTGATCAAGCATTACTTTGTACTACTGTATGACACAAACTGATTGTCAAGAGACGTAAGCCCACAGACACCTTCACAATCTACAGTGGTGTTCCCTCTCAATGGAAACCCCAGGGTACTGCACATAGTAGGAACACCAAAAAAGCACACTGGAACAGAGAAGCCTCAATACTGGATGAGGCAAGGTCCCAGTAATGCAACACCTGTTAAGACACCAGAAAAGGTCATCTTCCTCCCCTCGTTTCCTTTAACTTTTATTCTAACAGACATAACAGCTATATAAGGCTTTTTCTTGTTTAAATGATATCATGACACTTCTTGTTTACCTTAGGTGTTTTTTTTCTAACTCCACAGAAGAATGTTCCAGGCTCAACATCGCTGTCATGTTTCTGTGGATGTCACTAGTTCTGTGATGCACTTCAGAAGACAGAGCTACCATGACCTACGCTAAGCCAGCTACAAAAAGCTTTCCAGACACAGCCAAATGACTTCTTTCAAACTGGATTTCACCCAACAGCATGCATCTCCTAACCAATTTCAGTTTTCTCTACCCAGCCTAGGCTTCTTTACAGAAGTAAGCTCAATTTCTCTACATCTCCCTCAAGTCTCCTGTTGTCATTAAGACAATGTGCAAGCTTTGCTAGCCTCTTAGAGGAGTCACAACACACATCTAGTGCTTTCGCCATTTTAGCTAGACCTTTGTATGTGGCAGTATTTTGCCTTCTCTGTACAATTATTTACCTTTAAATTGAAGTCAGAGCCCTACCTTCCCCCATCCCCTCCTCTCCTAAGATATGTGGAAGGCAGTATTGTCCTGGAGCGACTTCTGTATTGCAGACACCCAAGTAAATAGTTCAACAGATCCCTTCTCCTTCATTTCATGGCTGCACAGCTTAGGCACAGACTAAATCTGAGCTTACAAAACAGCAAAATGACGGTTGCTGTGAAAGCCTGTCTTCAAGCTTTATATGCTTACAAGGTCATTCAAGCAAATAAATTCACCAGCTGTAAAATAAATTTTAATAGAGTTATACGTATAGACTAGGAGTTTATTATAATTAGAAGCAGCTATGAATAATGATGACATCATTCATAGTTATTTAACAAAAGATATAAATCCTTCACTGTCCAGAGCTAGCTCTGTAAATGATAGGTGGAATTAACAACCTGTCCACAGTGAAGGCAGCTATTCACTGCCAACTATGAATTTTTTAACCTTCAACTGATCAGTTTCTGACAACTGTTAGAGACAATAATTTCTGCATATGCACATAAAAGCAGATGTTTTAATACCTATACCTACAGAATTTATTCTATGAAAGAGAACTGTTTGTAGTGTACCATTTTCTTTTCACATTCTACTGTTTACGCTTGTTTAGGAATGTTTTTCCTTCACTTCATAAAATATCTGTATTGAAGTATCACAAACCAGCATAGTGAGGGCACGTAATCCACCATCAGTCCTATCCCTATGCTGCATCAGACTGTATAATATGAAGAAGAATGAACCAGAGAACCAGCTAACAGCTTATCCAGTGAACTGCCACAGCTCTGTTTCCACCCGGCAGAGAACCCAAAGAACTCTGACAGGAGGTGGACAACACATACCATTTCATCTCTAAATATTACTTACGAAACTCAGTTTTTCTTCTTAGTATGCCCAAATGGGAAGTTAATTTCAAACAGTATCAAACTCTAACACAGAGGAATTTTAGGCCTAATTTATGCAAAGATCTCAGTGAAAACATTACCAGATGTCTCCAGAGTAAAGTTCTACTGTTCTGCAGTTCTGCAGGCTACTAGCAACTTCACAAAGTACCCTTCTCAGTAAAAGCTAGTGTTTCTTGGAATTCCTCTTATTAACCCCGATTTCAATCCAACTCTATGATTTTATATTTTCATCACACCTTCTCCCATCATTAGGAAGAAAACCTGAAGACACAACTAAGAATAAACTCAAAGTGACCTAGCAGAAATTTGCTGAGGAAATGTGTCACATTTATACACCTAAATGGACAGTTTTACCCTCCCTGCTTACATTCACAGAGCACATCAGTAGGTAAAAATAAACATCCAGTTATCCCAAGACCCCACTGAGAATAACACATAAGCAAATGTTATTTTAGACTACAGAAAATGCAAAGCTTTCATAGTAAAATCACGGTGCTGCTGATTTCACAAAGTAGAAACTGTTTTGTACCAGAAGTACAATAGAAAGGTAACAAACACTGTGAAGAATTTTTCCTTGAGTACCAGACAAAAGGTATATCCATAAATACCTGGCTGAAAACACAGATCCATACTAATGTTGGCCATGATCCCCACTTCAGAAGCAAGCCTCCATGACACAGAGCTCCCTAACCAATACCAGGCTTTCACCCTGCCCATCCCTACCACCTTACTACCATCAGATGCTGCCGCACTCCCTAAGCCCTCTCACAGCTTTCACATCTTGCGCCCAAACGCCCAGTGCCTGCTCCCCGTGCCTCCCACCCTCACAATGCCACACGGGCACCTCACATTTCCCTACAATACACTGCGTTCCCATCGTAGCGCCCCGAACAGTGCTGACTCCAGCCACTGAGCACATCTCCTAACCTGTGAGTAGAGCCACCGCACTCCTAGAAAACCACCACAAGAAAGGACAGACACCTGCTCTGGCTTCTCTGAACCGGGGTTCACGGCCAGCTGGGAGGCAGGAAAAATCCAGAGCAGCTAAGGCAGGCAGCAGAGAATAACAAAGAGAGAGCGCTGAAAGGTGAGAGAGAGATGCATATAAAGAAGTAAGAGGAGAAAGGACTAAATGTCAGGAAAAGAGAGGATAACAACAGACAAGGGATTTTACCTGGCCATAAGCCATCCAGAATTACATGAAGAGCCACAAGCCTTGGCTCCCACTGTGCATTGTAGGATGAAACTCCAAAAGTGCTCATAAGTAAGGGGACACATTTCCCTTTAACAATAATAATTATTCAGACTTCCCCAAGCTTCAGGAAAAGACCAGTATTGAAAGCAAGAAACTCAAAAATCTGTGGCACGTCAACAAAAGTAATGGAAGTTCTCCCTTCTGTTAAAGAAATCCTAAAAACAGCACAAACATTTCAGATTTCACTATTAAATTGTACTAACTATTTGAATAGGATCTACCATTCAGATTAACCCCTGAAGACTTGTAATTCAGGCAGTTAAAAGCCAGAATTACCTTATATACCCTCATGATACGTGCCAAAAACGCAAAACACATTAAAAATATACATATACTGGCTTAGAATACTACAGCTGATGCTCTAGTGCTTCAGCCAAACTGATACACTAAATAAATATTTAAACTTTCCATTTGCAACATGGCATCTGCTAATTATAAAACTAAATCATTGTCTATTAATTTTTTGATTACACAGTGTAAAAAGAGCAGTAGTGACAAATATGCACACTAAACCTCAGGATGATTCTGAATGTTTGATAGTTCAGCCCTCCCACGACCTATTTTTGGAAGCTGAAACTTGAATACTATTAAACCAAAGGAGAAACAGCTGGCAGGATACCATATACAACCATGATGACAGAGCTCCAGGATTACTGGGACTTTCTTTGCTGCATCCTGCAGCATGGTGTGAAAGTTCCCAGGCCAGCTGAAGAACGAAAAACAGGCTAGCAATGTAACATGAGTGTCATGAGAACTATTTTATCACTCTTCTACAAGTCAGTAATTAGTCAGTACAGCAGCAGAATGCTTCCAGTATCTGAATTAGCCTAGGTATTTCTGTATCATATCACATATGGCTTTCATAAAGCTCAAAGGGACAATAATCTTCTTTCAACATGCTAACTGTAATTCAGATTATGCCTTATCGTACTGCAATGTCTTCCTAAAGCTAAGTCTAAAATCTGTCACCTCTGAAGGCATTTTACACAAACATAAACCACTGAGAAATTAACTGATCTGTAAAAATTGTTGTCCAAATAAAGTAAATTGCTATCACAGAATTTTTGTGTTGTTAAATACCTTTATCTAGAGATGTAAGGAAAAAACTGAAGACACTGAATGAAAGTACTGAATTCAGAATGGACTGAGTTCTGTCCACACCGTTTCTCTACCCAAATCAAGAAGCAGACAGTGAGAACCACAGTAAAATTTATAGGGGTTTCTTCATTTTTTGTTAAGTCAAACATCAGCATGAGTTGTATGAGTGCAAACTAAAAATGCCTCTAGAAGTAACTAAGAAGGACTCACCAAGTTCATTGAGACTCTGGGCAGCTTTTGTTATCTCCCTGCTTCCTCCTTGCAGTTGCCCCTGCAGTCTCTTACTGAGATGCAAGATGCGTATTATCCTCCGCAGCAAGTCACAGGCAGCCTGTGGAGAAATCACTGCGTGAGGGGAGATCATCAGCACACTGTGAGCACATAATTTCAGGCCTCAAATATGGAAACATTTTAACTAAAAAAGGAAATATGAATGTGAATAAAAACAAGGAGCTTTAGAATATTGAAAAGCCCATTCTTAAAGATTTTTTTCATGATCTAATGCAAAACAGACAGATGCTGTCAAAAGCTGGAAATTACATTTAAGGAAAATCAGAACTCTGTGACAGAGACGTATTCTATTTCTAAGCAGAAGTGAGCTCTATTTGACATTATGAAGCCCTCCTCAGCGGTTCTCCCTCTCTAAACTTCAGTAAAATTAAGAAGCTGGCTTTGCCAACTAAATATTGATCCACAATAAGCAAAATGGCAACATTCACTTCAGAGGACAAGAAAACTTAAGGGCTTAACATGTTACTACAGATATTACCTCTAACGGTAGCAATATATGGAAAAATCCACTTTCACCACAACTTTCCTAAAGCCATTCAGCTACACCCACCCAACCGTTAGTTCACATTATTTGATAGATTTGCAAAAATACATGGCATTCGTGGCTAAAAATCAAGATGGATGCCTACACAAATGTTCAGGCAACATATCTGCATTATGTTTTCATTAGCACCAATTCAGAACAAAGGGATTGCTGACATCTGAATCAACGTAAGAGTTTCACGGTTCTTCAATCTACTAAGATCTTGAAACAGGTTCTCTTGTTCCACACAGAATTAACAGGGGCAGACAAACTGTAAGAGTTACAACAAGTGCATGATGATGCTTTAAGCATACCAAGGAAGAGGGTTCTGATGACAGTGGGTACATTGTCTGATGGTTATCAAAATGAAATTAAAATTACTTTTAAAAAAACATCTAGTATCTGACAGGCTTTGAACCCCTTTTATTAGATTCAAGTTAGTGTCCTGAAAACAATTGTTAAGTACACATATGAAAACATACTGTACAACTTGCCAGTCTCTGCTGCATGCCAGCACAAACCAATGGAAACACACATTTAAAGTTCAACTTTATCCAACAACTAGGCACAAAAAAAAAAATTACAAAAGCCCCCCTGAGACAAATCACTGAAAGCACACTTGCTCTCACTGCTTTTGGCACAGTAACATACAGCATTTAGTGCAAGCTCCCCAAGCATTCTAAGATGACTCAACCACATGATTTCTGTTATCATTAGGGAGAACCAAGTGGGGCTTATCCTGCTTTCGAGAGATTAACGTATCAGTTTTTATTAGTTCATTTCTTTAATTAGAAAAATTCTGATCCACCTATCTCTTTGATATCTGGGAACAAAATTTCAGCAAGAAGAATCAAAAGTGGCTTTTTATGTAGTGCACTGTGCTTCATCAAATAAGAAGGCATAGTGTTACTATTTTCCTTCAGATTTAATGATTTTCTAATCCAATTGTGCACCTCTGGCTAACACTTTTCCCTAGGAATTCAACTTCGGTTATCTTCTGAGCATCTTGTACTTTACATACCAAAAAACATTTGTTTTTCATTTGATTGTTGTCTGTTATCTCCCATGCCAAGAAATAATCCTTTAAAAGGACTATCAAGCTGAATAAGAAATAGAAAAAGTCACATTTAGATTAAAGATTAAAAAAAAAAAAACACTGAAGATGCTCTGAAGATGCTGTTAACTTCACAGCCACCACCACTGCATTGTGCCCTTGATAAACATCATGCTTTGCATAAGTATTTGCATTTATGTGAATTTTCAACTTAATAAAACTCTCAGCTACTGTAAAAGCATGCAATATATGAGGACTGTGCAATGGAAATTAAAAATATCTAGCAGCAGAGTTGTTCATGAATGCTAGATCATCAAACCTGATCACCTGCACAACAGAAGTCTGAATTAATTCAGGAAACAATCACTTCTGGAGTCAATATAGTATGCTTTTCTAAAGGAGATGCTACCATCCAAGAAGGATGGAATTCTACTGCTCAAGCAAAAATTAATTCAGAAATAGCCAGTGGCCTGAGTTAGTCCCAGTGGTTTTCATAAAATTAAAAATCAAACACAATTTTTCTGGAGATTACATGATAGTCACCTGCTGAAATTTAAATTGACATATCAACACTAACAAAGGCACTGCTGCCACAATTCAAACATACAAAAAGCCTCTTACTTTTAATCTTAAGTTAGTTTTAAGAAATTATTGAGGAAAGACAATTACAAAGAGAAGACCACTTTAAACTCTGCCAGCGCATAGCTCATGTGTGCAATTGCATGTATCTGCCAGATCATACTGCAAGTGAACGTCTCTGTAACACAAGCCTGAAGAACGATGGGATGGTCTTAAGACTACACTGGCTATTTGGGTACTGTAGTACAGGATGAACTCTGCTACTGGTAAACACTTGAAAGAGAGAATAGTTTTAAATTCTATACATTTTCTGGTTTGTGTTGTTTGTTGTTTTTTTTTTTTTAATAAAAAGCTTTAAAAATCAGATGTTGTTGATCTCAAAGGACAAAGATAGCCAAAATTAAGAGGACATGATGGAGGCACTTGGCTAGAACCACACAGAAAATACCCTTCTGCAGGACAAACTCTGTCCACATATTTCAGCTGTTAACTAATCCCATTTAGCTCGTGATATGGCATGGAAAGACTATGACCGTGCTCAGAAGAGGACAGTATGATTTAAAGTAGGAAGTAAGCTTTGTGAGTCTGCTGCTCCCTTGGGATGCCATAAAGGCGTAAGAGCAGAGCTAGACATCGTGCACACAAGTATACATCAGAGATTTAGAATTCAGAACTAGATTTGTAGTTCGACAATGAACTTGCAGAGAGAACGCTTATGAAAAAGCCAGACTATATTAAAAACAATTAAGGTTGGTGAAATCCAACTTTATGCAAGCCAAATACTCCTTCAGTTTGTGAGCAGTCCCACAGCAATCAAAGGAGAAGCACTAAAGCAATACAATCAATACAATCACAAATACAAGAGGCCCTTAAACACCACACAGACCAGCAAATGATAACTGCCAACCCTACTTATTTTGACTGAAAGCATCTTCTTTTATCAGTTGCCTACCTTTTTTTTTTTTTTCCAACCTTATTCTACTAACTGTACATTAACTGATAAAATGAGCAAGTTTGAAAGACTCCATGCCACAAATCTTGCATTTGGGACAGAAGGAAGCAATTTCATGTCACGAGCCCTGCCACAGCCAAGAAGCTAATCGTTGGCCACGCTGTTGCCCTTCCTTCCTGAACAAACAAGGAGCCAGGTGAAAGAACACGAGCAACACAATGCACTCCCAGTGTATCTGCAACACAAGAGGGGAGAGCAGCTCTCATGCTGGGGACTTGCACTGCCAGCAACACTGGAGTGCTTCTTCCTCTTTCCGCACACAGCTAAGCAAGCAGCCATGGGTGCAACGATGGGTAGCCCAGCAGGCTCCCTTTACCCTGCACCTCTTTATTTGTTGGACCAGCATTTGGAACAAGAAGACTTACAGCACAGAAAAGCCAGGTATGACAAATGCCCAGGCACAGACTGAGTAATGACCCCAACCCCTGGGTGCATGCTGCTTTTACACCACAGAAAAATCCGTGTAACCTGTCATGCCATACCCTGCTACAGCAAAGAGTGAACCCAAGAAACACTACCTAACTTCAGGGACCTCTGCAGATTGACTCTGCATAAGGTCAAGGAAAAAACAATCTTCATCTTTAGCCACAGCTTCCCACAACTCTTTCCAAAGCTGCAACATATTACCAGAGAACAAAGAATCCTAACCTGGCACACGGAAGTCATGGAAATTTTGCCCAGTGGCAAAAAGAGTGACAGCTGGAGTTGGAAAGAACAGGAGCAGCAGCTGAACAAAGCAGCTGAACAGACTGCTAGGAACTTCCTGCTGAACTTCACTGCTACTGAAAATCATGTAGAAAATATCAGAGCTTCAGCTGAGAAACTAGTGCACTTGCTCCACCAGCGCCCAGACTAGAAACTGCATGCAACTGCAGCTTCATCTGCTCTGCTGTGCAAGTCAATGGCAATCTATTTGAGTGGATACCCACAGCTCAAATTTCAGCTCCTAAATTACAAGTTCCTAGCTCTGCAAACCTAAAGTAAACTTTTAAAAAGAAACAGCTCAAACCGTAACTCATTTATCATTTACAGATTCGGAGTTGTGTTGCTTTTCAAATAACAAACTGAATAGAATGCAGTTAGATGAAGATGTATGGAACAGTTTTCAACTACAATAAACTTAGAAACGTTTGACGCTTGACCTCCGCATTGCTGTGAAAAGCTCTCTCCCACTGCTCTCCGTTAACAGAACTACATTCTCTGTAGACTCCACTTACATTTAAACAATAGGAGCAGCTATGTACCTGGCCTTACAGAACACCAGAACACCCACTGGCTCTGTAAACTGCACCTTGGCTATCTTGAAAAAACTATCTCCCAAACTATTTACTAAATGACAGTTAACCACACATTAACATAAAGGAGAAAATATCTTCTACACGATGACATCACAGCATTAAACATACCTCAAAAGAAATGAAAATTCAATCAGTCTGTACTCTGATAGCCTTTCACACTTTGCCCCATCTCTACAAAAGCTAAAGCAGCTGCTGCAAAGGTCAGTTTCATCCTTCGCAATACAAAGCCCTTCTCAGTAGCTCACGAGGTGCTCTTCAACATCTTTATCGACGACTCAGACTGTGGGATCGAGTGCACCCTCAGCAAGTTTGCTGATGACACCAAGCTGAGTGGAGCAGTTGATACCCCTGAAGGAAGGGATGCCATCCAGAGGGACCTGGACAGGCTGGAAAAGTGGGCCCACGAGAACCTGATGAGGTTCAACAAGGCCAAGGGCAAGGTGTTGCACTTGGGTCAGGGCAATCCCAGGTGTGCGTACAGACTGGGAGAAGAACTCCTTGAGAGCAGCCCTGCGGAAAAGGACTTGGGCGTTGTGATCGACGAAAAGCTGGCCATGAGCCGGCAGTGCACTCTTGCAGCCAGGAAGGCCAATGGCATCCTGGGCTGCATCAAGAGAGGGGTGGCCAGCAGGGAGAGGGAGGGGATCATCCCCCTCTACTCTGCCCTTGGAAGGCCTCACCTGGAGGACTGTGTCCAGGCCTGGGGCCCCCAGTACAGAGGGGATGTGGAGCTGTTGGAGCGGGTCCAGAGGAGGGCCACCAAAATGATCAGAGGGCTGGAGCACCTCTCCTATGAGGAAAGGTTGAGGGAGTTGGGACTGTTCAGCTTGGAGAAGAGAAGGCCCCAGGGAGACCTCATTGCAGCCTTCCAATACTTGAAAGGAGCTTACAGGCAGGAGGGGGACCGACTTTTTACATGGGTGGATAATGGTAGGACAAGGGGGAATGGGCTAAAACTGGAAGAAGGGAGGTTTAGGTTGGACATCAGGAATAAATTCTTCACTGAGAGAGTGGTGAGGTGCTGGAACAGGCTGCCCAGAGAAGTTGTGGATGCCCCATCCCTGGATGTGTTCAATGCCAGGCTGGATGGGTTCCTGGGCAGTTTGATCTAGTGAGCTAGTGGTTGGCAGCCCTGTCCAAGGCAGGGGGGTTGGAACTAGATGATCTCTGAGGTCCCTTCCAACCCAAGCCATCCTATGATTCTATGAGACACACAAATAGATTTTTACTGAGAAATACTGACAGCAAACTACAGTCTACTGGAGTACAGAAATGCCACCCATGCCTGATGATCCACCTTTTCTTAGTGCTCTAGAGGACTGGGAAACAAAACACATTAAAAAAGACTTTTTAGAATATATTTTTAACTTGACTTACCTGAAGCTTTGCTAGCTGAGCTGTGCGAGATACTATTTTGTTATAAGGATCAACAATCTTGGCTCTAATTCTAAAAATCAGAAGAGAAGTTTGTTTATAGAAGTATTAATAAATAATGAATAAGAATTTAGACTTTCTAATCACATCATGAGTGGCATACCTGTCAACAGTACTTTGTAGAGCACCAATTCTAGTCTGCATCATCTGGAGGACACCTGCAAAATAAAGCAGATGTTTTACATTTGCATTTAAGAAACAAGTATTCTTCAAATCACAACATCTACTGCAGACTACTTCCGCATGAAAAAGTTTTCTCCCTTTACAACAGAACATTCGAAGAGATTGAAATGAATGAGGCACAGTATTTTGAAATAAGCTGGGCAGGTAATAAGCAATTACTGAACATTATGGAAAAATTTTCTGGTACAGAACAAAAACTTAGAGAAGATATATTGCTCCGCAATTCATCATACGTTAAGTTTCAAATAATTTTTACATTATGTTGCTTTCTGAAAGAATGATGATCAGGACTGCTGCTCAAAGGCATGCAAGCTGATACAAACATCTGAACATGATACAAAGAAGAGCCACAATTTATTTAACAAAGCAACTAGACAGTTCAGAGAAACCAACGGACAAGGAAAACTAAGAAGCAATTCTATTTCAAGGTTTTCTTCCTGTGCATAAGCGTTTTAGCAAAAGGTAAGGTATCAATGTCATTGGGAAATCATCTGATTTAGATTACAATCAGACCCAACTGCCCTGATTGTGTTTGTTCCAGATTAGCTTGGAAAAGCAGCACAAAGAAAATCCACACGTACAGTTGCTCTTTCCTTGCCAAATTGCAAACAAAACAGTCAAGGGTAGTGGTCATTTTTGCAATATGGAATTGGCCTGCTGAGAATTCAATTAAGCTACGCAAACGCAGACCTATGAAATTATTTTTGTTTCAGTTATTGTTTGCACTCTCAAACATCCTGCATTTGTGTAAAGTCTTGTTTACAAGTCTATCTTCATCAATTTGGACAAAAGTATCATACAATACAGAAAGATAGAAAATAAAATTACTGCTAATGGACTTTTATTCAGCTTGCTCTGCACCAGGACTGTATTTCACCTATTCCATATAAACATGCCCACTCCCATTTTCTCCATATCTCAGAATTATTAACTTGGCTTCTTGACAGACTCAGGAGTCCTCTGACATTTACAGATGGAATGGCAGGCACGCAATTCTCACACATCAAAAGATGAAGACATGAGAAACAGCGAAAAGTTGGCAGGATAGGCTGGATTTCCTATGTTGGAATGGGGAAGGGCCAGTAGCATGACATTGCTACATGTGTCCGCTGTGTGCTTTATGGCAAGGTAACAGCCCTCTTCAGGCATTGTTAGGATGGGTGAAAAGGTAATCTGCCCTCCACACCCGTTGTGTAAAATATGGGCTCACAGAATCACAGAACCATTTGAGTTGGAAGGGACCTTTAAAGGCCATCTGTTCAACTCCCCCACACTGAACAGGGACATCTACAGCTGGATCAGGTTGCTCAGAGCCCTGTCCAGCCTGACCTTGAAGGTCTCCAGGGATGACGCATCCACTGCCTCTCTGGGCAACCTGTCCCAGTGCTTCACCACCTTTAGTGTAACAAACTTTTCCTTATATCAAGTCTAAACCTCCCCTCTCTCAATTTGAAACCATTTCCCCTAGTCCTATCACAACAGACCCTGCTAAAGTGTCTGTTCCTTTATTTCTCATAGCTCCCCTTTAGATGCTGAAAGGCCGCTATCAGGTCTCCCCAGAGCCTTCTCTTCTCCAGACTGAACAGCCCCAACTCTCTCAGTCTATTCTCACAGGGAGGTGTTCCATCCCTTCGGTCATTTTCGTGGCCCTCCTCTGGACACGCTCCAACAGGTCCATGTCCCTCCTGTGCTGAGGACTCCACATCTGGACGCAGCACTCCAGGTGGAGTCTCACCAGCAAAGAGCAGAGGGACACTGATGACACTACTTAGTCTATCTTGAGCTGACAGGTGATTCAAGACATCTGTTGAGCTATCTATAGAAACAGAACCGGAATAGGGTATTCATACCAGGTCAGTACACCATTATCAGAGTGCACAGATCTAGAAGAAGAAAGGAGGTCCCCAGGAATTTACAAGTTAGGTTTATTAATTTGAAATATGAGATTTACTTCCACATATCCTAATGGCCGTGCACGCAGTTAGTTCCATAACCTCACCTGCTTACTTTCTTAACAAACATCCGATGACAACTTGAGCTATGTGTTCCCAGCTTCATAATGAAAATTTCTATTGACATTCATCTTTTCTTTTACTCACTAATCTCACTAAGTGTTTCTTCCACAGTGACCATATTATATCTTCTGTAGCACAGAGAAGCAGGCTTTGCAATACTTAAAACATCAGCTTTGTTTGCACAGAACTGTAGTTTCTACTAATGTCTCAAGTGTCAAAAAGCATTTCAGAATTAGAACCCTCCTATGTTTCTCCTTCCCTCACACACACAAGAGGCCTCTTAAGAATAACCCTGTATCTTTGGGAAAAAAAAGTCAGGAATTTTTAGACATATTAGATCTTATTTTTGCTTCTGGTAACCAGCTGTAAAAATGTATCATTTACCACACCTGACCCACAGAAATGTTTTCTAACTTCATAGCCATTTTGAAGTACTTCACTCTTTGCTCAGCAGGAATGCCTTCAGAAACAGCCATGATTTCTGAGCACACAGTTCCTCTGAGCACAGACTGCTGAAAAGTGTGACTGGGAGGTTATTATCAGCTGGATAGATGTAGATGGCAGATTGCCATCTCCTTATCTGAAGGGTTTACACAGGTTCCACACTTCCTATGCTTTAATTTCCCAACTGTTTAAAAAAATTATTTGGGAATTACCATTCCTAGATTAAATAGGCATTTCTCTTTTTTTTATATCTACATGCAAATGCTAACAACTGGATGCTGTATCCAACAATTGCCAAAGGCTCAGGAGGCACTATAACTGACAGCAACCAGAAACTCTGTTATGCCAAAACCTGAAAGCAGAAGGGACAAAGAGGTGGGGTATGAGATATGATTGGATCCCACTGTATATGCAAATAAGCACGTTATAAAGTAAAAATCTTTCTGCACTGGTAAAAAAAAAATTAAAAAAATACAAAGTTCCTAACAAGTGTCAAAAAGCAGAATGGCTGCTCTAATGAGCTCCTGGCAGAAGAACCATAGTGTGCAATTGCTTTTCTGTACAGATTCCACAGTTCCCAGATAAAGCTTTTACAAGTAAGCAATTCATATTAAAAGCCAGAATGCAAACAGTGGAACAACAGAAATGTATGCATCCGTATGTAGCTTCTTAGCAGAAAGAAAAATCTCAGTGCAGTTATGATCACGTGTTAATGCCTCTTCAGTTAAGATTTGTAAACCATGCAAAATGTGCAGCATTTACAAACATGGTACTTATGAAAACAGTTATTGCCATAAAATTGAGTTTATTTAGAAAAAAATACACTAAAAGGTCAAAAAGACCTGGTTGCTCAAGTTGCTCAGAACTGATTATTAACATATTTTTCCCTATGAGGTGGTTACTCCAGAGAAGTATCAGTCAAATCTTCTCCCTGGAGCTCCATCTGCTGACATCAAAAAAACAATCTGCCACAAGTAACTTCTCAGACGCAGGATCCGTAGCTGCCATATGATGAACCAAAGTGAACAGTGTATGACATTTCCCGTGCAGAAATGAAGAATGCTTCCACCTCAAAGAACTAGCGAGCATACGGTACATGCTCTTACCTTCCAGGGATTCAATTCCAGTTGCTTGAGCCAACAGGTCTTCATGTCTTGCAACAACCTTAAAAAAAAAAAAAAAAAAAAAAAGAGAAAAGAAAGATGTTGACTGAAGAATGGAGATGTTTTTTTAATAACCCTTTCAGGTACACATCACCTTACTACATTACACAGACTGAGGAAAAAGCAGCCACAACTTAAAGATCAAAAGGTTTTCAGAACACGTTTTAATTCACAAAAATGGTAAGCGCAGCATGGGAGGGGGGTCAGTTACTGCAGCGCAGCTGACATCTTAACTGAAGTCAGCAGAACAATCAGTCGTGTTTCAATACACACTCGTATACAGTGACTGTAAGCTTACTAATCACACAGTAATAATGTATATTGCCATTTTTAATATTTTCATTGCTATTTGTGAAATTTAAACGTTAATTCCCAAAGTATTTACCTTTACAGGGGGAGCAGTTTTTCAAACCAAGTACAAACTTACTACACACTCTCAAAGCAAAGTCAACAGGATTTGTGGTGTCCATGTGGATTTCACCACGCAGCCTTTGACAATCCAAACTCAAAACTCTTTAGAAGGTGTGGGATGTATTAGCACAGATTACTTCTGCCCAGCTAAAGGTAAGGATACAGCCCAGATTACTCTCCAGCACAGGATGAGAGAGTGCGAGACAAATCACTCACTGTCTTCTCATAACCATCATCCCAAACCACAGGGAAGTTCTTCTGAGAGCTGACATGACCATTTGGAAAGAGTCGGGGCACATCCTTAACAGGAATAGAATCATAGAATTATCCGAGTTGGAAGGGACCTTTAAAGGCCATCTAGTCCAACTCTCCTGCAGTGCACAGGGGCACCTACAGCTGGATCAGGTTGCTCAGAGCCCTGTCCAGCCTCACCTCGAAGGTTTCCAGGGACAGGGCATCCACCACCTCCCTGGGCAACCTGTGCCAGTGCTTCACCACCCTTAGTGTAAAAAACCTTTTCCTTATATCCAGCTTAAATCTCCCCTCTCTCAGTTTGAAACCATTTCCCCTAGTCCTATCACAACAGACCCTGCTAAAGAGTCCGTCCCCTTTCTTGTAGCCCCCCTAGTGGAACTTCCATGCATACAGAGGCTGAGTGCAGAAACTGAAAACGAAACAGCTTCTTGATGGGGGTATTATACGGGAATGGACTTGACCGAGTAAAGCATCAAATTCACTGCTCTCTCTGCTGCGAGTTGTACCTTCAGTTACTGGGCAATTTTAGAAGCAACAAGATCGTAACACTACTCAGCTTTTAATCACTTTATATCAACCATCCCAGAGCAACAGGCATGCTTTAAACTTACTTGTAAATGAAGCTCTTTATCCAACTGACTAATACCTTGGGCGAGTTTTGCTAGTTGCTCAGCTATCACAGCCTGATGGATAGACTGTGAAGTGTAAGCTTTCACATCAAAGTCTTCTCTGAAGAAGTCAGCATAACATTCTGGAAAAGATTTAGATTTTATCTTCATGCTTCAAACCAGCTGTATTTCTGGACCTACGGCATGCAGTGCTGGACGCTCAGCTACACCCAATGTAACAGCACGCATCTCTACAGCGCATAACACAAAACAGAATGCTGATGTCTGAAGAGACTGCAATCAAGAGTTTATTCAAACAAGTTTGGAGCTGATGATTGGCTTTGTTTTTTTGTAACTGGTAAAAAGGACCCATGTTCCCTTATTCCCCCCAGCCTTTTCTTGAGCAAGGTGCACTGAAAGGTATCAATACCTCCTTCAGGCTTCATGAATGTGAGCAGGGTGAGGCTGCTGAGGCTGTACCCGTAACCAAACACACACCACTCACCGAGAATCACAGCAGCAAAACACAACAACTTCATGAAATCCTATGGCAGGTCACAGCTGCGTTAAGTTACACTAAATTAGGAAATTACCTACCACAGTGGTGACTTTTAATAAAGTAAGATGTGTTCTAGCTTGAGCAGGAGGCTTACTAGCATTACCAACTACCACCGACACCTCAGCGTCCCCCTTCAGCGCACTTTTTCCCGTCAGAAGCAGGGGAGCTTCCCGAGCAGCCCCACCGAAGGGAGCCCCGCGGGCAGCACAGCCACGGGACCCGGGGCCCGCCCTCCCCCTGCCCTCCG
>VXAV01007584.1:246160-257922 GCA_013399715.1 Alectura lathami
GTGCGCGGCGGCGAGGCCGGGAGCGAGTGCAGGCGGCCGGGCCGCTTTGTTTCGCCGGGTGCTGAGAGGAGCGTTCGCCGTACATGAGCGGGGACGTCGCAGAAAGTAAACGGTGCCCGGGGAGGGAGCCGGTGGAGTTGTTTCGGCCTGGGCGCGTTGTAAAGATATGCGCCCCGATGGTCCGCTATTCGAAGTGAGTAACTGGCTGTCGGCTGCCTGCCTGCGGCGTGTCTGCTGGGGGGAAAGTTTGTCCCCATCCGTGGAGGTGCTCAAGGCCAGGCTGGGTGGGCCCTGGGCAGCCTGGTCCAGTGGGTGGCAGCCAGCCCACGGCAGGGGGCTGGGGCTGGGTGGGCTCTAAGGCCCCTTCCAACCCCAGCTGTTCTGTCATTCCATGATTCCGTGATTCTATGACATAAAAACAGAGGAATATTACCTTCTTCTCGTGCAGTTATTTAAGGCTGCAGTAGACGTGGGACACGTTTATCTTATGGTGGTATTCAGACATCCCCAGCACTGCATGTAAGAGCAGCATTGTAGCGTATCTGACCAGATAACTGTACATCTGTTTTATGTTTCTAGATATCTGTATTGCTGTGTATCCGTCTCTTCCATTTCTCTGCAGGTTGGCTTTCAGGACGTTGGTTAGGAAATACAGCTGCGATTTGTGTTACACGCCGATGATAGTGGCGGCCGATTTCGTGAGATCGGCAAAAGCCAGAGACAGTGAATTCACAACAAACAGAGGTATTCTTGTAAAATAAGCTGTTGCTTTTTTGGAATGTTTTATGTGGTGATAAACCAAATTGGCCAAGGGAATGAATTCTGTCACACAGCTTGACACCCATAACAGTTTAAGGAGACTGTATCTGATTAATGTGGAATTTTGCTATGGTTTTACAGCCACTGCTTTTACACTTCCAGTGGTAGCATGTCAAATGAAATAGTGAAAACTTTGTCTTCACCTGAAATCAGGACCCACAGGCTGGTTTAGGTGTGCGGTAGGCTGGTCCCGACCAGCAGGGGTGCACCAGGGAGCTGCTCGCTCGTTCCCCTGTTCCGTTCCTGAGAACAGGAAAAGGAAAAGCAAGGAGAACTCCTGTGTCAGGATAAAGACAGTTCAGTGAGTGAAGGATGAAAACAATTGATGCAAAGGCAGTCCCTCCCCACCTCACAACAGCAGACCAATGCCCAGCCAGTCCCCAAGCAGTGGCTACATGGGAACACAACTTCCACCCCCTCAAACCACTTGCGTCTTCCCTTACCGGTTCATCTTTGTTGCTGAGCGTGACGCTATGTGCTATGGAATATTCCTTTGGCCAGATCAGCTGTGCTAAGTCTGTCCACTCCAAATTTCTTGCCCTCCCCAGCCTATTTGCTTGATAGGGGACAGACAGTGGTAAAAGGAGAGTTTTGACACTGCCAGCACTGTTCAGCAAAAGCTGAAACTGGGCTGTATTATCAGCGTTTTTGCCACAAATTCAAAACACAGCACCATATGGGCTGCTATAAAGAAAGTTAACTTGATTCCAGCCAGACCCAGTACAAGCTGATAGTAAGATTCTTCTGCCAGCAATTGCTGTTTCTTGTGTCTATCAGAGATGGGTACTTAACCCACTGCCAGATAAGGTTTTCTGGTTTCTAACAAAATTAAGAGGGTTGTTCATGGAGACAAAATTAATAGACAGGACAGCTGATACAGGGATTGATAAAGGAAACAAAATTATAAATTATCTGGTGTGCTAAATGGAAGGTGGACTGAGATATCAACAGAATTATACAAGGAGCAAGAAAAGCCCAGGAAGCTGAAGCATAGCTGGGGCTGACATGGAGAAGCAAGGCTTCAAACATGATACAGGAACATAACTAGAACAGAATAAAAAACAAACAAAAAAAAGGATTATAAGGAGTTGTACAGAATCCTGGCTATGAAAAGAGAAAAGTAGTGTGAAATATCTGGGAAGAGGTAACAACATAGATACAGATCTGCTGGCATGAAGTTGTAGTAGAAAAGCGGAACAAGGAAGCATGGGCTAGGGGAATGGAGGAAGCGCCGATAATGTGCTAGTCAGATTGGCCTGTAGGCTCTACGAAGTGTGATGATTTCATTCATTCATGCCACTGGTGGTTTTGTAAGTGTATACGTTATAGTAGTGGAAGTGTAAGTTGTGATTTTCATGCATTTGGAGCCTGCAATTGCAGTTCTTGCTCTTCATTTTTTTTGGCATTAACGTTACTGTGTTGTGTATTTCTAAAATAGAGGTAGATGTTCCCTGTGGCTGCTGCTAAAAATTGAATTATGGCTAGACTTAGCATTTTTATTACTTAATACTCAACCAAAAAACTGGGAGTGTGGGATTATTCCAATACATTAGCTGTAACAATATAAGTCTCTTCAGCTAGAGCACTGTTTAAATGGACACTGTATTGAAAATATGCAAGTTATTTTGGGGGCTCGCTGGAGTTTTAGGGAACTTACAGAAGTGTCTGAACTTGTTTGAGAAGATACTGCTGCCCTCTCTGACTTAAGCTCCACTTCAAGAACTATGTGTTTTCCACTAAGATAATCTTCAGGAGCACTTGAGGTTGGTTCAGTACCAGAAGTGCACATGCCTCACACATTTGTTGGATCTTCTCTTTCCATTAATGCTCAGATACTTGTCTTACCCTGTTCCCCCTTCCTCCTAACTGCAGCAATAGTTTATATGGAAAGTGAGTGTTAATACTGAAATATTTTTAGATGCCTTTAATGAAATGCTGTAGGTGTAAAAGAGGAGAGCCTGTTCCGCATGACCATCTGGCTCTCTGCAGGGGCTTAGTAAATCACAGATAGTTCACCAGACCCCAGCTGAGGAGCACTGACACTTTGGTTTCCCACTTCAGCCAAATCTGTGAAAGCTGCCTCTGACTGTGTGTTCTCATTCCAACTCTGCATTTTGGACAAAACCCAGCCATGCTGGCACAGAAGAGGAAAAGGGACCTGAGATAAGGGAGGGAAGGGAGAGTTTGCAGGGAACTCATCCTGCAGAAAGGAGCTGAGCAAGCTTCCAGCCTTGGGAAGACGGACAGCTGTGTCAGCACAGCAAAGGGACAGCATGTGGACAAGTTTCAGGGCTCACAGAATGCCCTCTGGGTCCCCCTGGCCCAACCCCACTCCAGCAGGGACACCCAGAGCAGTCCACATCCATGCGGCTGCTGAAGATCTCCAAGGAGGAGACCCCACAGCCTCTGGGCAGCCTGTGCCAGGGCTCAGCCGGCTGCACAGTAAAAAAAAAAAAAGAAATGATGGTTTCAGGAGAATGTTCAGACAGCACCTTCTCTGTTCCAGTTTGTGACCATTGCTTCTTGTCATGTCACTGGGCACTTTTAATGTTAAGGTGTTCTGGGTCTAATACCATCCAAGAACAATACACAATACAAAGGAACAATAACTGAAGAAATTATTTTTCCATTATTATTTTGTGAATAGTCTGAATTAATAATGCTGCTTTTAAACAGGTTATCGATTTTGACAAGAAGTTATCAATTGTAAAACAAAGTGTACTTCTTTAGATTTTTAAGAAAGTTAAACACTAGCATTTAAATAATGAAACGTTCAAACTCAGATTTTTTTCCTTCTTTTTTTTCAATCTCTGAATGTCTTTTCATTGGAGTAGGTGATAATCCACTGATTGTTCAGTTTGCTGCCAAAGAAGCACAGGTTTTATGTGACGCTGCCCATATCGTCTGTCCTTTCGCAGATGGAATAGACCTAAACTGTGGCTGTCCTCAGAGGTAAAGATTTGAAACAACTGATGAAGTATGATTAAATAACTTGAGAATAAAGGATGCTCGCCTTCATTTTCATAGCTGTTTCTGTCTTAAAAATAGACTTCGGGATTGAAACAGCTCTTTAACCTGTCAGACTGAAATTTGTGTGTGGCAAGACACTCTTCTGAATGCTCTGAGATGCCTGTTGCCATGGTGAGGCTGAGAAAACCAGGTGTATTTGCCAAGTTGCCTATTCTCATTTCTGAGATAGAGTGCTGGCTCAGAAGTGAAGTGTCCATCTCTACTTAACAGCTGTTAAATATGCATTGCTAATGCCACGCTGTAGCATTTGACTTTCAGAGAAAGAGCTCTGTTGCAAATTATCCTGAGAGTGTTTTGAGAAATAATGTGGCAATTCCCAAAATAATGAGGCATGTCCCTGATGTCTCAGACTCCTGCAAGTGAAGAACAGTCTCTAAAATGTAATTATACAGCTTATATTATTCAGGAAGTGCTGAACAGAATTCCTTCCATCTTTTATTAGGTGTAGAAGTACAATGAATTAGTGATCCACCTCTCACTTACATTGTTAAAGATTTTGTCTCGACAGAGAAACAGAGTAGTAATGCACAAATGAAGAGTCTCACTAACTGGTTCAATTGAGAACTGTTTATTATGCACCTGTCAGCCAGTCTTTTTCTAAGTAAAACCCTAAAAAATAAATACAGGATAGCAAGAGATAATATTGTGATGCAAATACTTAATTTGTCTGTTCTAATTAGTTGTCTTGACTTAAAATTGTAATATGTGAAAAAACAGTTCTGGAGAGATCTGAGACTTCCACACAGAAGTGTATTTTTTTCTAAGCTAACTACAGCTAGGTATGTCAGACTGCAAGTTCTTTTCAGGCCAAAATTTTATGCTTACATTTGAATCATTTGTTTCATGTGCATGTTTGTTTCAGTATAGGAAAACTGTGCACACTTGATCTGCCTGTGCAGGAAAAATTATTTAAAGAAAGAAATGCTGCTGTTCAGGAAAAGCAAAGGTTTTCTCCTGGCAATCAAAATAATTGTTTTGTACTTGAGGGAAAATATACTGTTATTGAAATCAGATTCTTATTCCACTTCAAAAATCTTCCTTTTCAACCCAAAGTAATCTTCTGTTGAAAAGAAACTCATGACCCAATGGAAGGGGAAACATCAAACCCTTTTATTTATGGTCTAAGCCATTGTTAATTACATGTTTATTTATCTTCCTGGTAAGCCTATTTTGTGGATAGAAAATTGAACTATAAGAGATTGGTTACTTGTCCAAAATGGTAACAGCAAAACAGAGACTGGGCCAGGCCCTAAAAGCTGGTGTCACACCGTGGATGTGTCATCGAACTACAGCCGCCGTTATCTCTGTTTACTCAGCCACACATTCTAAAGGCTATAAAGGAACTGATGTATTTCACTGAAATTGATCTGCACTTTTCAAATGTAGAATACAAATGATATATATTTTTTTTTAAAGATGGGCAATGGCAGAAGGTTATGGTGCTTGCTTAATAAACAAACCAGAGCTAGTCCGAGATATGGTGAGATGCGTACGGAACCAGATCGACAATCCGAGGTTTTCAGTATCTATTAAAATAAGGTACGCCCAGTAAGTACTATTTGTGGTACATGGAAAAATCCTTTTAGCCTTTTTCTAAAGATAAAGATGTTAGTGTAATAGTTACACAATCATGTATGTACTTCTATTAATGCAATTTTACAAAGCATATTATTTCCTTAAACCTGAAGACTACTGAGATTTTCGACCCCGAGTGGTAAGAATATCTGGGGCAGATAATCCCAGACTTAGATGGCAGAACCAGCACAGCCTGTGGCTACTTACCCAGATACCAGAGTGGATGCCAGAATTTTCTTGCAATCCAGAAGACATGAAAGTACAAGTTGAAAGGTTTAGGAATCCGTGAAAGAAAAGTAATACATGGTCTATAACCATGGGGACTTGCTTTGTGAACTGTTAGGGGCCAGAGCCACAACAGCTGTTGCCTATAAAAGTCAGGATAACAAAGCTGGGAACGGGTACCCACAGCTGCTGTAAGGACATGTTCTGCTTCCCTTCATCACTTTCTGAACTTGCGTAAACTGTTGATCTACATTGCTTTGCACCACTTCATCCACTCTTTCTTGTCACATCCCATGTGGCTTTTGCCTATGGTTAAGTTTCAACTCAGTTTGCAATCCCTCAGGAAAGGAGAACTGTTGTAAATAAGATTTTTTTCCCCACAAAGTTATGCAAAATAATGGTAATTATTTTAGAATCTTTTGGGCACCCTTGCTTAATCTCTATGAAATGCACCATCCATGCTTCAGAGATGGTATGTAATTGAGAAATGTGAAATGAAATGGTGTTTTCAGTAAATTAAACTTGTACACCTATTAAATAAAATCTCTTTACCTTCCAACAGTAGTATTTTCTTTATACAAGTATTTATAGAAATCTCTGGTGACTCCTCTTTGTGGAGCAGGGCTTTTACACAGTTCAAGTAACTTGCTGGCTAATATTTTCATGCCTTGGAATTTTAGGATACATGAAGACTTAAAAAGAACAGTTGACCTATGTCAGAAAGCTGAAGCAACTGGAGTTTCATGGATTACAGTACACGGGAGAACTGTAGAAGAAAGACATCAGCCTGTACATTATGATGCAATTAAAGTAATTAAAGAAAACATGTCTATACCTGTTGTGGCTAATGGAGACATTAAAACTTTAAAAGATGCTGAAAATGTTCATCACCTGACAGGAGCAGATGGTAAGATTAAACATATGCTATTTTCTAAGTAAACTTACAAATTAAATTTCTGCGTATTTATTTTGGCTGTAAGTAGGACGTAGTTTGAGTCCTGTTCCCTCTCTGAGGAGACAAACAAAGGATGATGTTTTAGATCATCCTTATAAACTCAGAAACAGAATCACTTGCAATCATCAGACCACCAGAGCATTGTTATTCAAAGCCACAAACAGGTTTCAGAGGCAAACTGCAATAAAAAGCTCTTTGTTTAATTACGCTGTCAGCACTCAGTAGTGGAATTAGTCATGGAGTTTGGGGGACCTTCAGACATCCATTCTGTCTGTTTATGGAGCCGATCGTTTACTACAGAACTGTAGACTGTGACTTGGAAACCTCTACTTCCTGCACATTCCTACAGTATTTCAGTGGAACTTGGCTGGATTTATCAGACAGTTTGGGAATGTAGTTGCAAATGCACTGGCTTATTCAGAAGGCAAAGATTTCCTGCAGACCAAGAGCCCTGAGATCTCTATAACTGAGACAGTGAGGTGTTAATGGATGATGATCCTAGGCCAGTGAATCAGCGGAGCTGCACTAAAAACAACTTAAGCGTTGCACTACTCCCGTATCTTTCCATCATAATTTTTTGTTAAAAAGGTGGGCTTATATTTGTGTAGCAAATAAAAACAAAATACTATTGAATTGCTGTTTTAAAAGTAGAAAATAAAGGCTTCTGTGTCCTGTGTTTTACTTTAGAATTTCCAGAAGGATATGTCATCTAGTTGGACTAGTTGAGAGGTGGTGCAGGTACTCAGGGGCTTGGGTTGTTGAGCTAATTGCTTTGGTATAGAGACAATGCTCGTCCCTGTTATTCTCCCGTCAGTTGTCCTAATGGATGCTATAAAATAGGTGCTATAAAATATATATATATATATATATAATGTTAAATTTAACTATATTGTAACTTACCTTCTTTAATTTGCAATTTGAAGGTGTGATGGTGGCTAGAGGACTCCTAGCAAATCCAGCTATGTTTGCAGGATATGAAGAAACACCTTTGAGGTGCATCCAGGACTGGGTTGACATTGCTCTTGAGCATGGAACTCCTTTTACGTGTTTTCACCACCACTTAATGTACATGATGGAACGGATAACTTCGAAACAAGAAAAAAAAGTGTTTAATGTTTTATCAAGTACCTCAGCAGTTCTAGATTATCTGAATGATCATTATGGTGTGTGATAACTGGAAGTGTTTTAATTGTATGTAAACTTGGATTTTGCAATTGCTGACACATTGCTATGGTTTTACTTGGCCTTCTACTTATAAAATTCATAACAGTGTAAATAATTTTAATACAGCTTAACATTGGGATCAAGCTGATACTTTGTATTTTTAGTATTTTTATACCAGCATATTTCACTCAATAAATATTCCATATTTCACAAACTTGTAATCCTATTTACAGTGCATTACTGTACAGAGGATTGACTGTTGTAAGACTGCAGTAATTTATTTTTTACCAGACAACTGCATACAGCAATACGTTAGCAAAACTAAGGCCTTTTTCAATGAGACTTCCTAAAATCAGAACTACTTATAAATAATACCAAAAATTTCAGACCAAAAGGAATACAAAGGGAGCAATTATAGAAATATTTGCTTCAACGGACATAAGACATGAGATGTGCTTTTAAATTTTAGTAGACTTTTCAAGCTTAAAGGCTGTGAGACCTCAGAGCCCAGCATAGTGCCCTCTCAAATTAGATGTTCCCTCTGCAATCTAAAACCTTCTAAACTTGTAACTCCACACTTAATTCCACGCTTAATATAGTGAAATATGTGTGGAATAATGTGGAATACATAGAAAGTGAAGGATGGAAGGAGAGAGTAAAATGAAGAGAGAGTTTGAATCATGTACAGACCTAGATGGATCTAGAACACGAGACCTGAAAGTTCACTGTAACCAAATACAGTACTGGCTATCTACCACACAGTAATCATAGGAAAGATTAAAACGCAGTCATCTACCAAACTAGAACTTTATAGGTCAAAGAAAAGCTGACAGATTCCCTCACTAGGGCTCTTCCATCCTGCAGGCATGTTGCTTGTCAAAGCATGACAGCCATTTGGCTTTGGATCTTTGTATAGGAGGAAAACAGTGAAAATTGTAACAAGATAATAATATTGCACACCAGCTGCATTTGTTCTGCAAGGGAAACTTCACAAATCTCTGCAGTACAATTATTTGTAATCAAATAATTTGTTTCCTTTCTATGTTTACACAGAAATTCATGCAAGAAATTCCTTAGTTTTCTAACTCTGATACTTCCATGAATATACAAGTGAATGGTTCTAAATTTTGTAAATAAATTACTTGCTTTGGTATACAATTGTAATTTGGTTATTACACTGAACACTATGACAACCTGGGGGAGGGAGTGTTGTTTTTGATGCCATTCCACATTCTGTTGTTTAGATATATACGTTCTCACAGTATCTTGTAATGCAGTGGCAAAAAAAAACTTGCTTATTTTTCATAGTGAATATGTTCTGATTTAGGTACACAAACAAGAGTTTGAAGAGCGTGACCTGAGTCATCAAGTCTAGTTCACTGTTCGAGACAGTGAAGTTATAAACTCTTCTGACACGGGCTGAATTTCCAGTCCATCCAATTACAGTGCAATACTCAGTTCTCCTCAATTCTGAAAATGCCTTGAGCCTCCTGCATCAAAATGGACTTGCTTAAGAAAGGGATTCTTGAAAGTATTAGCTAAGCCCTGTGTTAGAATTTACATAAGATTTAGCAAATCATTAGCCACAGGAGCAGAAAAAAAAGACAAAGTTATTTATTATAATTAAAAACCACAAATGCAAGGCTTTTTTTTTTTTTTTTTTTTTTTTAAATAGTGGGGAAATGGTATTTTAGAGGACTTGAAATACCTTGACCTACTTAGGGACTGAATACTTGATGATTTTGAAGGCAGCAGTTGTTGTGCCTGTGTGACATCAATCACAGAGACTTCTGCCTGAAGTACAAGACCTAGGCTGCAGTTAATATTGCTAGTAGTTACAGAGCGCTTGATCTGGCCATTTATGCATCATGAAAGTCAATGGAAGTTTATCATTCCATTATGTCGGTGAAATGAACAGATGAGAGCGGACTAGTATGCTTTCTTCCTCTTGTCAATTTTATCTGCATCTGAACATGTTTCACTGTGTTAACACAGAATAAATTGCAAAATTTGAGTTTTAAAACCATGCTTTGAACAGCCCATATTGTTTGTATATACACGCTAAAGATATCCCTATGGCAGTTAGTTATTTAACTTCCAGTTTTTAGAATGCAGTTCTATTTCTTATTATAAGCCTTTTAAAAAGGTTTATAACATTATATGGGAAAACTACAGTTTAAAGCCAACAGATGTATTCCTTCCCTAGTGATACTGTTTGTAACATCACCAGGTCTTCCATTTTCTAGCTAATTTCAATTTTCAAAAAGTTACTCTGTTCCTTGGCTACCTCAGACCTCATTCCAGGCTGGTGGGAGCGCTCGGCAGTTGCAGTTGAAGCACGCAGCAGTCGCTGCAGGGGGAGCCTTTCTGAGATCTTATGGAGCTCCTGGAGTGACAAAGCAGACTCCAACTCTCGGGCAGTGGGGATGTGCAAATATAGTCCTGTCAGCAGGCTACTGGAGGGCAGCCTACAGTGCTAGCAAGCAGCTCAGAAATGGAAACCAGTCTGCAATTAAAGGAGAAAAAGTCTTTGATAACATTTTAACAGTTTCAATAAAGTATAATGGCTGTAGGCCAACAGCTAAAATGTAATAACCAGGACATATTAAGAGGTTATGTTTTGTCAGTGCTTCTGATTACATGTTTATGAAAACGTGTTAGAAATGCTTCTTAAAACCCATGCTGCTTCCACACTATAGATAGGATTGAAATGGCTGGCTGTAATATTTGCTCCAATATTTGCTGTGGATAAACAATTATTTGGAATGTAACTTTTCATCCAGACATTGCTTGGCAGCAACTAAGAAAACATGAACACACTGGCACAATCCCCAAGCCGCAGACCTGGGAAATTTTAAGTGCAAACAATTTCAGATTAAGAGCAGCTGCGAACAACTCTGCTCAAAACTGCTTATGCAAGAACCACCCAGCCATTTCACTTCCAAGAGATTAGAGTAACAAAGAGCTGCTATTCACACTATTTAAGCTACATCATTTTGATGGAAACTAATTTGGACAGAATTCCCAAGAGCAGCTCAGGTATTTGTGTCAAGAAGGCTGGTCATGCCCAGCTAGACTGGGTAACCTCTTCCTCAGCACCTTGGGACCTGTTGTTAGGGCTGCAGGCAGATCAGCTGAACTAACTGTCCAGGGTGAAGTTGCTGGATGTGACCTGCAACACAGTGTGAGAAGCTAGAAACAGCTGCAGATGGTGCTGGGAGGGGTGGCTGATTTCACTGGTGGTTAAGTAGGAGTTACGTGAAAAACAGCTGAACAACAGAGATAACCAAAGAGTTTTGGGGGTCCCTTCAGAAGTAGAAGCTTGCAGAGCTAACAGTGCCTTATAACTATACCAGTACCTCAGTAATACCACACAAGGCCAAGATTAGCTAAGTCATGGTATCAGAAGTGCTGAACGTGTTACAGGTGTAACAAGAGGGGCAGCAGGGAACAGAGGTGAGAGGAGTTATTTTGTGGGAAAGAATTGGAGTTGCAAGTAGCTAAGATGGTCCGCAAATAGGAAAATGGATATTAATGCATGGAAATAACATGCTTGGAGCCTTGTTATGCTGACAAAAATCACTGCACGCAACACAAAGGATTTTCTGAGGGAATGCAGTTTTGTTCGTGAGGCCCAGACAGGCCTGTTTGACAGTACCCGAGACTTGTTTGGTTGATAGTCTGGTGTCTTAGGAATACCGGCAGTGCTTTCTTAGTGAGAACAGCTTTACGGATCTCCTCCGGGCCCCCAGCCAGCGCCCGAAACCCGGGGCGACATCCGCGGGCACCTCTGATGCCTTCAGAGACAGCGGGGAGATGGACAAGGGGAGTCCCTAGTCCTGCCCGGGTGGGACCGACGGAACCACCCCCTCCCACCCGGAACGAGCACAGCTGCCCCGGAGCCTTCCCCGCGAGGCGCCCAGCCCAGCACCGCCGCCAGCCCCGGATCCCCTCGCTCCCTCCGCCGCGTCAGCCAGCCCCGGCCCGCCCCACC
>VXAV01007585.1:23160-35842 GCA_013399715.1 Alectura lathami
ACAGTATAAATACAGACACAAGATGCCCATCTCCAAAAATGGCTTCCTTGCAATTCTTTTTTTTTTTTTTTTTTTAAGTGCTAAATGCTGATGGAATTCTGTTTTAGGTCCTTGCTAAGACTGGATAATTTGCTGGTATAAATCAACTATGATCAGTTTTATTAACAGCCTATAATTTGAGGTGCTTCATGCTTCCGTGTGCTTCCCTGTCTGTCTGCTATTCATACACTGTCTCTTAGCAGTGTTCTTACTCTCAACGTACACAGCGTAATTGGTTCTGACCCACAACATCTGAGAAACAAAATACAAAGTTATTTGCAGAGAGAAATTAGTTGGATACAGCAAAGCAAGGTTACGCTCTAGATCAGACTGTTTATCTAGTGAATGAGAGCTAAAGGTGGTAGAATTAGCATCTTCACCTTTCACATTAAAGTAAGCTTAAAATAACCCAGGAACCATGGGTTTTCTTGCTGATTGAGGAGAAGACTAATTATAAGTGATACCTACCCTGGAAGAAATGTTTGGAAAGCTTAGTAAAGGAAACTCAGGCTGTTGTCCAGGACTTATGCTATTAAGTGTATTAATGACATTAAATCTGTACCCAGAAGTGTCCAAAAATGGACTGTTTACCAGCTCAGCCATATATGTGTGCTGGTTAATTCTGCAAAATCTTTTAAAAACACTTCCCAGTGTTTTACTCAACTGATTTATCTATTAGGATTGTAACTAAACAGTTCACCTTTAAGACTATCACAGCCTTAAAGTTCTTCATGAATTCCTTTCACTTTTCTTTCCTAAATAGCCAAATTTCTCTTCAAAGATTGAATTTAATGAGCATCTTTAAATAAATGGTGTTTTATCAGTTAATGTAGGGATGTAAGGATCAGCTTAGTGGAATATATAAATAATTGATCTACTCTGTTGTTCATCTAATCCAATCTATCGCCTATAGTGAAAGACAGGCAAAAAATAATTACTAATGGACCTGGAAAAAGTTGCAGTGTTGTACTGTAGGAGATGCTTATGTCTGACCCTCCCACTTTAAGAAACCCCAGAATGAGAAAAATTAATGACTTTTTAATCTTTTTTTTGTATCTCATTCTAGTGTATACTTCATTCACAGACCTCATAGTCTAAAGTGTTGAATGTTTCCAGTAAAATACTGAGTACCTCTAACTGCCATCAGTTCAAAATATGCACGAATCATGGTTCTTATGGATTAGATTAGGAGCAGAACAGTTTAACCTGTTGAATTTATCTTTCATTTTAAAATTCAGTCTTTATAATTCTTCATTTTGTAATCACCATCCATTGTTCTGTTTGTTCGTATTCTGTTGGTATGTCATTTATGTTTACGTGCATTGTGTTATTTCCCCTTTCGTTTTTCTCTGTGTGTATTTCTCTGGCCGTTCAGGTTTTTTTGTTTGTTTGGAATAACTGCACATGCACACATGCATGCTGGGCTGATTGCAATGACAGAGAAAATGAGATTAAACACCAGCTTATGTAGAATTACATTCTCACCTCTGGCCTGCTAAAAATAAATTCAGATATCTGTCCCATGCTCCCAGTTTGCACAGAGATAATGTATATCCAAGAAGAAGGGATAACATTATCTGAAGGTATCACACAGGTGCAGTAAACATTGTATCAGGGGTAACTGCAATATAAAGAGTGCTGTTCTGATTTTAGGTTGTAGTCATGATTTAATGTTCTTTTCATTATGATAATTATTTTTGTTTTAATGAACCACTTGTACAGAAGCTGAATACACTCCTTTTCTATCTGTTTCACCTGGACAGTTAGCATAATTCATTGCGGTGCAGACATAAGAGTTAGTACAGAATTAAAATTCACATTTCTGTAGGAAATGCTCTTATTGTGCAAATATAATGATATAGAATCTCATGGTATATAGAAATGTTTGTTAATGACATGCTATGATTTGGCATCATTTTTGAAAGAAAAAACACAGTTTTTCTTTGCTGTTTTAAATCACTTTAATTAATTGTCATCATCCATATGTTTTCTCTTGAATGAGTAAAATTCAGTGCAACCACTCTACCATGAAAAGATCTTTGTACTTATTTTTCTTTGGATGGAGATGGATAGAAACCTTGCAAATTAGTTTAATGGGTTGCAGTTATCTGAGCTCTATCATTAGGGTTATTTATCTGTTATTTCCCTACTCTAAAAAGAAACAGATGCAGTATAAAAGTCCTATGAATTAATTTTGAAATGCCATTTTCAGTGCAAAGAAAGTCAACCCTTCCTAGAGAAGAGAAAGCTAAGCACAGCCCTAAATGCAGCACTAGGCACTAAAGGCAGCACTGCAAAAAGTCACTGTAACTGTCAAGGCATAATCTGTCCATTTTGTTAATGTGAAGATTGCTCTTGTAGAGTTCTGTGTTGAAATCGTACAATACTTCCTTTTTTTTTTGGATCCTGAATTGGAATCAGATCTCTAATTCCTGAAGGGAAAGTAGCTCTCGGAGTTCTTATAAATGGTATTCACAACTTTAAATGAGTTCCTATGGACAGTGGTGGAAGAGAACCTGAAAATATGAGGTCTTTGCAGCTTTGTCTGGTGTCTGAATGTTTAACCATTTGTTTTCTTGTCCTCCCATGTAACATGTTTCTCCTATGAAACTAAATTGTGATAAAAATAATTCAAGTAATTTAAAAATTCTGGTCTTAGTACTTTCTGAAATTCAAGATTTTACTGGCTGTTAGCAGCAATATGAACAATTTCCTAGCTTACAGTATTTCAGAATTTAAGCTACAAGAAGTTAAAACAGCTTTTTCTTTATCTGATAGGAGCAATCTTATTACTAGAAAACTTCTCTAATCATTTTTTTTTTTTTTTTAACAATGCAACCAGTAAATACATGCATGATTTGCAGTTTGGGATTTTTAACTGCAAATCTTATATGATTCTTCCTATTGTGCCTATATGATTTTTACCACAACTTTGAAGTTCTGTCATTAAGAGTTTCTTAGAAGCAAACCAACTTTTGAAATCCTTGCCAATGTCTTTCAACATTTGTTTAAACTGGGAAGGGATTTTAATGCAGATTTTTGAGTTGCTACTAGCACAAAAACCTCATAAGCTTTGTGTGCAATAAATATATTTCATTATGGAAGCAATACACAGCTCTAGAAATACATCAGCAGTGGTGTTCTGGGACGCTGGCGAGTGCTGTGTGCTGCTCTTGCCACAGAGCAGCTACTGATGGAGGTCGTGCTATGTGCTCCCTGGGCATCCGACTAACCATGAGCCCTGCAGCAGAGGCTCAGCTGTGGTGGCACTGGGCCACTGCCAGCATCTCTTACTGCTGGGGGCAATTGCGTTTACACCAGCTGTGTGCAGTGGGAAGGAGAGTGGGCCAGCGGAGGAGCTGCAAATCAGGCAATCTAAGTTTCTGCTGGAAAATGTATGTTTCCTGTTCTTATCACATACATCAAAACCAAAGAACCACAGTATATATATGTGGCTTCCCACATTATTGCTCTACATTTTTAATAGGAACAGTACTGACGTGAAATTAAGCAGGGCAGATAATGATATATAAAAAATGAGTGAGAAGCTGAATGACTCCATCTAGCTATATAGTGCCACAAGCTTTGGCACTCTGCCCGTGAATTGTTACATTATTCTAATTATTCTGATTATTTAGTGTATCCAGACATCCCTAACAGAAGTTTTATTCTAATGTGAGCCTTTCTTTCTGTTACATTAGAGAGGAGCTGACTAAGACATTTTTTAATATGATAGCATGTATCTTCCTTTTTTGAAGATTTCTTTTTATTCAGCAAGAGTGCTTGTTGTGTTGCAGAGAAATCAAACCGTCACCAGTTCTCTTATACCCTGTGCAATTCACTGGAGTCATAATGCTAGGCAAGCACTAATGCTGGAAGAGAATTAGGAGTGATAGCAAACAGTAAATGAGGTATGGCATTCGAGTGTAGTAGCATGGCAAGAAAAAACCCTTACTGATGTTGGATTCCATAAGCATCAGATCAAAGTCTGAGGAGGAGGGTGACAGGGAGCTTGACAGTTGCTTTCCTCACAAGGAACTGGAAACTAGCACTGGCTAGGCAGTGGTACCAGCGTACCGCGGAGTGTGGGTAATTGGGAGGCCATGCCGAGCACTTCAGGAAGCTTTCTGCCATTCTTAAACAAACACTCTCTATTTAAATTCATGAAAGTAGCACTGCGTCCTCTTCCTCAGCTATAATTGGAGACAAACTCAGTTAAGTTCATGGACCACTTCTAACTGATACTGCTTAAACAAGCAGGAAGAGGAGATTTTCTCTCCTCTACTATTTGCCCTTTTTTTCCTACATAAGTTTTTCAGTTGCTGCAAATCTTTTCAGATGCAAACCTCAGTCCTCAGCTGGTATCACTGTCAAACTAATTTCATCAGGAAGTATTTCAGCTCCCAGGTGGATCATTATCATTCCTCATATTCATTACAGTAACAACAACAACAATAAATAATAACAACAGTGACAATAATAAAAAAAAAAAACTGAGTATCTAGTCAGAAGTCTTGAGATTTTTTCAACTGTAAGAGAATGCCTTGCAATGTCATGAAGACTTACATGTCCCATTTCTAAAAACTCAAGTTTATTCAAAGTATGAGAAGACTGTATGAACAAGGAATGGAACAAATTAGAAGAATGATGGAATGAAAAGATCAAATTTAAGCAAAATTAAAAATATATAACAGTCATCAGTACCTAGCAGTGAAGTCTGCAACAGAATAACATCTTGAAAGAATGAGGTACCATGTCTGAGTCGTTAAACCAAGTCTCACCGGTCTCAACATCTGTTCTACTTAATTCTATGTCAATTTGTCACAGTATGTTTTTTGGTAGAGTTTTCTTTCAGGATGCCCAGTTTGCTCAATGCTGTCTCCTTCACAGTGCTATAAAAGTCTGCATTTACCCTTTGTATAAACATTAGACTATGTATGAAACTTCACCAACAGTATAACTTCTCCACTCTACTTTTTTAAATAGCATTCCTGAATAATTTCATTACCCTGCACATCATTCCAAACTTCTTAAGCTGTTTTAAATATTACATTTCAAACTAAAATAGCAATCCCTTCCGAGATAAGCATACTTTCCATATTTTAAAGCTTATTATTATCTCCTGCAATTACCTCAGCCACAAGGAAGCAGGTTTGAAGTCAGTGGATGTTTCACCACTTTGAAGACAGGTGCTGACTTAGGCGCACTGTTAAAAAAGCTGTATAATTAGCTTTATTCCAGGAGCTGCTGCATTTCTAAAGACTTCCTCTGAGTCACAGTTTCACCTTGCATTCTTCCTTATTTCTAGATGATGCTCATTTAGTGATGCAATAACTCAGATGATTTAAGTTGGGAAATGCGGCTAACCATTTCTCTTTGGGTACTGCTTGGGGGAAGGAAGGAGAGAAGGAAGAGGTCAGCAGCCCTGTTGGCTTCACTTGAGCAAGATAAATCACTCCAGAGTAATGTTGTCCTTATTCTGCATATCTGAAGGCCATGGCAGCCTTATCCTTTTGTTACTTTTCTTTTGTTCAGTGGGTAGATATATAGCCTAGCAATACTATTTGTAGAATGTTTGTAGAGAAATCATTTTAAAATAGGAGTTATAGTTGCTGAGTCACTCCAAAATCCTTGCTGCATGTGCCTATACATGAAAACACCGTTATAGCTCCTGTGTGGCTTTGTTGCCTAAGGGTGAAAGCAGCAGGGTTGAACATACTTTTCTCTGAAGCTTTGTATTTACCTTTGAGAGGAGACTGTCTGGTTAGTTTGATACTTCTATCATGGGTCAGTAACTGCCAGTACTGGATATTATCAAGCTGTTTGTAGCTGAGATAAAATTAATACCAAGAAAAAGGCTCTCTCTGGTCTTCTAATTAATCCCATAGGAAAGCAAAACCTCATTTAAGTTAGAAATTTAGCTGTCGGCAGCATCAAGAAAAGCTGGTTTCACTTCACTGAGCTGAATTAGGACTCCACATTAACAGAATTAAAGGATGTTGCCTTTTTACACTTTTGCATCCATCAAAGCAAAGGTTTAGAAACTTTGTAAACAACTGCACTGCTTCCTTAAGTCCTTGACATAAGAAACAGCATGCTGAGAATACATCATAAAAACAAACAGTATTAGTACTCCCTTTACTGCTCCCCAGTGGAACATCTGCAATATTGTATTTATTGGTCTTCTTTTCACATTGTGAATAACAAGGACTAATTCGGAGCTCTAGTTTTGTAATATTTTTTTTGTTCACGGTATGTATTGATAGACAAATCCAGTTTACACTGTATACTGTTCTTCTGTGCAGCTGTTTCCGAGTTGGGACCTCAGAAGCCAGTGCTAGGTGAGGTTTGTCCAAACTGTGGCACTAGCCTCATCACTGCTTCTTCACAAGAAAGTGCAGGTCAATTGATTGTGGAAGCAAATAGTGACTTTCATGATGTCAGCTTCCACTTATATAAAAGCACAGACATATGAAAATTAAAGATTTTACTTTGCTATGGCAAATGGAGGACAGCTTTTCTTCATTGGTAGGAGATGGGCTGGGAGAGGAAAGTAGATGTGTCTTCTTGTACTCTGTGTGGAAAGAGAATGCGTATTGGTTTTATATGAGCAAAAGAGACCAGGAGGAGAACTTCTAGACTGCAGGAACCTTCTTTCACTATCATGCATAGGCAGGCTTTCGGATTAACTAGGATTTGGGTGACATGCAGTCTGATCTTATGCTGGTTTGTTCTTCTTTTTAGTTGCCAAATTGCATTATTGAAGTTTAAAGCACAATGAATGTTTCCCTAATGTGATTGTTTCACTCCAGCTGGGAGTTTCACAGGAATATTGTGTATTGGTGAAAGTGCCAAAGCATTTGTGAAGGGGTGGCAGGAGCTCATGTAGCCCCTAGAAGAGAAAGAATCATGTATGATGTTGGCTCCAGCTTCAGCATCACCCACACAGCAGAAGTGCAATTAAGGCATACTTGGGCTAAAATAGAATTAGAACTAAGGAGGCTGGCTGCTCCTCTTCTTATTGATTTTTTTTTTTTCCCATAATAATCGTTTCAAAACTATATTGACCCAAACCTGCTCTATTTTTAGTATTTTAGAAAGACATTTTAGAAAGACTGTGCGTAAAAACAGATTTAAAACAAACAATAAAACAAATAAAAAAAAACTTAAACACAGAGAGATTTGTTCCTGTGCTCCCTATTTTACCCCTTATCATTTATTTAGAATCTCATCCTTTGTTTCTTCACTCATAAGAATTATCTTAAATGAATAGTCAATACTCATTGCCTCAAAGAACTAAAATTAAAAGAAATTAAATTTAAATCGGTATTTTACAGGAATAAGATTCCATAAGATTCATTTCTTCAGGGAAAATCCATCTTCTGTGGATGGAGTACTGAGTGATATATCGAAATATTATTACTTTATATTATTAAAACTACTGAGATGTTCATTCCTTATCACTCCAGAGGAAGTGATAGGCTTATTTTACAAGCCTAAATGTCAAGCTCTGAAAACTTAGTTCTGTGAGTGTAAAAATATTCTACTTATCTACATATCTCCATATTCTTCTGTGTGTCTATGTTTAGGCATTTATCATAGAAAATGTTGGTGGCAGTAACACATTAGAAGTTTTATTTTGTGCTGTAAAATGTGTTGTACATGATCTTTGACACATGCACAAGTATGTGATAGAAATCTCTTTACTTCTGATGATTCCATCAGTTTGACAGAAGCCATCAGGTGCCTTATTTTTTAAATCATTCTGTCAGAAATGATATCAAAGTGCTATTTTTGTCTCTGCTACATAGCCATTTGTGTCAAACATTGGTTAACTGTTTTTAATTTTTAGCTGTTATTGCATTCGTGATGATACCTTGGCATAAATTTGTACTGAGCATCAAATTTTATAAATGACACATAAAAATGAGTTTTCATATCGCCATTTAAGACTTATTTTCTTCTAAAGATGATGAGGATTCATGTGAACAGAATGTCACAAATACCTAAGGCTGGAAAGGGGTTGCTGATGAGTGGAATATTGCCAATAGCTGAGCCCCTGCTTGGAAGGTGTGAGGTACGAGGTTCCTCTAGCAGCTCTGCAGAGCTGAGCAGTCATTGCAGCAAGGGATACTGACGACATCTAGTGCTTGAGTTGCTTGACAATTTCAGCAGCATACTGAATTGAAATTACATCTTTAATTCATACTCGTGGGATTTCATTGCTAAACAAAGTATTTGATATATTAGAAAATAATATTACCATCCATTCTAGTCTTTTTGTTTTCACTCTGTGGTTGAAATGTGGTGAGGATTTTGTTTTCCTTACTTCTCCCTCTGAATATTCTTCTTTTGCTAGCCTGCATACCTTTGGTTGATTTGCTACCTCTTGTCATAACAATTCCAGTCCAAATTCTCCAATGCATGAGGAGAGTAATGAGTGTGTTCTGGGTACCCTGCCATTCTGCTGAGCTCTTACACATATGATATTCTGAAAGGGATAAATTGGCAAAACAGGGTTTGGATGTGCTTTAAACTGGGCACAAAAAGTCAAGCAACCTAGTGTTCCTAATCACTTCTGGAAGAGCAGTTTGCTCTCATTCTGATTTTCCTTAGAAAGTTTGTAACTATGATTTATTTATTTATTTATTTCCATATGTTAGTACCGAAATCCAATAATAACTTGATAAATACTAGTGTTAGGTCTGGTTTTGCTTACACTTAGAAAGGTAATTCCTCCCTTGTCTAAGAAGATTGTACCATGTCAGACAGCAGAGCATTTACAAAGACTGGGAGTTTTTGTTTCTGTAAAGGCTGTTATGAATAGTATATTGACAAAAATTGTAGTCTTTCTTGATCCAGTATATAAAATGATTAGAAACAGAGTGATCTGACAGTGAGGTTATAACCTATAGGTTTTGCACCAAGTAGCCGGGGTTAAGTGTCGATCCTCAAAGGCAGTTGAATTTGCCAGTCACATACAGCATTGCTGTTCAGATGGAGACTGAGGATCTGTCACAGCGATCTGATTGGCCCTTTCCTTCAATTTGACTCTTCCAGTGTAGCAGCAATAATTCACTGTTCTTTAAATTACTCTGGTAAATATAGTCCATTATTTTCTCTGCAACATCCAAGCACAGTCACATCCCGCGTTTTTACTATTTCAGATATTTTTGTGACTTTGTTCATTACTAATTCTCTAGACAAAAGGACAATTATTTGCTTTTAGTACATTTGCAGCTGAAAATCCTACCTTTAATGCTCTCATAACTTTGTTCATTTTGAAGCTGGTGAGAGATTTACAAATATGTCTACTTGTAGTGAAGACCTTCTGGGGAGAAGAAACAAAGCTTTCACAGTTCAAGTCAGTTTGGCTAGGTGTGGTTAGAGGCAAATATTGTGTCTCTGCTCATAAGAGTATGCCATGGCTGTAGTAAGGAGGAGATCCTGAAATAGAGAGAGGTGGCTGAAGTTTTTTTAAGGAAAAGTGCCTTGTCAGCTGTCATTCCTTAGCTTCCCTTTCATATGACAACATTGTTTTGTAAAACAAAAGAATGCTACCTCAGACTGAGAAGGTTGGTTCAGATACATGCAGTGTTATATGCAAATACTTGTGAAATATTAACTCAGATTCCTACAGGAAACCTTCAGTTGCTGCCTTGCCATACCTTGTCGATAGACTTCCACTTCCAACAAAATATGTAGCATCTACTGCAAGTATATGAGTTGCTTTTGTAAAGCAACCCTTGTGTGTTTGGCATCAGCAATGTATTTCAGGCACACCTTTGCCATCCTTCTTTAGACACAGACCGTGACATGCAGTGTGGCTCAGAGGGCCACCCCATGCATCACCATCCCTCCTCTCTGCTGGATTCTTGTTTCTTCTGCCAGCCAGAGCTCTCAGGAAAAGATGGAGGAGTTACGGCTCTGCGGTGCCAGTTCAGTCTCACATGTATGGGGCAAAGGTGAGGGGGAAGCTGATCACTGCCTCTGTTATTTAGCTGGGGAGCCTGTTACAGGAATGTAAGGATGTATGTTCCCTTTCAGCTTTGTAGTGGAAGAGGGACAGGAGACAGTCCACAACATAATGTGTAATTTTTGAAGCATACACAAACCCTTAAAGAAAGTGGTTTAAAAATACATGTCCTGAGGATATGCGAGATGCAAACAATGTCAAATTTTTACTAATATTCCTAACAATGTTCGTCCCAACTCAACAATTCTTTCACACCATGATGCCAGAGTGTCCTGATACCCTGTATATCCTGTGCTTTTCTATAAAGTAGACAAAAACTTGGTAGTACTTCTTGTAAGGGGAATACTACACTTCCCCACAAGCCTTCTCAAATGCTCAGAATGAGAATGAGTACAACAGTTTATTAACATAAAATAAGAGCACAATGGTCTCAGCTAGAAATACAACCAGGTAGCAGGTCTTTGTTCTGCAGCGTGATATTATCTCTCACAAGTATATGTGCTACGAAGGAAAATCAAATCTTTGCTGCAAGACAGACAGTAGTGGTTACACTACGGGATAAGATGCATGTAAAATAGATGCATTATATGGTGATGTTGAATGTCTTAGCTCTTACTGAGAACAAGGTCTGCTTCTTCTGAACACCGTGAGTTGTATACGAAGCTTGAAAAATGACAATATCTGCAGTTAGTAGAATAAGTTATATAAAAATAGGGAAGATTTAAAAAAAAATAAATCTGTAATTTGAGTTATTAATATTTAGCCTCGCTGTGTAATGCAGACATTTAAACTAATCACAGAACACACCCAGACGCCTCTGCTTTTTGTTGTTGTTTTCTATTTTTTTAAAACACACTGTCTTGGGTAAGAAATGTAATTTGTTACAACTGCCTGATGTATTGCTTTTTGTTTATTGTTACATGAATATTAATTGTTCAATGCTATTATACAATAGTACAATACTTGAGTTAATGTTTTCTGTCTAATTTATCGGGCTTATGTAACATAGTAACTATTTTTGAGGTACCTCAGTCATGGGAACACAACATATGAGAGCAGCCATTAAACCTCAGGATTTTCAATCAAAGTGATTTTTTCTTTCACAAAGCCTGCATTTTCCATAGAAAATACCATTTTTTTCCCTCTATATTGTGTCTTAGATTGATAAACTTTCATGTGGAAAAAATGAAGCTGCTTAAAACCTGATAGAAATAGTGAATGTTGAATGAAAATTGTTAAATTCAAAGTTGCATTACAGTGCAATTAGAAGTAGTGCTTGTCTTCTTTTACTGAGCATTCTGCCTGAGAAATAGGTAGATTGATAACATTATGCTTTACTGTTTTACCTTCTGCTCTCAAATTAATATTTGTTTTGTGGTTGGTATATTCTGCAGAACAATTAGCGTCTAAGTTATTTAAAGACCCTGAACTGTGTTTATCTATTTATTTTAAGAAAAATAGGAAAAAGATATGGGGGAATTAATCTCTGACTTGGAATTTCTTAATGAGGAATGAAACCTGATACAAAGAAGAAAGCTGAGTACTTTTCTTAAGAAATCAACATCACTGAAGTCAAAATACCTTAGATATTAGTAAAACAATCTAATTGCTTTTTTATCTATTTTGGTGTTACGTAAACTGCTAGACAGTAAGAGCGAAAGAAACTTGTCTTTCCTTAACAAATGCTTTTCTTTATTCTCCCTTGGTCACACAGTCATTCCCAGCACAGCACTGCAACGCGTCCACCCACAGTGAGCTTGCAGCGGACCATTTCTGTGGAAGGGTAAGATGATTCCATGTTGAAGCTGCCTGTAGAGCTCTCAGATATCACTAAGCCAGACACTGAACTCCCCACATACACACAGGAGTTAACTGCTTGTGTTGCTGCGTACCACATAGCTGTGAAATGGTTACCATTAATCATGGGAATTTCCAGTGAAGTCTTAATGTTTTGGGGTTTTTTTGCTAAATGTATGAATTCAATTTGGCAAAGCAGTGTCCCAGACTAAGGCTGAAGAATCACTGACAGAGAATAGTAATCCCATGCTGATGTATGTCTGTGTATATTAATGTGTTAATTGTAGAAGCACAGCTCTGAGTACTTAGCTGACTTCACTTTAACGGAAATAATTGGGTAAAATATGAATAATTCATAACCACAGATAATATTTCTGCATATTTATGATATTAGAAAAACTGATATTTAACATTTAATTATTTAAATTTTGGTTGCTGTGACTGGTGTAATTTCCAGAAAATATTAGATTTATTTTTTAACTCCGATAAAAATGTGGAACTGTCTGAAGGATTTTGTAGGCAGAAGCAAGAACGTGTCATAGGCTACTATTAGATATTGTTTCAAAGTGTTTCTTTGTCGTAATAAAAGTAGGAGTCCAAAGTTTCCACACAAGAAAGGTGTCTTCTTACCTGTATTTTGTTTTATGCTACAACCTCACTGTGGTACAGTGAGAAAAGAAAACAGCAGATATATGAAATAATCCACTCCTGAGTGAAGCCAAAATGTTTTTGCAACAATTCTCAATACAAAATCTTAAACTATTGAAAAATAAATCTAACAATGATTTTATGTTTTTATTTAAAATGTGTTAAGACAGTTGTATTAATTTTCTACTGAAAACAAGACTGAAAACAAGACTGAACAAGTTG
>VXAV01007585.1:62605-91531 GCA_013399715.1 Alectura lathami
ATCCCTCAGTCTTTCTGCTTTCTGTCTGGTGTTAAATTACTCAGATCTGTTGTTTGTATTTCTTCTGTAGGTGAATGGTATCGATCTTCGAGGTGCTACCCACGAGCAGGCTGCAGCTGCGCTGAAAGGAGCAGGGCAGACGGTAACAATCATAGCACAATACCAGCCGGAGGGTAAGCAAAATAATAAACTTAAAGACATATGGTAAAAGATAAGTGTTTTAGAGCCACCCGTTTAAAAGGATGAGGCTGGAGTAGTGCTTTTCCCAGCTATCATCAGAAGTCATCTAGAATGAAAATTCAAGTGACAGTTCTGTTACTAAGAAGTGACTGTATTTTTGTCACATACTTTGCTTTTAGAAGTATTTTATGCAAATATAAGAACTACCTTTAAATGTGCATATGATAAGACAGTGTTCAACACTTAGTTAATCTTTTTATTTTTGTTACTGCTGATTCTACATTCTTTTATATTTTCCTTCTGGAGGGAGATAGTGCGAAAGATAAGCATGAACAGAAATGCCAAGAAGATCTGAATCTAGTCCAGACAGTCAGAGCAGAATTAAACAAAGATAAGCTCTTCCCCACAAATGCATAGAGCCTTCCTTTACTACTGTTGCATGACTGTGTCCTTCTACTTCCAGGGCAATTAGCCCCAGATAACAAGTCTTTGCAAGAGAAAATGACAGTTTTTTAAATAAAAGCACTGCTAGAAAATTTAGCAAAATGCTAGACACTTCAGGGTGAGATTTATGTCATCCAGATTTTGATGTCAAATATTCAGCTTTCTAGAGTTTAATCTAGATTCAGTGGGAATCATTTTCTGATTTAGTGAGTCCAGATATAGCTCCCTATTATTGTCCATGAGCTGCGTTTTTTCCTGATGCAACTATTCATGACTGTTGAGCAATTCATGAAAGGAGTATTACTTTCTGATAGGAGCTAAAGGTGCTTTTTCTCCACAGTAGCTGTCACTGTGAAACATTCTCTGGGTGAATTCTACATCTACAGGTGTCTGTGAAGACTTGCTGGCACCATTTTACCAGATTTCAGTAGATCTAGCTAAATTCAGAAGTCCCGGTATGACACATGAACAGAAGTGGTTGATTCTGCCTAATTGTGCTCTGCCTAGGGCACATGAAGGACTCAGGTGAAAAAAGCACAGTCATAATAACAGCTTCAGCTAGGCAGATTTTTCAGTGGGACTGGGGAGACAAATTAGTACTACTGGAGTTTATGCAACATAAAACCTTCTCTTGTTTCTCTGAGTCCTGATAATAGCACACAAAGAGAAAAACAGCTGGTATTTATCAAACTTACAATTGTGCTTCAGATCTGATATCGTGCGTCCATTTATTGGCTTATCTGCACTTGAGTCACCAAGCGGAATAAATTAGGCCATACTAAGAAATGTGCAGATGAGAGCAAATAAAATTGCATGTGTCTATCTTTAGTTAAATAAATTGAATGTATTAATATAAAAATGTGTAAGCAATAATCAGAGTTCAGATAAAAAGTACTGAAAAGCAATTCCGTGACATATAGCTATCCACTCTGGATTCTGAATACAGCCATGTTCCCATTAGTTGTGGCAGTCTTGTTTGCTATCTAGTGATTTTAAACTGCAGTTATCACCATGGTGTCTGACTACTTGCAGCAATCACTGGTATTTCAGAGTTGTTCTAAGCCCTTGTTAACATACAAGGCATACATTACTTGACAGATTTTTCCTAGTATATTTGAGCTTCTAGTTGACATACTGTTCCCTGCACTCTACCGGTTCTATTCTATGTCAAATTCAGTTTTGGTGAACATGCAATTCAAATGACACTGATAAAATCCAGCAAGTATTATATTACATATTTATTCTATATTTTTTCCTATAATTTTGCTCCATTCTCCAAAAACCCTGTTGAGGGCACACTACTCCCAACTGCATGACTTGTTGTCAGTGGAGCACAGCCAGTTTTCTGTTTCACTCAAGTCATTCAAATCACAGCGAAGAGAGTGGAGCTGGAAGAGCAGTTCTCAAAATTTTGCCTTTTTGCAAGAAATGATTGATTTTTCTCAGGTGTTGAGAACAATCGGTAATTGTCCAGTATGTTGTATCTTAATGGTAGGACAAGGGGGAATGGGCTAAAACTGAAAGAGGGGAGGTTTAGGTTGGACATCAGGAAGGAATTCTTCACTGAGAGAGTGGTGAGGCGCTGGAACAGGCTGCCCAGAGAAGTTGTGGCTGCCCCATCCCTGGCTGTGTTCAAGGCCAGGCTGGATGGGTTCCTGGGCAGTTTGATCTAGTGAGCTAGTGGCTGGCAGCCCTGTCCACGGCAGGGGGGTTGGAACTAGATGATCTCTGAGGTCCCTTCCAACCCAAGCCTTTCTGTGATTCTGTCTTACTGGTGAAGTATCTCATTTTAAACTGTGTAGATACAGATGCAAATTGAAGTTTCTCTTTCTTAAAAAAAAAAAAAAAAAACCCTAAAAGCAAAGAAAGATGGAACGTGTTTGGAGAAGTTGTTTAAATAGCTTTCATAGAAAATTAAGGATTTACAAGTCATACTCAAAGACATTCTATATCAGTATATATATTTGCTTTATTTTAAAGATCCTGCGCAACATTTTCTCCTTCCTATGTAATTTACATCTGATCTCTTATTTACCGTATCTTATCTTGAAACATATATTGGAATATAGTCTTAAAATGCAACCTTAAAACTGTAAAGCTGTTTTTCTTTTAGGAGCTCTGCACTTTAAAATGCTTCCAAAACTGGTAAAGGGCCTAAGCAGAATAGACTTGTAGCTTGATTTTTCCGTTTTCATGCTGAAAGTGCTGAGTTGTTTTAACTAGAGCTTCAGGGTTTTTTCGTAGAGCCAGGAATAGCCACAGAAATATTAAACAATATTTTTTATCTTTTCCAGGTTATTAAGCCTTTAGATCTCGTTGCAAACAAAAACATTTGGTGAAATCTTTTAGCTATTGATATTTCAGGTATTAAGTGGTAATGATTTAAGTACCAGGCAATAGTATAAGACACCTGATGACTAGGAATTAAACTGAACAGCTTACGTTCCAATAATTTAGTTTTTCTGTGTTAAAGAAAAGTTTACAGCATACTGCCTCCAAAACTAAATCATATACTTTACTGTGGGAAGATGAGCTGAAATACCTTTCAAAGTTGAAATTTTCCTTTCCTTGTTTCAAAGAGTCAAACATTTATCTAAGACTCATATGAAGTCCCTTCACATTTCTCTGTATAGTGCTCGCCATCAACTTGAGTAGCTTTTCCTCTTGATATTATGGCACTTTGGTTTATCACCCTGTCCGGGATAAACAAATGCAGAGACTAACACAGATAAAATATAATAGCATCACAGGATGCTGTCAGACTTGTGGTTGGTGTTTTTCTGATCCATGCAGCCTGTCCTTCAGACAAAAGTGGTCTGGGAAGCAGGAGAAAATTCTGTAAAAGAATATGGTTACAGTGAACAAAGGGAGAATGGAAGTAGTGATTTGCGTGACAAGGAGATGAACGGAAGTATGAGGGTTATTATAAAGAACAGAGAACTCGTCAGCTCCTCTACTCCTTAATTCGTGTTTTCCTCATGTGCACTTACTGTCTGTATTTCTGAGAAACAGAAGAAGAAACAAAAGAGAAAGTCCAAACAAATGCAAATTATGTGAAATTATTTATGGCAAATTTATCACAAGCAAGAGGAAAGTGAATCACAGACATTAAAAAATCAGAGCTCAACAGTGAGGGTATGTGTTTATGGCTGTAGGAACAGTGGCCATAACGTGTTTTTTTTTTTTTTCAGGGTATTCCTTACTTTTATTTGAAAACTGGAAAGAACCTCTGTACTGAACCTTATGTATGGTGTAAATGGAGGTCCAGTAATACTGAGCATCCTAAGCTCTAGTTATCATTGTGAGTGTAGTTCATAGAGAGGTTTGTGTGTGTATTCAAAATACACAGGCCATCGTGTAGGCTTCAAAAAGATGACTTCTCTATTTTCATGTGCTGCTCACATCTTCTGCACATGGCTGAAATGAAATTAAAGACAATTTATGGACCAAAACCTACTTTGAACAAAATTAGAAGGGGAACCAATCCCTCAGAGTTAGCTTTGCTCTCCAATTTTTAATATTCTTAGAAGCAATTTAACTCTTCTCCTAGTTTAGCAACTCTCAGATCTCATTTAAAGGACTGTACAAATATGGAGATAGTGAGCATGCCCTCCTCTTCTGCAGAATAGTAGCCTGACTCATCATCATAGTGTACAGCAGTATGCTTTTATTAATCAAATGATTAGAAATCAAAGTGTGAATATATATCACACAGGCAACACTTCTTACATTTCCACATTTTTATGCAGGACATATTTTGATTTTAATAGCAACAGCAATAAATTACAACCCAGTATAAAAGGAGTTAAGAAAAAATACATTTTGTCAATGAAAGTGAAGTACTGAAGATGATCTAAAAGACGAATTTAAGACAAAATAGAGATGATTTGTCCTGTGAGACACAGTTTGGGAGTTGGGTAGACAGACTCCTAATGAAACTGCTAAAAAGCTTTATTGCACATCTTAGCCTCAAATGTTCTCATTCCTTCCCATTACAGTACTGTAAAAGAGGTAGAGTTTAGTCCCAAGATTTTAGCCAAATGTTCAGTGTCAGTGGTCTGCAAGCTGTGCTGTGCTGCATTGCAGTCTCTCTGCAGCTATTCCTTTGCAGCCCTCCCTGGAAAACTGTTAAACCAGTTAGAAGTTCCAGGTTCTTTCAATCTTTCAAGCCAGCCAATGAACTCGCCTTCTTAACAACTTGCATATAGGAAAAACATTCACCAATTATACTTTGATCAGACCAGCTGACAATGAAGAGGTCAAAAAGTTGTGACAGTGAGGGAATTTCTGCTTTACTGCCTTCTGAGCGAGCTGCTAGCTGCTTGCTTGGTGCCACTGCACTCAGCTCGCTGTGCAAAGAGTCGCTAAGGGAGCATCAGGCAGAGAGACTGTGACAGGCAGTGTCCGTCTTTGCAGACACTAGCTATGGAAATAATTGGAGAGCTGCACTTACAGTGATAAGCATCCCATGGTGGCAAAGGTAGTAAATTCACTTTTCAGTTCTTTTGTTCCTGAGCCTGGGAAGCTCTCATGGTGCACTGTAATAGACCTGACTTTAATAAGCAGCAGCAGCTTTTACAAAAGCATGTTCCTTGTCTTATACCTTCCCCAGACCTACTGACACATGAAATCTCTTCTTTCTGAAATATGAGAGTAAAAACCCAGTGCTCACTCTTACAGGTCTCTCCCTGAGCAGTTGTGGATGTTTAGTAGTTCTTCCCTCCATTTCATTCCCTGCTCCTGGATCAAAATACAAATGTTCATCTCCTGTTTTGGTACAGCTGTCAGATATACTCCTGATTCAGATGTTTAACCTTTCCAGATGCTGCAGGAATAAGGTAGATGCAAAATCCATGGGAACAATAAAAATTTGTATTTATTTGCTTTCTACAGACTTCTCCTATACTTTGAAATGTGAATGCTTGTGTTAAAGGTCCCTTTTTCTCAGCTGTTGAAAACCAATATGTCTTAACTACTTGGATAAAGTTGCATTACAGCAGTTGGCTTTCATCTGTAAGCCCTTGTATCTAATTACCAAAGAATGCAAGATGCTAAGGTTACATTTCATGCAAATGTATTAAAGAGTATAACATAATCTGGGAACGGCTGTGCTGGGTCTGAGCAAAGGCCCATTTGCTGAGGATCCTGTTTCCAACAGCAGCCAACAGCTTAGGAAAGAAGTAACAGGACGAGCATACAGTGATACTTCCACTGAACACAGTCCTGAGCAGAGGGGCTTGAAAAATCCTCCTCTAATCCTCTGGTGGAACATGTCCCTACTGTAAAGATTAATAAAAACAAGAGTTAGGGTATTTTTCACTGATTGTCTTGCTGAAGCTCAGCAAGTCAATTTTGTTGTGCATTTTTAAAGTTAGGAAAATTTAGAAACAGTAAAGCAAATGAGAAAGCTGGACACTATGATAGCATATATGAAATATATTACAAATCAGCTCTTGTCTAAGAGCTGTTTTTTCAGTTTTTTTGTTTGGCTGGTTGTTTTTTTAACTTGACAATATCAGAGATGATGTCAGTTGCACTCTGGAGCTCTTTCTTCAGATCCTAATCTATTGATAATGGTTGATAACGCACCAGAAGCTCATTTGTAGGAGATGAGGACTGCTCTCTCTTTCAGGTAGCAATATCAAAGGCTGCCTTTCACAGTGGTGTCTCCAGGTCTCCTGATTTCTTTATTGATTGTACAAGATTTTTTAAACCAAGTTACAGAACAATAGGGTCTTTTCTCCAGCTGATTAAATGTCAGGCTTCTGCCTCCTGTGATTCTCCATAGAGTGCCCACTGGAGAGAGGCTAGCAAGCCTGAAGATGGTGCTGGAAAATTAGTTTTCATAATAATTTTTACACATTGTACTTCAAGAGAAACGCAGAAGTTCGCTGAGCAACAAATGGCTTGTTTGTTGCAGAGATTTCTGTATAAATTAAGGTATTCTGCAGTACTGCGTGGCTGTAGTAAACAACTTCATATAATACACCGAATCATAGGAAATGCTATTTGTATGCTCAGATCTAAAACAGGCCCTTAAACTAATCCTTCCGTTCTCTGGGTTATCTCAGCAGTTAATGCGCATGGCTGGATGCTGCGATTGGCATTTTTTGTTTCTTTTGATCTTGTAAATACGGCTTTGGTGCCCTCAGGACAAATGCAGCAGTTGCTGAGATATTTCCATGCTTGTTTTGTCTGGCCCTGTGAGGTACTTACACTAGGTACAGATTTTGCCTCTAATTACTGCATACTACTGAGAATATACTGCTTTTATTTTTACGTTGTTGGAGCAAAGTTTTCAAATTTGGAATTTCATGACAATCTCTATGCTATCTTTACCTGAAGTGAAGAATAACCAAACAAATGATTACCACCAAAAAAATACCAGACATACGCACAAATCTGAAAATAAAACGAGAAGAAAAAAATTTAATCCATAAATGATATTTAAAACGAGAAGGACAATTACAATTTGAAAATCTCCTTATTCTCTTGTAAGCAACTTTCTCTAACAGCAGCATTGCCTTTCTGTTTATCTGAGCAGTCCTCACCATGGCTGCAGATTACTTGTAGTCCCTGCATGACCGTCTGTGTGTGCAGGCAGTGCCCCAATGGAGAGAACAAGGTAGTGCTGGGGCTCCTCAGATGCTTTTGTAAAGTCAAGATGCTCCTGAGACACAAAAACTTTATATTTTAACTCTTGTGTTAAATTAGAAATCACATTCCCAGCACGGTTATGGAGTGCACCTCGTCCAACATTGAATGTCATCTTCTCTAAAAATTCTAATTTTCTTATTATTTTTTGCTTTGAGCAAAATAACCAACTCTTACTATGCAAGAAACGAGTTGTGGGTTTGATTTATTTTCTTAATACATTCGTGCAGATTCATTAACACAGATGGTGTTAGCTGAAGCTTAAAGCTTGTACCATATTGATGCTATGATTTGGGGTACGTGGGAAATGTAACCACTCCAGACTGCTAGACTGCAGTTGCTGCTTCCTTATAGAGCTTGCTCAATGCCCATTTTTGTAAATGTTTCAGTTTAAGTACAGTTTTCACAATTCAGTTTTATTTAGCTTGTTTCTATCAAGAGGCACAACATTTCCTTAAATAGTATATTCTTCTGTTACGTGGTCTGTGTCAGCCATAGGAAGTTGTACATGGAAAACACGATTTCCCTTTAAAACCCATCTTTTCTTGTTTTCATTTTAAATGTGATAGGTTGAAGTCATGGTGTTGTTTTCTTCCTCTGTACTTCCTTTCTAATTTCAGTGAGTGCACACTGCTTAGTTTCTCATTGTTTGTCTATAGCTTTTTCTGCTTAATAATATTTATATATATAGCAAAAAATAGTATATCTGTTAAAACCATGTACTGGAGATTATAAATTGCTTTTACTTGGCAATTTATTAATTTGTTACATTCAGTAATTTTCTTACTGTTTTATTAAGGTAATCATAAAGTAATAAGTTAATTTCATTGGGAATGCAAATATTGTCAATGTTATTTTTGCAACAGCTGTTGGGTTTGCAGATGCTAATTTTTACTGTTAAGTGTGGTGTTGATTTTCTTCCTTCTTTTCTTCCCTATGTTTGAGTTCATTAAGCTGAAAACCTTTTTGCCTTGTTTGTGACCTTGCAGGACAGCTTTTTCAGGAAACAAGAATTTGTAGCAATGGATGACAGATGTATGTAGCTGTATACTGGCCTTCTAATAGTTCCTTGGTAGTAGCAGAAATAACAGTTTTGTAACTGCGGTGATATTGCAGAAATAGTTTTTCTTTTAAATGAATGCCCTGATTTTCTGTCTTTGACAATAGACTAGAACATTCCCAATCGCATTCTTGGGTCTCCCTGTAGGAAGATTTGGGGAGCCGCACTGGATCATGGAGCTGGGTTAGTGAGGTGAGCCCAGGAGTGGTTTGCTTCAGAACTAGAAAATCTTGGAACTATTTCTGAGCCCAACTCAATGTTTCCTTCTTCTCCCACTCCCTTTGTTTTTCCAATTCCTATCTGTGCTTTTTGTTTAGAACAAACATATTCTATCCAAAAGACGTGTTATGTGTTTACTTCCTTTTTCATTTTTTTAGCAATAAATTCTACCAGCATAGTTGCTGTGCCAAGTCTTTCACAGTGACATCATCTTACACATTGTATGACTTCAGAGGCTCATATTTATTTCCAACTTTTTACTTGAGAAGTGTTGTCTCCTCTTTTCTACTGATATTTGCAAATATATGCTTTGTTTGGATGCTTAGCTTTTTTTTTAGTCACCTTCAGCATTATTTGTTTGTCTTCTTTAATTACTGTTAGTTTAACTCTGTCCTATTTTCATAACTAATGGTTTTCATGATAACTTACACAATTTAACAATCAGTGGCTATTATAGTAACTTGAAACTGATTCTGGGTGACTGGGCTATTGAAGATACTGAAGACTCTGCAAAAGAAATATTTTTTACCCAAACAGTTAACAAGTTTCATTTTAATAGAGTTCAGAAGCTCACTACCAATAGCTGGTGTTCTCTGCCTTCAGGTGAATTACTTCATGTAGAAACATGACTGAAAATACAGAGCAGTCTATAGAGTGGATGAGATTTCACACTATTAACTGATGCTTATGTGCTTAAGCTAAGACGCAAATACGGGCTTCTGTACAATCAGTATATGTCCAGCTTAAATGGCTTTCAAAGCTCTCCTGTAAACTTTAGCGTGCATTTACTACAGTGTTTAGGTAGAAAGAGACAAATTGAAGAGAGAATCTCTGGTGTTATTTTCCCTGCGCACAAAACATCACAGAGGGCAAAAGGCCATCTATAGGAGAGAATTGAGATCCCTGATAATAAAAGAGAAAGGTTTCCCAAAGCATCTAGGATAGCAGTGTGCTTCTGGAGGCCTGTTGTGCTGAGAAAAGCCTGCAAATCTGACAAAGTGAAAGCTGTCATGGTGACATCACTAAAAATTGCTGAGAGTGAAAGCATGGCAGCTACTTTCTGAGCCCAGTGCTGTGGATGCTCACAGGACAAAATTCAGTGAGGTCAATGCAGCTGTTAGGGACAGAAAATCACAGAACCACAGAATGGCTGGGGTTGGAAGCGATGTCTGGGTCCATCTGGTTCAACCCCTGCTCCAGCAGGGACATCCAGAGCAGGGTACCCAGGACCACGTCCAGGCAGTTTCTGAAGATCTCCAAGGAGGAGACTTCACAGCCTCAGTGGGCAACCCGTGCCAGTGCTCCATCACCTGCATAATTCTTATTTTAAACGTTCATAGTGCTTGAAACATTCAGGTTTTTTCTTTTAATGATATTACAGAGCTATGAAAATACAAATTAAAGGGTAGGGTGGTTTTTCATTTTTATTTTGTTCTTGTTTTGTTTTTCAATTAAGCAATTAGTTTTTCATTTGGCTAAGCTGGGTTCCTAAGGTCTGTAGCCAGTAAAGGTATATGTCTCTCTGAGGTCATTCAGCCTTTTGGATGAATGCAGCCAGTCTATTCTCGAGCTATAGGGGGAAGTTATGTGACTAGGTTAGACCGGACGAACAAAGATAAGGCTGGCTGAGCTAACCTCCTCTGGTGTCCCTGGGAAGTGGCTCCTAGAAAAGTGCCATGCAGAGAGCTGGAACTGCTTTCCCAGCTCACCATGTGAAATGCTAACGGGGCCAGAAATAAATTCTTAGAGCACTGTACTGTTTGTTTTCGTCACTATAGAGCACTTTCTCTCAGGAATTGTTTCTGAGGCAAATCAGTGTGATTATTATTTTGATGGAGGGAGGAAAAATGGGAAAAATCACAAACAACTTAAAATTGGGATGCTTGTATAAAACTAACAAAATTAAGAGTTTCAAGGCAAGATAGAAGATTTAAAGATAACATATTTACTTGTATTTTGGCTTATAGGTAGATCGATTTGCACTTCATACTTTTTGTGAGAATGATAGCAGAGTGTGAGGTAAAAAAAAAAAAAAAAAACATGAATTATTTAAGTAGAAAGAATTAAATGGAAAATCTCTCAACTCTTCCTGAGCACTGCGCTTGCATTTTTGAAGCAGTAAATTGTTACCCTGCTCTGTGTACCTTCATGCCTCTCATCTCTATTTACTGAGGGTGGCAACATGAGAGATATTTGATGAAAGTATAAATACCAATTAGGGGGCACTTAATGAAGGTGAAATTTTTAGGAAATGCTAACATGTAACCTTTTATACACTTGCATACACACGTACACACACATATGCACACATGAGCAGTGGAAACTGGAATTTCAGGTCCCCGGGTCAGCCTTTAAGAGCTGCAGGGGCTGCCTTCAGTTGATTCTTTCACAGCTGTCATATGACACATTCTTGGACTGTGGCCGTGAAGGATTAGCAAGAAGCTGTACACTATCTGATCACAAACTAATCTGTGCTTGAGATAAAACTATTTTTCAGCAAGTCAGTTCATTCCTTCTGGAAATCTTTCCTACCTGAGCTACCTTCACAATAATTACCCCTTTTTCTATGATCTTGATCAACGTCATTCTTTCTTACAGCACTTTCTTTTCCATGGCTCCTAACCTGACAGTTGACAAGAGACATATGAATCGGATTTAGACTTCATTGTCAATCTCAATACTTTCTTAACTGACAAACCATTGAAAAAATTTCATCTGTTGTGTCAGCTGCAAGAAAACCCTCTGCATACTATTTATTTTGAAATAGAAAACCTTCTGCGTAATAGATCAATGCACTCAAGATGCATAGTATCATTAATTTTAGCTTCCCTTTCCTCTATGGACTTCCGTACACTAAGTTAGATACTTAAGTGAAAGCTGAGTTAAATGCATTTTTATATATATTTATATATTAAAAACATAATTCAGCATGAGTAAGCTTTTAAAGATGTAACATCATTTATCTATAAAGTAAAAATTTCTATGTGCTTTGACCTCAGTATCTATTTTCGTTTAGAAGGTTTAGTATCTATTGAATATAAATACTTTTCTATTCCTTTGATTTCACAGTGAAAGATGGTTTCAAAGATACTATCATTTATATATGCTAAGCCAGGTGCTCAGAGATAAACTTCCAAATAGAATATCCTGATCTGCGGCACTGCCGGGTTATGTGAATGATCACTTCTTTTAGAAATTCAGATTAATCATGTTTTGTAGCTTCAGTGTGGACTTACAAATCTGGCATGAGTCACCTGTTCTGGATGGTTTGCTATTAGACACCCTGAAGTACTTCCTAGTGACTTTCTACTTCCTTTTGGAGTTTGCAAGGGAAACATGGGAGACGACACAAGTAATAACAATTACTATTTTTAACACTTCCAACATATTGCATTTTTGCTTTAAATTACACAGAATAGCTCAGAGTTGCATAGAAAATGCAGGCTTTACAAACTTGGAAAAACATTTGCAGATGTTGAGTTTAATTGCTGCTTAAGTGCTGCTTGGTACTTAAATAGCCAAAGAAATGTGTGACAACCGTGCTAAGATTCAGACAGGTTAATTTACCTTAAGTTCAATGCATATAAGAATTTTTCATTGTCTTCTAGACAATCAGTGTAGGTTTTTTATTGTTGTTTTTGCTTTTCAGTAAATCTGGATTCTTATGTCTGTTTAAATTTATCACCCAAAAGTGGTATTCTCAAACTCATCAGCTGTTTTTGCAAATGTTGCTTCTCAGCACTCAGGATATTTTACATGGTGATAAACTATGTGTGTGGATCAGGGCAGGGCCTGCCTTGTTGCATGGTGGAGACCATCCCCACCAGAACTTTATAAACCTTCCTAAAACCTTTTTTTTTTTCACTCTGTTAATGGTGACATGCAACAAGTTTCCAGGTGCATTTATGTAGTACATTATAAAGTCCTGCATTTGCAGTGGCATGCCTGAGACTTCCTTCTCTCATGCCAAGAGGGGACAACTGAAATAACTGATTTTCTTAGTTTCCTTTTGCACCAGTATGGGCAGCAACATAACAATTACATGAGAATCAACCTGCAGAGTAGCCCTGAGTGAGGATTTTGGTAGCTTCCCCAGACTTGACGAGGCAGGCATGTGGCAATGGGGACCAAATGTGACAGGGTGTATAGAGAAGTCATAGGAATCTAGCAGAATTTTGTGTGATCACATTTGTGAAGTGACTGTTGAGAATTTGTTGAATAGCTGGCCGCTTCAGCAGTGGCTGTAAAGCTTTCTTTTTCTCTTTTTTTTTTTTTTTTTTTTTTTTTTTTTCTTTTTCCTGCAATAGCTGTCAATGTTGTTATTTGTTGTTTTCTTGTTTTTTTTTTTTTTCAACCTTCGTTGTGTTGCACATGTGTATGTTTATGGGTGCAAACTTTTGTGTGGAGAACCCCACCACCTATATCAGAGGTTGGTCAAGTGGTTTTAATTATCTAAATTAGATCTGATTAAGGGTGATCTGCCTTCGTGGCTTGAAGGGTAATGTATAGATAGTGTCTAGCTTGTGTCCCAAGAGTAGCATAGCTGCATTATTTTTATCCTGGAAAAATATGCTCTGCATCTCTGCAAGATGCTCTGAAATTTGCATATATCTTAAGAAATCCATCCATTTTATAGAAGAAAACAATTCAGTGTAATGTATCTTCTTGGGATGCTAACAATGCTTCACAGCTGTTTGTAAGCTTGTCTCACTATTTACTTCCAGAAGAGAGTTCACATTCTTAGTTGGACTCAGCAAAAACGTCAAATTGTGCAGTCTGTGGTTACAAAAAGTTCAAAACCGAAGTGTGACGAACAGATGGTGGAACTGGGAAGAACAGTGAAATTCTGACTGTCACTGGGCACTGACTCTTTGCTTGACTTCACATAGCTCTCTTCTGATTGTTCTGTTAACCAGCGCAGCCACCCTTAAGGATCAGAAAAGTGTGTTATAGATTAGATAATTCCTGTGTTACAAAAGTATGGAGAGTGCTGTAAGTGACAGTTGTTGTACAGAATCTGTGAGGAGTTTCAATGTTAGCAGTCAGCCTGTATTGGAATAAAGAATTTGTTAATTAATGTCATTATTCATCAAATTTATACATTCAGAATTGTCATGTAATAAAGCTAAATAGGGAAGTACCTGCAGCACGATGGAGAGAACAGCTGCAAAGAAAAATGCTGAGTATTGTGGGGACACCAGCTGCTTTACTCTGTCTTGTTTGTACTTTATCCATAAATATCTTGCTTCAGACAAAAGAGATAAAGTAGCACCAATTGTGTTATATGTAACTGTATGAAATGACTTTAAAATACTAGGAATGAAGCAGAGTGACTGCATCAGCCTTGGGCTAGAGGAACGGGATAGTTCCTCTAGTAGTCCTTCCAGCCAGACAGGCCTGGCTAGGCTTTCCCTTCAAGCTATTTTCAAAGTAATTACAAGTGAGCAATTAGAACTGTTTTCTGCTTAAACCCTTTCTTAATGGGAATATATGGACTTATATTAAACGGACTTTAACTGGTTTCCATGAAAATTTTTATTTGCCAAATAAAACATCACATTTCAAAATTGTAGGATTTCAGAAAGAGTCAAAATAATTTCCCTTTGAGAGTGCTTCTGTGGTGTCTTTTGATTGATACAGTTTGGGTACATCATCTCCACACTTCCTGCTCCTGAGATGGTGTTCACTTCTCTCAGGATGTCCCGCAGACAGGAGCTCGTAAGATGCCTCGTTTCCTGGCCTTGAGTAGATCTGCAGGAGCACAACAGGACTATTTTCCAGATGAGAATATTTTGGGTTAAAGCCCAAAACATAAAAATTTTAGGAGGATAAGAGAGAGATCCAGTTTTTGTAAACTCTCCCTTTTGAAAAAGTGGTGCAGATTACTGCCACCATGAAACAAGTTGATTTTATAGTTTTTAATTTTCATTTTATTTCTTGATATGCTCCTGTTGGAGATCTTTCTGTGCTGTTTCAAAAGTCCATAAGTGTTTAGAGAGGCATGTGGAAATCTAAGGCTGTTGAGAAGGTAAGAAATATCACATGTATTAGACTTGACNGCTACAACAAATTAATGGTATATTTATTTATACCTATGTATACTCTTTTCCATGTAAACAAGAGGAGATAAAGATAGTGGCTTCCTTGCTATAAGTCCTTCTCAGGGTGAAAACTACTTCTAGAGCCTTTTTGCACTGAATGTCATATGACATTCACTTTGCTAGGATGCTGTGCTAGAAGCCCAGATACAGGTGGCTTAAAGACAACGTGCCTTCCAAGGTGCCTACCAAAGTGCCAGATGTTTGATACTTTCTCTTCAAAGGTGCCAAGACGCCCAACACGAAAAGCTAGACACAGGGAAGATTTAGGCTATTCAAACGTGGGCCTAAAAGCAGTAACAGACTTCCTCTTCTCTGTGAATACAGGTCCAAATGTGATACTGTATTGTGTGTTGAGTCTTGTTGTAATAGAGTAATAATAATAATAACAAAAAAAAAAAAAGTCTACCAGAAAAGCCAATATTTACCACTAGTAAATTGTTCTGACTCTTAGAAGAGTTTCAAATGTTGTGAAAAAAAAAATAAAGAGTATTGGATTGTCACTTAGGGAGTTTTCATGTGATAGTCTACCATAAATCCCTGGTCTTCTCTTTAGGATAACTTTAGCCTTTGAAATCTCTCGAATTGTTTTTGTCTTAGCCAAGGGTGAATAATAAATAGCACAATATGTTTCTCAGCTCCTCTTACAACAAGCATGGGAAGGTGTATTGTCTCCTTAAGAACTTCTAGATCTCAGGAACAATGAGGCAGCATGGGTTGTTGACACCGGGTTCTTAACAGCAAACACTGAGTCACAAGCGGTACATAAAATTGTCCCAGTATGTTTAGTATGTTTAAAAAAAAACATTAATTTTCATGCAAGTGAAAACAATGACTGCTGATTGCTGTTTACACTTACACTGCATTCTGTCCTAAGTCTCTTTACATTGTTTCTAAGTTTGAAAACTCAATCATATTTAAATTACTTGCATCAGTATAGTAAATAAAAAGACAATTACTGAGCAGTGTGTTTTCTAACAGGAAGTGATTTATGGTTGCAGTAAGCAGTGTATTAATATCCTGTCTGTGAAATTAAAAATATAATGACTGAAAAACCTAGTATGAGCTCAAAGGAAGCTATAAAACTTCCATATAATTAATGAGTAGCACCAAGAAAATGGTTGATGTTGTTTTTGTTTGTTTGTTTGTTTAAAAAAAAAAAAAAAAGTAGGTAAATTTATTCAGAAATAGAATAGAATTTAGATTGTTTGATATTCTGGATTCCAAAGTATGCATAGGAAAGAATGCAGTGTTCAGTTTTCTACCTTTTTTCCAGGGAAAGTAACAGCACAACCATTTGCAAATCTAGCCATGGTTAAACACTTACACAAATGACAAAATTTTACACTCGGCTGTGTAAACAAGATGGGGTTAAAGCATGGAAAGAGCAGGCAGCAGACTAGGGCTGCAGACCGAAAGGGTGGCAAAATAACCCTTCTGCCTCCTTTGCCTCTGCCAGAGCTTTGGAAAGCCAAGCTGGACGGGGCAGCCTGGGCAGCCTGATCTAGTGGGTGGCAACCAGCCCATGGCAGGGGGTTGGAACTGGGTGGGCTTTGAGGTCCCTTCCAGCCCAGGCCATTCTATGAAAGCTGTGCAGTCAGCTGCCTCCAGCTTTGCAGGAGGGATCGGGGTGTCCCTCACTCCTCTGGCAGGAGGGGTGAGCCTGGCTCTCAGATGTTCTCCCTTTCCTCTCCATGGCAGCTCTGCCCCTTATCTCTGTCCCCTTCCTTTCCCTTGCAGAAATGGCCCAGCTTTTTATTCCTGGGGCAGAAAAGATCACTTTTACCTGCACTTCAAAAGAGTCTTGAACTGGCTTTGTGGATAAGACACTCGTCCCCAGTCTTGCAATATGATATCAGAAAGAAGAATTCTGTGAGGATTTTATTTTCAAGCCCAAAGAAGTGCTTTCTCATATTTTCCTTGTTTCCCCACAGATTTTCACTCTCAGTTCATGGTCTGTTGTGGCAATGACAGCAGAAGAGGGCTTCTTGACCTCGAGGTTAAAGCATAAGATTGACAACCAGGCATCGTGGGTTCTTCTTAACTCCACTACTTACATTTGCATTGCTTATCAATTTTTTTTTATTTATTTTTATTATTTTTTTATTTTGCTTTATTTTGCTTTTTCTTTAGGTTCTACTGTTATGGTATTGCTGACCAGTTTGGTCATTTATATCGTGTTGTTTGTAAAATGAGGTGTGATGTAGCAAGGAGTAATGGAGCATGATAATAAGAACATTTTGAAGTTCCATGAGAGCCCTGTTCAGCACCTCACATTCACCAAAGCATCCCTGCTGAGTTCACTGGATCTTGAAGCCAGGGGAAGTTTTAGTGAGTAATGTGCAAAAACAGGCTCTTTGACTATGGCTTAATTTTGAGATACATTTTGTGATTTCAGTGGAAGCTATGCATGTCCAACAAATGTCATATCAGTTCATTTTAATTTGTAAAGTGCTTTGAGATTTGCTGGGGAACCATGCTATTCTACAAGCTTTAGTATGCACTGTCACGGGTGAGCTGATTTTGTGTTTGGACGTAACTAATGGTTGTGAGCACCATGGTTAGCAATGTATTTTTGGGACAGGGATTCTGCATTAAGAATAAGAATAACCTATTATTTTAAAGGTTTTAATAATTTTCATGCAATTAATTATGTGCAATTTTTGAAAATCCCTCTATGACTTCAGGAAGATAGAGGAGCCCAAAGTCTTTTTATTTGATTTAACTTGGGGTCCAAAGTCCTTTAGCTTATACAACAGGATAGTCCATGTGCTTTTTGGGCAAAAATGAATGAAGTTTGGAGGCATGACTAATAGTTCTATAGTGAGTTGAGCTTTAATTCCAAAAGCAGGGATTTCACTTTGTATATCAAGACTGGAATGTATTATTCAAAGTGACATAGTTTACTCTATAAACCATTTTTATTTCGAGAATTTACAAGTAAACAAAATTATAAAAAAGCTTTATTAACAGGTCTCTTAAATTATTCCATACTTGTAGTCAGATTTTTTGAGTGCCTTCTTTAACAGTGGTTGCCATATAATATTTTCCTTCAAAGAGTTCCACATATAATTTTCCTTTTAAGAAAATGGATGCAATGTTTTCAATAGATCTGATGCCAAAGGCATGCCGCCTCCTTTCCCATAGTGGCCATTATCGCTCACTGTTTGGAGGCAGCTGTTTTCATGTTTCCAACTCTCGAACAGCCTTGGTTTTCTTTTTGGTATAACCAGATCTGTAAACTTCCTAGATTTGTAAATCTTGCTTGAGGCTAACTATATATCCCTGTAATGTGTTTTAATTTAAATTATTGATATGTGTGTTCAATTGTAACTATCTTAATGCAGTTTTTGTCTGGGAATTAATATATAATGGTATTCAAGAAGTCCTTAAATGCCTTTTGTGTAAGAAATTTAGATATTAAATAGTGAGATGAATTTCTAGAGTATTCTTTGTATTCTTACTTGCTGGGGAGATTTGCTTCTTTGTGTCTCTGATAAAGGTTGCTGGAGCAATGGGGCAGAGTTTTAATGAATTTAGCATGTTGTATTTGTTCTGCTATAGTCCCTAGAAGGCCCAGTTATAGACATCAGCAAGGCATTGTAAATCCACAGGGTAAAAAGAGTCTGAGTGTCTCTGAGTGCTGATAAAAGCACTAAGTAGACAAAGACAGCCAAGAATCCAAAGGCAGCAGTGAGGTAACACCGGCCAGCATGACAGGGTGGGAGCCCAACTACTTCAGGTTTTCCTGCTTGTAGCACTGTGAAAGGTTAGGAATTAGAAGAACAGTGAAAATAGTATACAACTATTTCCTAGTAATTCCTTCTAAGTGTTAGGAGATCCCTGAAAGAAAGTGTGAAGGACCTGTCTGAACGTTTGGCAGGTTGATGTCAGGCACCCAGCCTCATGGGCCAAGCTGGCGTAGGGTAGTCCTGTAGACACTGGCTGTCGAGAGCCCAAACTGCAGTTATTATTAACGCTGTAATGGAAGCCTTCCTTGTGGGGCTGAGTGGTGAGGTCTGGTGCGCTGAGGAGAAGGGGTGCGGAGGGGGAGGCCCAGGCTGACCGCCCATGTGTGGCTGTTCTTCACACACAGTTGTACGGAGGAACAGAGTTTCCTTTGTCATGGCCATAAGGTGGCAGAGGATTTCAAGGCCACAGGAATGTCACACAGTGACAAATGTGACATGCTGAAAGTGTGTATGAAAAATATCTCCAAGTCAGTTTCTTCAAGTAAATGACAGTCTTTCACAATGCCCACAGGACCTGGGCACACTGGAAGTGTTATGTGATTGAATGTGAGATGCACACACACACTGAGATCTCTCTCAGTTTTGATCAGATCTCTCGGTCTGCTTTTTACTGGCTTTTTCCTATAAAATCTTTGATGCAATGTCTTTTTTAATGCTATGAAAGCACTGGGTCTTTCAAATCAAAATTATAAAGGTTTTCATTGCAGCATATAAACATTTTACAGTCATGGCTCATATTTGAGTTTGATAATAACAGCAAAGGGAACAAATTTAAAATGAGTCAACAAATGTGAACACGAGTTACGTTAACCTGATATAACCCTGTTCCACTGTCACTACTAGCATTAACTCCAACCTTACATCTTGTCCTTGTAGAGAGCTGACGTACAGATTGCTTCTGCAAACTGCAATTTGGAGATAATACTGTAAGATTTTGACAGTGCTGTTTTGATTTATTGTTTGTCATGTTTTTGGTCACAGAAAGGTACTTTAAAACACGAATATATCTGCAGCATATCTGAATAATAAATAAATAATATTAATACATAATCCGCAATTACTGCTTAGGCTTTTAATAAGTTAAATTAAATCTAGCTTTTCATAATAATCTAAAATTATCATAACATTTTAAATACATTTACACTTATTTCTCTCCTGCATGTCAGTTTTTACAGTATAATAATCAATACTGAGTGAAGTTCAAAACTGGTATTTCAACTTATCATATTATGGAATTGCAAAGCCTACAGTGTTAGCAATCAACAGGAGCCAGATAAGAAAAATACAAAACTATTACTTCACATATCTCAAATTATGTAAACAAGAGCTCTGTAGAAAATTTCTTTATCTGTTTCAATTAATTTGTCTAAATAATTAAAATGCAGCTTTTAACAATAGGATGGTAATGAAAAGCAAATGAAAAAATACAATGTGTTCATACAAGAAAAAGAAAAGTATAGAGGTAAAAATAATTTCATGTAGGTTTTGTTTGAAAATAATGAAGTAAATGATCTTATTCTGATTCCTTCATGTTCACCAGCAAGCTCATTTTCCTTGCAGATCTTCTTGGTTTTACGATTCAAAACACAAAGATTTTCAGCTTGAGCATGCTTCAGATTATACCCTTTTATATTTTTCCCTTCAAATTTTAGTCTCTCTAGCCAAGACATTAAACTGAGACAAAACTCAGAAGAGATGGACAGAAATTTTCAACAATTCCAGAAAAAATGATTTAGAAGCTTAGCAAAAGGAAAACCTTTCCTACAGGTTGTTTTGACAACTGAAGATGCTGCGGAAAGATATAATTCAATCTGACACGCTGTGAGATTCATCCACCGTGTTACTTCATCCATAATGATGGGCATATGTGTCAACCAAAGTATGTTTTTTTCTTAAAATTATTCAGATTTCTGAACAGGCTTCTCCAAAACAGGCAGATTTGGTTACTGTGATTTAAATAACTTTATTGCATTGATTAATGCAAAAAGGCTTTCCTGCGGTACATTCAGTCTCCATCATATGTCTCACTTTATGATGCAGGCAGAAACCAAGCAGAAATTAAAAACAGCTATCCCTGACATCTGCATTGTACGCATCAAATCTTCTGGACCTTATGATAAATCTTTTGTTAAAGAACATGTTTGTTGCTCTGTCATTAGATCATGAGATTTCACAACATTATGGTGGAATCTTTTGACCAGAAGGAGTTGCTTTCGTTTTATCTTTGGCACAAATGTGACTGGTATATCATAGACTGTATAGGAGGACTGTGACAACTGCAATCCTCTAAAAAGCCATCTGTACCTTATGTCTCTGAATGGCCTCATGAATATGCCAAACATCACATTAAGCTGTAGAGAGGAACTTTAGAGTAATTTGTTAGCTAGCTTTAAAAATACATTTTTTCTCTCTTTGTTGCAAGGAATTTTTGACAGCGAATGGAATCTACAGCTGTGATTTTCTTTCCTTTTTCAGAACTTCCAGTATGTGCATGTGTATGTACACATGAAAAGTGTACTACATAGTATCTGCTTGTGTGTTTTTACGCCAGTGTGCATGATCAAAGAAAAAGCCAGTTGTTCTGAAATCAGCGTTAATTATGACTAAGTAGAGAGAGAGCAAGACAAACATAAACATTACTTTATCAATTAATGTAAGTTCTGTTAAATGATGATATTTTTTACTGTTTCCACAGTCCACACAAGAATCTATTTTGTGTGTAATTAATCTGTCTCCTAAGGAAGACAGCATAAACAGACTAGCTTTTGTTAGCTGCAGATCTGTGCCTAATTATGTCAACGGCTGCTTCTAGATCCCTACCCAGAACTACATTTTTCAAGCCTTCACTCTTTGACAGCCAGAGGATTTTCCGACACAGGAGCAGACATGAGTCCAAGTTCTGAATGTAAGTGCTCAGGATTTGAGGCCATATGCCAACAGGCTGTCAGCTCCTTGCAGGATGGAGCTCTACGTGACCATGGTTTATTGGGGGAGCTACCACATTTGGCTATCTTAACACCTTCATGGGCTTCATACAGTTTTGACAAGCAAAGTACTTTCCTGTGGTGCTATGTAAGACACCACTGTAAATTCAAGGATGAAGCCTCTAATAAAGAGTCAGTTTCTCATAAGCAATAAAAACTTGTCTTCTCTGTGACAGTTTTCAGAATATCCAGCTAGATTTTAAGCACAGTTTTGGCATTAACACTGCAATTTTGTATGAGTATAGTCATAACTACATCTGTACTAGTACAGTACTACAGTAAGTCTTAAATTATCATCATGGCTCTTGATGCTATTTTTCTCTTGGTCAAAGTGGCTGTGGTTTAGCCATCATCCCAAACCACATGCCTTTGTCTTTCAGCACTTTAAGCACGGCCAACCTATTTTAGCCTTATGGACTTTTAGACTTATGGGCTTCAGGTTATCTAGAAGCTGTAAAACAGTCCCTGGCCCAGTATGTAAGGTAGATATAGCCACAGGGTCTTTTCCTCCAGACACTGGCTAGCATGAGTCATTTTAGTGACAACAGTTGGACTCTTTTGTTGAATTTGAATGCCTTTCTGTGGCTATAATCTTGTGTTAATAACAGAATAATAACATTGTTTATGATTTGAGTTCTGAATTTGAGATTTAAATCAATATTTATCTCATGGAGGGGAAAAAAATAAAACAACACAAAAAACAACAGGATTGGGCAAAAAGCTGCCTTCTATTTTTTGTGCACTTTGTTCCTTTTTTTTTTTTTTTTTTTTTTTTTTTTTTTTTTTTTTTTTTTTTTGTTTACTGTCATTTTTGGAAAGGCATTNGTTTCTGTTCAATCACTGACGTATTGTTCTTTTAAAATAATTGCTTCTTGGAGTGCCTCACATTTAAGAAGCAACGATAAAATCTTGACCTAAAAAATAACTTTTATTCTAAAGAACACTTTGATTTGTTTCAAACCATGGTTCTTTACAAAATCCAATTAATTTTCCCAGTATGGTTCCTATTAGCCAAAGTAAGTGAAGAGAACAGAATAATCATTTTACTTATTGACCAGAAGCTGACTGTTTCTCATCCTTTTACCAACATTTGCTACTGTTTGGGTTGTGGATTTGCTTGTGAGTGAGTATCTCTAACAGATTTGGTTTCATCATTTTATAAAACAATTCAAATATCAGAGCATACTTGAATTGACATTCTGTATATAAACTCTTTTTTTTCTATCAATATTAGCTTGCAGATTACTTTGAAAAGGAATTTATTACTGCCTATCAAGATGAGATCAATATCACATTATAACTTTCTTTCTAGATACTGTATAGCTGGTCTTACCTTTACTTCCTTCCTCTTCCCTCTCCAGTTTTCATTTCCTTCTCTTTTATATGATATCCTGATTTATACTGATTTTCAAAAGGATGGATTTACAGCATGTCTCTAGTGTAGTATTTATTTCACTAGCTAAGCCTTGATATCTTTATTATTTAAATCTGAACAATTTTTTCCCCAGGAATAAGTCATCTGAGTTCTTTAATGGTCCTTTTACAAATAGCACAGCTCTTTCCTGATCATCCTTGAGATAAGGTTGCTGTTTATTCAGTAGTTTTATAGTAGGCTTGATTCTTCTTCGTTTAACTGAGAGTGGAATCCAAAGAAAATAGCAGAAATGCCAAGAGTCTGACAGCACTCATCAGAAATATCTTTGGTCCAGTTCTGGACAGATGCTGGATGTGAGACACACCAGCAAACTGGAGTGGCATTTAGAGGTCTTACTGAGGCATAACTATGCCCTGGCTTTACAAAGTTTTGTCTACATTAAATTATTTTGCTGGTTCTGTGGCTTGTACTGCTGCATTTCATTTTCTTTCTGCTCAGGCTGCGTTTTAAACTTCCTAGCATTTCTTCTAAAATGTTGGGTTTTGTTCTGTTTGTGTTGAGACTCATTGCAATCATCCAAACCCATTGGTAAATACCTGAACAAAACATTTATGGAAGGTGCTTTATCCATGTGTAGTTTCATTACTTCATTACAAATCATGACCTCTGTTCTATGCTGAAGTCTCAGCAAGAACTAGTTTCTCTCTAGTGATCCTTTACAATTTTTTTTGTGTTAATATGCAGTCTTGTGTTATGCTTTCAGATATCTTCCTTGATGTATTGCTTTTGTTTATTGTTTCCATCCTTATATTTAAACAGTTCATATTCTCCATTACTCTTCATTTGTTTGTTTTCCCCACAGTCTTCTAAGGGCATTCTGTTTTGCCTTTTTATTATTACTTCTAATGAGAAAGTAGAGACTGGCTGATAACTTTTCAGTGGAGAAATTTTTATTAGAAGATGTCAATTGCACAAAATTGGATTTCTGAAAACTCTGTGAAGATAACTGGAAACTGGGATTCTTGCTGTAGATGTGGGAGTCAGAGCTTAGGACTCTCAATTCCCTTATTCCCAGACTCTTTTTGTCTGCTTAGTCTAATCTGTTCCTGCAGACCATACAATGCAAGTGGCATCAGCAGTTTCAGGATCAAGCCTAACAGATGAAAAAGCAGAGGGTTTCATTTTTGTAGTTTAGTCTCTGTTCCAATTTAAGAGAATTTTGCCTCCAAACTTCTCAATTTCTCTTAGAATGGAGAGGATCTTTCTAATTCTGCAAATCTCTCCACCTGGCACAATGTACAATTGCACATGGACAGGGCAGAGCTCAGCAATTCCTCTTCAATTCAGTGAGAAAGAGCATCTGCTGCACTGGGTGGTAATGGAGAGCCCTTCTGGCCAAGGCACTGGAATTTATATCCTACGTTATTTCTGGTCACCTAGTACCAGGGGATGCATGTGGTGTATGTAATCCTTGCCTCAGCCCCTGCTCAGCCACAGACTATTATCACCTCTATTCTGTGCTGTTCTCACTCGCTTACTCAGAAATCTCTGGTTCAAATTCTTTTCATTCTTTCCTGCATTTAGCAGTCATTCCCATACATTTGTTCTTCACCAGCTGTCTTATGGCTCAGCTCCTTTCCCCTGCTCTTGTCTATTGATTCTTCTGTTAAGATGTATCCCAGCAGGCTGCACCTGCTTCCAAAGGGCTTCCTAATGCCATGCAAACCTGAATCTCTTCTGAACACATCATCTTGAGAGCAGGTCATTCCGAACAGAGCTGCTTTGGCAGAAGGATGGACAGGCTGAACTAATGGTTCCAGCACTCCTGTTTGTGCCCAAGGTCCCTGTCTCCAGCATACAGCTGGCTCTTCTCCCTGACAGAAGGAATGACATTAATTTCATTTCTGAACATACCACCTCAAAGATGTGCTACTGAAGGCCAATTTAATTCAAGCTGAATTTGAATTTAACAGACTCTGTAGCTGATTCTCACCGTCTCCTCCATCTGGAGCTTGCTCCTTTTTTAATAAAATACAACTGACAGTTTCCTAACTGCTTTCCCTACATACTGCTATAGCTGTTCAGTGGCATGGTTTAAATGCTGTATTGCCTGTTGAACTAAAATTTGGCTCAGCACAGTATAAACAAATGATGTGGGGCCATCCCAGCCCCAGCAATCTCACAGCCTCACGCCTAGATATGCTGCCAAAGATGAAAGAAGGATGAGCAAAGCCAGGGCATCATGCAGCATCATAGGCTGGCTGCAGTGAGTTACAGGTTGTTGCACCCACTGTGCACTGAAAACCAAATAGCTCTAACAATAAATATTATTTCATGATAAAGATGTCCTTTGTTCAAATTGCACAGTGACTGAGCATTTGCCCTGTGTTCAAACTGTCAGATCCACATGGCACATGCCTGGGGACAGATTTACTCCTGTGGGCATAGCAGGTGCAAACAACGCAAACTGATCTCTGTGAAAAGATGCTGTCTTCAACCCTCTTCTAGAACATTTCTGGTCTGAAATTTGTAGCTGAGGCTCAACTGGAGTCCTGCTGATTGGCATCTGTCACGTGTTGATACAACATGTCTCACAAGCCATATTAGTCACTGTTTTTCTGGCATGGGCTTTCTGCTACCGCAAGTCTGGCTCCAACACAGAAACTCTGTGCTGCCTGTTTTGTGTCTTTTACAGTTTAGAGAGCAGGACCTAGACAGAAGATACAATGAAGAGTCTAAGAAGAAGAGGCAGCAACTGAATGAGGGTTCAGATCACGTTTCGTGGTTGTGTTAAACGGCTGCACTGCCCGCTTCTTCTAGGCCTAGCTCTCTCCTTACTCTTGCCATTGTTCTGTAGTGCGACAGTGCTGCGTCTCATTTTGCAGCCTCAACTGATGGTTATGTCATTCTTCTGAAGCTCCCACAAATGCAGGAAATTTTTTGAAGAGGAGATAGGTGGTTTGATTCTTTTCTGAGAGGAGTCAGATTTTTCTCTTCAACAGACAGGACTGCATCTCTGTTCAACTACATAAATCCTCTGAAATTTCTTCTGCTTTTTTTTCAAAACCCACAGACTTTTCCTTTCTGTGGATTAACATCAGGTGGGCAGCACTCTCCTTGCAAGGCACTATCTCATAAATCAATTTGCAGAGCAATAACGGTGTGATGAAAACATTTGTCTTTTCAGCTGTGGTGTGGCTGTGGGGTGGAGGGAGTAGAGATGTCTGCCCTCCTGCCAAGCCTCGTCCCTCCACATCACCAGGAGCATGGTACCACTCCTTCCTGCTGCAGCAGGGGTGATTCACTTCTTTGCTCATCAAAGATCAGGTTTTCAAGTGTTGTCCAACCCCAGTAAATCAGTAGAGCAGTAACATCCAGAAATGTGGTAAATCACATCATTTTTGTACTGACTCTTCAGGGTAATAAGTCATTCTCAGAGGGCTTGTGCTAGCTGCCTACACAGACATTTTGCTAAGCTATTATCTTAGGATGTGTTTGTTTATCAGGAAGGAACAAGGAAATTGGTATGAGCAGGGAGGATATTTTATTCTGCAATAGGGAGTTTTTAACAAGTGAAAATCATTTTTTGATTTTTTTTTTTTTTTACCTAGTCTGAAGTTTAACATAGTGATTCTGGTTTTAATAATCTACATGTGATTTATACAATTAATTCGGAGTTCACGTAACTGACTATAAGTCTGTTCAGCTAAAATCAGCAGAGGGATGTTACCACACCCCATAGGGAGCAGCTGACTAGTCCAAGTCCAAAAGGCAGCTCACCTGGGGCCAACAGTGGGTTCAGTGATGGGATGGAGGCACCTGCTATCTTGACAGCCGGAGTGCTTCTCAGGGCAGATGAGCCCTAAGAAGGAGATGCTGCACTGACTCACCAGGAGGTGGGCTTGTTAACTCTACTGTCAAGATTGGTGATAAAACTTGATAATAAGTCAGCAGAAGCAATTTAGAAGCACAAGGCATTATATCTCGTTACTAACTCCCCAAGGAGTCCAGCTCCCAATCCAGCTGTCTCCTCTGAGAACTTTCAGAGCCTTAGGAACAGCAGTGATTACTTGAAAACAGTGTGAGATGCTACCAGGAAACTCCACAGTGTTGCTGTAGACACACAGAAGTTTTGCATTGCTGCCTTGCACTGGGGCTTAGCAGGAGCTGTTGACACTCAGCTCTCTTCTGGCTCTATGAAAACCTGCACAGATGGGTTGAGGGATTTATAGGAAACCTCCTTAAGTCGACAAAAATAAAGTTGGTTGATATTGCAGTGTGATAACTTTGTTGGAGGTAAGGATTAAGGAATTACAGGGCTATATGATGGCTTGAATCTATAAGTGACTTTTGGTCAAAATCAGTACATGACAGATCAATCTGGGGCAAAATTACCCTGCTGTAAGTACTGTTGTCCATGCAGAGTAAAAAAAGCACAGCAACAGTACACGTATTTGCAACACAGGGATTTTCTGTTGTTTATACACAAAAGAAATACGTAACAACATGGCAAATCCTTTAATAGTATTGTACTGTGGATGATGAATGTAGTTTATAATATTGGAGTCTTTTATCAAGAGGGGTGAAATGAAAAATAATACTCACAGGAAACAAAACATAAAAGAAAAATCTTATTAAGGTTGTACAAGGTCAAGTCTGGCAGATGTTACGTCACCTTGCTCTGTGCTTGTGCGCATGCTCCCTTATTTAGTTGAACGGACTAAAAATTCTTCTTGACAGAAAAGGACCCTGGGGTGCTGATCCTATGTACCAGTGAAAATAAAGAGCCAAGAAATTGGAGAGGAGTTTGGGGAAGAGCTATATATTTTTCTTTCCTGCCTGTAAAATACGAGAAGCAGTTGTCAATGGAAGGAGCATCAGAAGCTCTTAGCATGAGTAGTGTTTGTCTTATGTGTGTCTTAATTTAGGAGTGGGTCATGGATCCATCTCTCCCCACTTCTGCTGCAGCTGTGCACAGGATCTGTAGGTTTGTAGTCCTTCTCTTCAGGGTGGGGCAGATAACAGAGAACACCTAAGGACCGGTAACATATATTAGATCAGGCCAAATCTGCATGCTTGTTTGCTGCCATTTTGTTTGTTTTTCTGTTAGTGTGCAGAGGCCACTGGGTCTTTTTTTTTTCTGCTAGAAATCTCTTCCCAGTTCTCTCTAAATACATTTATTATTCCTGGAACTTGCATACTCTCCTTGCAAAACAACACTCTCCACTGTGTGTTTGTGTGCAATACGACATTAGAGTGAGAGATACAAAGGGAATGGGGCTGTTAAAGTTGTGAAGACATTGTAGAAGATTGCATATATATTATGACAGAGTTCAGAAGATGAGGTTAAAAGATAAATTTAACACTGTACAATTGCAATAATTTTTTTCATAATTATTCCATTTCAATAAAGAAGAAAAAATAATGATCCAGCAGCCATTTTCTGTACACAAGCAATGCTTCCATTTACTTTATAAACTAAATAGCCAGACAAAACTTCTCCTAAGCTTCATGAAGGTACATTTAAGGTTTTTTTTTTTTTTTTTTTAATAAAGCTTTCCATTAGACTTAATAATTTATCATCTAGCTAATTGTACAGAATGCTTTCTAGACAAATCTCTTCAAGGCCTAATCTTAACAACAATATATTATTTTTATGTCAGTTCCTAAAGTAAGAAAACTTTTTTTAACGTCAATATTCCAGTCCATATGAATTCAGAAAATTATCCGGGCAATGAAGTCATTAGGCGGTGCTCTGATCAGAGTATCAGCATTGATCTTCTTCTCTATCACTGCATTTTTTTCCTTTCTTGGTGTGCCAAATGAACTGAAGAAATTAAAATTATGAAAAAAATGAGATCAGAAATGGACTTGTATAATTCCATCAATAATTTAAAGTAGATGTCCTGGCATAAAGAGATTCAAATTTTCTTAGCACATTGCAATTTAAAATAGGAAATATTTTTTTCATGAATTTCAAATGGTTTGCTATACCTAGGCTTACAAAGGAACATATACTATAAAATGTTTTCTTTGTGTGATGTGTTTTCCCAAATTATTTTGTTTGGGGCGCTATGACTTTATTAGCTTGTACTTGCTGTCTTTGTCTTCAGTTGGTTTTGCTCCTTGCTTCTGTTCTCTCTGTCAAATCTGGCTGGAA
>VXAV01007585.1:111874-127293 GCA_013399715.1 Alectura lathami
CAGGCAAAGCTGCGGCTGTAGGAAATCTGCAAGCCATAAATACATAAATAAGGATAAAAATACCGAGAATAGTCCACCTTCCAATGAAGGCATGCTGTTTGTGAGCAGGGTTTTCTGCTCTTTGACCAGTTCTGTTTCTCATTTTGTTTCTATTTACATGTTTTTTTCCAGTCTGTCTTTGACTTACAGAGAAGAATCAGAACTATTCCTAAAGGACACAGTTGTTTCTCTAATTCCCAATTTGAAGCCAGGTTTGCACTTGACTTTACACTGTGTTTTTATGCATTTAATTGCACTATGAAAAGCAATACTTTGTGTTTGCTTGAATTCATCAAATAACTCTCATCAATGAGTGTTTTTTCCTTTGCTTCAGTCACAGCATGTGTATGATTTAAAAGTTGCACCACCCACATCGTCCAAAATTTTGCTATGCACAGATGCTCAGTAAATTGCATACCTCCATCTGTGGCAATATAATTAGCTGGAAGAAGGTTTGAGTTTGGATTTAATGCATTGTATTCTGATTCAGTTTGAAACTGTTTCAATTCCTCTGAATTATGGGGGTGGGAGTTCTGCCATTGAATATAGTCTGCTCTTAAATTTAAAATATTTCTCAGTTTAAACTGAAAAAGAAATTGATCCCATTTAAAGTAGCAAGAACTGCAGATCCCAAATCCAATTCTTCAGGTACTTAATGCAGCCATATACATATGTAACGGCTGTGTTCCTTTTTCACATGGGATAAGCATATGAAAATGATATAAGTATAGTAAATATCTGATAAATATATTTCTAGAAAGTAAAAGGGTGGATATTTTCTATAATAATCATAACCCTTCGGTTTTTGGTAACAATTTTTATTTGAATATTTCAAAGACTTCTAACAAACACTGAGTAATGAAATCGTGTAAGAAGCCTGCAGAATTATTTCTGCAGGGTACAGGGGACAAAGGGACTGTGATTTGCTCAAAAATCAGCAAAAGCAATAGAAAATTCAAGTGTCTTGTTCCACAACAATATTTTAGTCACTGACATAACACCCATAAAGAAAGCATAATAAATGTTATTTTCAAGAAAAATTTAAATCTTCACAGGAAAATCTTACTGTGGTTGCTTATTAGGTTAGGTAGAGTGTGACAGAATAAAGCAATCTTTTTCTAAAAGTGGTAACCTGGAGACTTTTCACACTATTTTTGTTGTTCTTCTTCTGTTAAAAAAATAAATAAATAGATGTATACTTTAAAAAATCTTGAAAATTTGTTCCCCTGCTGGCACAATGCACAAAGCATAATCAAAACTGCTGATCATTTGTTCCAGAAATACACTTTTCTCATAGAGCACCCTGCAAATTCAGATATCTGCCTGATCCTCATCAAAGCAGTATACGCTGCATTTATTATCCAGGATAACATTCAAGTCTTTATAGGTGCTTACACGTGGTATTGCCTTTGTTCTTATACGTATATAAGCATATATTCAATCTTCCTCCATCAGAACAGAGGGGTAAGAAATCAGTGCAGTTAAGAGCAGGTGAAACTCATTGTGGGGAAGAATACAATATGCAGCCAACTGCTGTATGAGTTTGCAAGACTTCTGCCAAGAAAGACATGAATAACAGCTCGTGTTACCTATGAGAGTTCTCCAAACTGGAGGTTACTAGGCATAGAAAAACAAGCAAAAAATCTGAAATTTTAATCTGTCAGTCTAATCATTAAATGAACCGTTAGCATCCCAAGTTAACTTCATGAAGGCACTCATCTTTCTCAAAGACAAGACGCACAGCCTTTCCTTAGGAGACTCTAGACTGTTTCCTTTGAAGCCCAATCCACTGTCATCTTCCTTGTAAAGAATTCCTTATCCATCTTTCAGTTCCTCAGCTGCATGAGAAGAAAGGGAACAAATTTCTTGTCAAAGAAGAACATTTTACCTTTTTGTGAAAAATATCTCTTGTTTTTCTGTAAAATCTCTCATATTTGTCTCCAGTTCCTATAAAGATGTAGAATATTTTCATATTTTCTCTTTTTATCTTTGTCTGTCTTCACTTTTTACTGCCCGCTATCATAGAATCTACATAGAATAAGAGCTCAATCCTTGTGATTAAAAGAGTTTTGAAAAGCTAGAAAATGTTTAGAAAGACTTAGAAAATAGAGACATAATTTGCAGTGACTGACTTAGTACAGTGCGGGTACTGCAAGTACCAAAGCACAAAATGGATGTATGTCTTACGTTAGAGGCATTCTTAGAACCTTCACTTATTTTATTTTCTGTTTGACAATATCACATGCTACATGAGTTTTGGTATATATTTCATATTTAGCCAAGTTTTAACAGGTGGTTCAGTTAGATCAATATTTAAAAATCTTTTTGGAGAGGTTTTGACAAGAAAATAGTCCATAAATCTACCTTGGTTGAAACATTGTTCTTGTAGAATCATAGAATAGTTAACATTGGAAGGGACTTAAAATGAACATGGAGTAGGCTGAGGTCCTCAGCAAGTTCTTTGCCTCAGTCTTCACTGGCAGTCAGGTTCCCCACATCAGTCATGTCCCAGAACTTCTGGACTGGGTCAGGGGAGTCAAATCCCTCCCACTGTAAGAACACGGCAAATCGAAGACGGCTTCATGAGAGTAAACATGTATGGGGCCGGATGACATGCATCCCAGGGTTTTGAGAGAGCTGGCTGATGTGGTTGCCAAGCCACTCTCCATCATATTTAAAAAGTCACGGCTGTCAGGTGAAGTCCCTGGTGACTGGAAAAGGGGAGACATCACTCCCGTTTTTAAGAAAAGGAGAAAGGAAGACCCGGGGAACTACAGGCCAGTGAGCCTCACGTCTGTTGGAACAGATCCTTCCGGAAACTGTGTTAAGGCACATGCAAGACAAGGAGGTGGTCTGGGACAGCCAGCACAACTTCACCAAAGGCAGTTCATGCCTGAGCAGTCTGGTGGCCTATGATGGAGTGATGGCATCACCAAGGAAGGGTAACTGATATTGTCTACCTGGACTTGTGCAAGGCCTTTGACATGGTCCCACACCATATCCTTATCTCTAAAGTGGAGAGACGTGGATTTGGTGGGTGGACTGTTCACTGGATAAATAATTGGTTGGATGGTCACAGGCAGAAAGTTGTTGTCAAATGGTTCTGTGTCCAGGTGGAGGCCAGTCATGAGTGATGTCCCCCAGGGGTCCATCTTGGGAACTACGCTCTTCAACATCTTCATCAATGACACAGACGGTGAGATCGAGTGCACCCTCAGCAAGTTTGCTGGTGACACCAAGCTGAGTGGTGCAGTTGGCACACCAGAAGGAAGGGATGCCATCCAGAAGGACCCGGACAGGCTGGAAAAGTGGGCCGACGAGAACCTGATGAGATTCAACAAGGCCAAGTGCAAGGTGTTGCACTTGGGTCAGGGCAATCGCAGGAATGTGTTCAGACTGGGAGAAAAGCTCATTGAGAGCAGCCCTGCAAAGAAAGACTTAGGGGTTCTGGTGGACAAGAGGCTTGACATGAGCCAGCAGTGTGCACTTGCATCCTGGAAAGTCAACTGTATCCTGGGCCACATGAAGAGAGGGGTGGCCAGCAGGGTACCGGAGGTGATTGTCACCCTCTGTTCTGCTCATGTGAGGCCCTATCTGCAGTATTCTGTCCAGACATGGTGTCCGCAGTGTAAGAAAGACATGGAGCTGCTAGAGCGGGTCCAGAGGAGGCCATGAAGATGCTCAGAGGGCTGGAGCACCTCTCCTGCAAAGAAAGGTTGAGGAAGCAGGGCTTGTTCAGCTTGGAGGAGAGAAGGCTCTGGGGAGACCACACTGCAGCCTTCCAGTACCTAAAGGGAGCTTATAAACTGGAGGAAGAGTGACTTTTTACATGGTCTGACAGTGATAGGACAAAGGGGAATGGCTTTAAACTAAAGGAGGGGAGATTTAGGTTAGATGTTAGGAGGAAATTTTTTATTCAGAGGGCGGTGAGGCCCTGGCACAGCCTGCAAAGAGAAGCTGTGGATGCCCCATCCCTGGAGGTGTTCAAGGCCTGGGCAGCCTGATCTAGTGGGTGGAACCCTGTCCACGGCAGGGGGGGTGGAACTAGATGATCTTTGAGATCCCTTCCAACCCAAGCAATTCAATGATTCTGTGATTTTATGATATGACCTTTGGAAATCTTCTAGTCCATTTTCCTGCTCAAAGTTCTTAACTTCACAATTAGATCAGGTTGCTCAGGACCTTGTCCAGGTGGTTTCAGAGATCTCCACAGGTGGAGTTTATACAACCTGTAGTGCAGACTACAGTAAATACATTTTTTTCCCTTATATTTAACATTTTTCCCTACTTAAGCTTGTGTCCATTGCCTCTTGTCCTATCACTAAGTACCTCCAAAAAGCATTTGTCTCTGATTTCTCCATACTCACTCAATAAGTAGTTGAAGAAAGCAGCTTTCTTCAAACCAACTAACCCACCTCCTTCAACATCTCCTAGTATATTGTGTCCTCCCACCTTCAGCCAGGCACTCATCACCTTCTGCATTGAACAGTATTCCAGGTTAAGTCTTCTAAAACTGCAAGGCAGGGATTAATCACTCACTTTGGCCTATGGTCTTGCTAGTATAGCCCTCATCGCTGTAGTTAGTCTTCATTACTGGAAGGACTCATATTTGAGCCCTTACAACACTATTCTTCTGTGTTTTCCATTACCAGAAATATGAATGGTGGAAGTCAGTTTTAACAGCTTCGTGAAATGTAGGTGATGGCAATGAGATAGCTGGATTTTCTGGTTGGTGATGCAGATTGGTCATTTTCAGATATTTCAGGTATAATTTTGCAGTAAGGTTACTAATCTTCTTGTAACACAGAGTGGAAATTTCCTATTTCAGACATTTAGATAATTGGCGAGTATCCAGATAGGTTTTCTTGATATATAGCATTGCTGAGTTGCAGGCAGCATTTTGATGTGTGCTTGCCAGAAACGGATTTTAGTATGAACATCCCACCCAGTATTTTTAAAGATATACCATTAAACCTAGTTCAGTATTCTAACTCAGTACCACAAATTCTGTGTTTTTAGTAGCTCAGTTGTATGGTAATGCATCCATTTACTATTCTTTGTCAACGCATTGTATGTACTGGTTGTTGTTGAATTCTAGCATCTGCTTTAAATTATATAACATTTCCTAAGAGAATCTTTTTGGAACAAAATATACCATATTTCTGTTAAATGCATAAGACCATTTTTGAGAAAGTTTGGTAAATTTTTTCAAGTTTGAAAATCTACATCTTTGTTTTGTACTTATTAAGGACCTAATCATTACATTTTATTAAATTCCAAAGCATGTGATGTCATAATCTTCAGTGATGGATGGGTGACATATCTAACAAAATCTGAACTTGAATTTTATAGACTTGCTCAGTATTCTGGAGATATTTGCACTTAGTTAATTTAAAATAAAATAGGCATATTACCTCACTTTTGATGCTCCTTTAGATTTAGAAGCATCCATAAACTAGAAGAGAATTCAACTTCGCAACTGATTGAAATAAATGTGTAGAATGTAATTACATACCGGTTGAGTTGCATCTGTGTTTAAATAATGGAAGTCCTATCCTAACAAGTGTTGGATGGCCAAAGCTCCTGTGCTGGAAGTTCATGCTCATCAGCTCCCACTGATGTAATGTGGAGAGGTAGCAGCAAAAATTACCAGTCAGGTAACACCTGATCCTGGAGGTGTTACTCTGAAGCCTGCAGGCATACATTCAATCTAGCTATGTGTTCTGCTACTTGCTAGCCTGAGTTTCACATATTTTCCTATGATTTTTCAAGTGAGATTTCACAACCTGCAGTAAAGTACATGCTACCTCTGTTAGCAGTGGATGGACAGATTGTGCAAGGCAGTTCAGGGCATTCTTTTGTGAAAATCGTCTCGCTGGAAGACATGATAGTTGGACTGGACAGGTTTGAACTGAAGGTATCATTTCATTCATTATGTTCTTCCTTTTCCCATTTTCTTACCAGAAATACGAAATCAGAAAGTATAAATTGTGACAGATCAATCTAGGCTTAGAGTGCTCTGCCTGTGAATTGCTGCAAATGAGAAAGTAGTATACAGTCAGAGCAAAATACACCTCCACCTTCTCCTGCACTTTCCATGTTTGTGATGAAAAGAAGGAAGGATGACATCCTTCATGCTACAGGAAAAATGACAGAAGTGCAAAAGAATCTGGGGGTTTGGGTTATGAAAATACATTAAAATAAACCATTATCATATCTAAGTGATGTCTTAATGCCATGATGACTGGGGAATCTGGGGTGCTGTAACATAAATAATGAAATTACTTATGTTTATAAATGACTACTTCTTGTATCTCACCCTGGCTGAACTTGAGACAAACTCTGAATACAAAGTAGAACACGATGACTTCCATTGTAAAAGGCTAAACTGCTCCACTGAGGTGCTAAGAACATTTGCTTTCATGGCAAGAAGGATGTCAAAATTACTTGGCTTTTTGCAGGATTGTGCCTTAAGACTCTGTAGAGTCTGAGCAGATTGACAAGCAAAATAGTAGAAAAAATGAGTGGGGAGTTGCCATGGTGATCACAACATTTGATAACTGCAAATAACACTGCTTCAGAAAGCAACTATGAACCAGAATACAAAAATCGTATTTATTGTGACAAAAAGTCCAAATTCCTATAAGCTTCTCCTCACTGACTTTCAATATATTGATAATATTGATGCAGTTTGATGCCTGTGATATGACTTCACACTCAAAACAGAGTTTTTGTTTTGTTGTCCCCTAATGAATTGGTAGGAAATATGAAGACAAAGAAAATCGAAATCTGAAAACCGAATAGATATTTGCAATCATATGACTTCTGCTCTACTGGGTTGCTGTCTGTAATGGACTCTTCTTCCTCATCTTCCCCTTCTACAGTTTTGGAAAGACAATGTGTGCAGAAGTGTGTGCCAGCTTGCCATAGAAAGTCACAGCAAAACTAAGGCAGGAAGTCATGCATTCATGTCATTGCTTTACTACATACAGTCAGATTCAGCAGCAGAGATAAAAGAAAAGGCAAAGTCCCCCCTCACCCACAGAACTGATTTAAGCTTTTTTGTCTGTTACTATAGAGAAGCCGTTTGGACAGCTTTAAAATAAATGTATCCTAAATATGTAGCTATTGAGCTAGTTAGTGTAGCTAAAATTTCACTAGACACCAGACTTCAACTAACTCTGAAAACAATATTTTTTATCTCAAATTAGCTGCCATTCTGTTTAGAGTGACTACTTTAAAGTTTCCTGTTGATTCTGTTCACAAATCTTAAAAAGCCTGCAGTAATAAGCGGAGAGAATCATAAATACGCTCTGAGAGAATGGAGTGACTAGTCAGAGTATCAATTAAAAATAACCTAATGTTGCATAGGAAACTTGCAAAAATGAAAGATTTTGCAAATGCATAGAATCATTTTTTTATCATCTCTATAATATATTATTATACGATAAAACTGAAGTCAGTATTATTATCACCATAGGGATTCTGGCAGTCTAACTTCACTTAAGGCTTGGTCATATTTTTTGACAGTGATTCTGTCTTCTGTGACACAGGGAATTGTAAAGTGCACTTGTAGGAGTAAGTGTTGTATTTTCCATCACTTAACATGGCCAACCATCCCAACTAAACAGTACAAGAAAGTGGTTGATATAGAACTGGATTGACACTCTGGACTATTGCCAGTATTTTTTCTTTTTTTTTTTTTTTTTTTGCCCCCATTCATACCAAGCACAGAGATTGTAATTGCAAGTTTACTCTTTGAACAGCACTGACTCATCACTATCTATTTGATTTCAAAAATTTATTTCTGTATCACTATCCAGTACTTTTGGAGTATTCCTGCTATTGGATCTGCGCTCTTAGTCTCACTGAGTTTGGGTTTTGTTTGTTTACTGCAATTAGGCTATGATTATGAGTTATGAATAAAGTTTAGGAGGGGCAAAAAGATAGAAATCTTATTTTTGTTTTTGGTGATTTAGAAAATGCACATTGTTCTTTATGTTTGTGTATGACTCAGTCAATAAGGTAGAAATTTCCGATTCAAGATCTGACTCAGAACATAGATTTCCGTGCATCTGTTATGCTTTTGTATCAGTTTAAACTAGTTTAGTGATGACAAGACAGTCTATGAAGATTTAGCAGGCTAAAATTCTTTGTCAATTTAGCTGCATAAAAAAGACATTGCCTCTAACCTTAACAAAATAAGAGGAGATTAAAAACTTTAATGAGGATATAATTGCTTGCATTAATTCTTTCTTTGAATACTTTCTTTCATTTAAAATGTTCATATGGGTAACCCTTGTTTTAACTGAGATATAGCCTAAGCAAACATACTAGTTCGTGCTACAAGAAGGGTAAGCTTAGGGGGTGATTTGATATTAAAGGCTGGCAGATGTCATATAAGACTGGGGAGTCTGTCTCAGCTGGGCACTGTGGCAAATGTCTGTATGTTTCTTTGTAGGAAAGGAAAATGAATTGTTTCTACAACAATAAGTCCTAAAGAAGGAGTGCAAGCAGCAAGAAAATACAGAAAGGGAATAACCTGAATATTTAGTCATGATTTGGCAGATAGGCATGCACAAAAGGGAGGGGAGGAAAGCAATATGGGGGATCCAGCTCTTCTCCAAGCAAAGCTTTTAATACTTTTCAGTGTTTCTAAGAGTATCGTTCAGCATACAGCTAGACAAATACATAATGTGATGTGTGAAGAATGGGCTGACAGGTCAGGCTCAAAGGGGTTATAGTAAATGGGGTTGCATTAGGCTGACAGTCAGTCTGTAGTGGGGTTTGCAGGGCTCCATTTTAGGGAGAGTTCTCATGTATATTCTCATCAATGACTTGGATACAGGACTTGAAGTTATACTAAATATGCTTGTGGGCCACACTAAATTGGGAGAAGCTGTTGACTCCCTCATGAGTAAAGAGCTCTTGCAGAAAGATCTTGACAAATTGAAGAGCTGGGCAATCACCAACCTCAGGACGTTTAACAAGAGCAAGTGCTGGCTTCTGCACCTGGGCCAGGGTAGCCCTGGCTATATGTACAGGCTGGGGGGACAAAAGGCTGGAGAGCAGCCCCACTGAAAGGAATCTGGGTGTTCTGGCTGACAGCAAGCTGAATGTGAGCCAGCAGTGTGCCCTGGCAGCCAAAAGGGCCAACCGTACCCTGGGTGCATCAGGTACAGCACTGCCAGGTGGGTGAGGGAAGGCACTGTCCCACTCTGCTCTGCCTGGTGTGGCCTCATGTCGAGCACAGCGTGCGGTTTTGAGTGCCACAGTATAAGAAGGACATAAAGCAATCAGAGAGCACACAAAGGAGCGCTACAAAGATAGGGAAGGGTCTGGAGGGCAAGGTGTGTGAGGAATGGCTGAGGTCCCCTGGTTTGTTGTGCCCAGAGCAGAGGAGGCTGAGGGGAGGCCTCATGGCGGCCTACAGCTCCCTCCCAGGGGAGCGGAGGGGCAGGCGCTGAGCTCTGCTCTCTGGGGACAGCGACAGGGCCCGAGGGAACGGCATGGAGCTGTGTCAGGGGAGGGTCAGGGTGGGGGTTAGGAAAAGGTTCTGCAGCAGAGGGTGGTGGGCATGGAACAGGCTCCCCAGGGCAGTGGTCACAGCACCAAGTTTCTGGAGCTTAAGGAGCATTTGGAGACCACTCTCAGACATAGGGTTTGGGTTTTGAGTGGTCCTTTGTGAGGCCAGGAGTTGGATTGAATGATCCTTGTGGGTCCGTTCTAACTTGGGTTATTCTCTGAGAATATGTCAGAGTCAGATCCTGCACCTTTCTTTGTACGTCTGCCAGACGCACAGATCCCACCTGGGTCCTGAACCTTCCCACCCTTGCAAGTAATCTTGACTCTTCCCTTAAAACCTCTTTCCTACAAGCCAATGCAAAGCAAACAGACTGAACAAGGAAAGAGGCCAGCTGTGGTGCTGATCCTGCATGGAAGTCATGTCCTATAATCAGCCATTATAAGTCACTGTCACTGATTTCTGACTTCCAGGTTCATCAACAGTGGTAATTTTCCTCTTTCCTTTCCACTGAGCATACCTCAAGCCTGATACCTTCCAACAAAACCCTTTAATGAATCAGATTTATAGGATGCTTTGTCCTAATGGGGATATAAATAGATGGAAGAAAACCTGCAGACAATAGGAACCCTTCTCCCTGTGTCATGCTGTGCCAATAGGTGGACTTGCAAAATATCGTTATTGCTCACATCATTTCGTCACATCATTAAATTAATCCTTTCTTGATTGATATTTGCTGTTTCTGATTAATTTCCTCTCCTAAAGAAAAACCAGCACTAAGAAGAAAAATGATGGTTTTCAAATTTACAAAATTGTTATTCATTGCAAAAACAGGATTGCCTTTTCCTTAGAAACTCTCCTGAGTATATCAGCAATGCTAGTTACTAGGTCCTTCTGGGAAATATATTTTATTCTATGCGTTGTTCAGATCAAAAAAGTAGGAGGCAAAGCTCCTGAAAAAACACTAATAATTATAACTGAAAATGAAAATATTGACAGCTGACAGGGACAGTTAGTTTTATACCTAACTTTCTATTTTCCTTTCTGGCTTCAATAAAAATAGCTGTAAATACTGTCTTCATATTGCCTCTTCAGAGTGACTTTGCAAACAGTACTCTCAAAAGTAGAAAGGTCTGTGTTTTCAATGCTCTGAACCTCTGGAAAGCCGCTGCTATGATTTTTCTGAGGAAATCAAGTTTTGATTGTGGCTCTTAGCAGTTTCCAAGTTAGTAGTTCATGAAATTAGGGCTACAAAGATAATTAGGGGTCTGGAGTATTTCCCATATGAGGAAAGACTGAGAGACCTGGGGCTGTTTAGCCGGGAGAAGAAAAGACTGAGAGGGGATATTATCAATGCTTATAAATATCTGAAGGTTGGGGTCAAAAGTGTGAGGCCAGGTCCTTTTCGGTGGTTCCCAGCAACAGGACAAGGGGCAATGGACACAAGCCAGAGCACAGGGATTTCCATGTGAACACAAGTTAAAATTTTTTCTTCTTGGAGGTGACAGAGCACTGGAACAAGCTGCCCAGAGACGTTGTGGAGTCTCCTGCTCTGGAGGTAATCAAAACCCACCTGGACGCTTTCCTCTGTAACCTACTGCAGGGAACCTGCTTTAGCAGGCTGTTGGACTAGATGATCTCTAGAGGTCCATTCCAACTCCTATGATTCTGTGATTCAGTGAAATTAGACTGTGGTGGTAGAGAATACTAATAGCATAATGGTGTTTTAGTACTTCAGCCATACCATGAGCATTCATAATACTTTACAGACCTGTGAAACCGTTGCTGGCTGAACCCGCAATTAACAAATAGACAGAGAGAGAAAAGAGTTGAGATGCACAAGCACAGCAATAGTTAGGTTGTAATTTTTTTATTTTTGTCTTTAATGCATTAAAAGTAGTTGAATAAAAATGTCTGTCTAGACGAGCCCTGTCCTAAGGAGCACAAATCCCATCTAGGATGGGAAGGAAAAGGTCAGCATAGTTTGTCGTCTGCCCAGTCATGGATTGTGATGCATCTCCTGAATGTGAAAGGCCACTTAAAGAAACAACTTCTGTATGAGTTGCCCAATGGGATGATCTCGTCCTGAATGAAGTCAGAGGAGCCCAACACATGAAATTTCTGTGATTTACCCTTGATCAGGGGTGTTTCAGTGTTATGGGCTGCTGTGCTGAACCTCCATTAAAGAAGGTCTTGGCTTTTTTAAGTGGCAGTGCTGGCGCAGCAAGGGCATCATGTGGGTCCGCTGTTCTGGAGATACTCCAGCACCTGCTTTTGGGGGATGAGGAGTGGAATCTGTTCTGTGGCTATTTTCTTGTATTAGTACAGATGTTTAGTTGCAGCAGGAAATCAGTTCTAGTTAGACCCCATTGTAGTTTCACTTAACTACTGTAGTCTCACTTCGTACTTCAGTTTTATTGCAGAATCCTTCTGCTGTTGATTTTGGATCCAAGGAACTTTCTTCCTCCTAAGATCCCTTGGGTCTTGTCTATTATTTGTATTTTTCAGTGGGGAATGGATTATGATGAGACTTGGGGAGTACAGTGACGTGCCCTGTATTAACTTCAGAGTTGCAAATTCTGCTGGGGGCAGTGCTTTATAAGTGCCAAAGCATTATTACTTCTCATGGGACTTATGTTAATAAAATTAATCATGATGAATTATTTGGGTATCTATGTGGCATTCATATTTCCAAAGCTGTTTCTTCTACCCTACAGGGGCTGTTTCTTTTATATACAGGTCAGTGAGCTTTTGATGCAAGCACAACAAACATGCAAATGTGAATTCTTCATGTAAACCCACGGGGAAAAATAAAATCCCTAGTTAGGAAGGATGGACAGTTAGTAATTGGAAAAGTTGGTTCAGTTCTGTTCTGTTCTGCTCTGTTTTATTCTATTCTATTAGACAAATAGTTTAGGGGCACCCTAATGCAGTTCATTCTGACCAATTTTTTCAGGTAGGTGTCTAGGAGAAACTTTCCTAATTTAAGAGCTGATAGCATATTCTTTGCTACTTTCAGATTCTTTTGGAAAGAACTGATAATGTGAATTCAGTAACACTATGAGAATTATAGCTTACCAAGACTGAGTTATTTCATTATTGTTTTAAATGCAGTCCCAAATTTGGAAAGGTAATGTTAACAATACTTTGTGATGTGCAGTTAAAATAAAAATCAGGTGGGAAAACCTCTCCAACGTGAGATGCAGTTGTACTGGCAGAGCTTTGATGCTGAGATCCAATTCCAGACCTCTAAAAGCACAGAAATTAATGAGCAAGAAGGTCTTTGGGAATAACTCTTCTCATGTCACTGTAGGAAACCAAAAAGATTATTTGAAAAGCAAGAAACTGCCATTGTTCCTTGCTGTGACCTTGTTTCTTTATGGATGTTCATAGCTGCAACTCCCTCATTTTGTTTAGTATTGTTTCATGTGGGTCTTGGGTGTCTGTTCATTGCAGTTGATTTCTGGAAACTGAAGAGCAGATGGTTCATGTTTGTAAATTGCCAAAGCCTCATGACTGGAGATGCTTAGTTGCCTTGAAAATTTGAGCAGCTAAAACAGCTATTTAAGGACTGTATGATCCTTTTCTTTTTTTCTCCCCTACTTCCCTGAGCAAAACGAAGTTTGAATCTCCCCTGTGCTCTTCATAAACTACATAGAGTATATTTGTTTACATTGCCCATATTTTAGTGATACTATGCAGTTTAGAAGATTATGCAGATTTTTTGTTGTGTTTGATTATAAATATATTTAAATGCATATTTGATAGGTTTTTTCAAATATATATCAACATATTTGACATTATTTGACTCTATATATTATCAAGTTCTGTGATTCAGACAATATGTATTCTACAGTGAGCAGTCTTCACCACCTGGACATCATCCTGGCAGCCTGCTCTGGGTGCCACTGCTTGAGCAAGGAGGTATGGACCAGGTGACCTCCAGAGATGCCTTCCAACCTAAACCAATCTAGAGTAGAACTATACAATATAAATTTTGTTTAGCACTTATTTAGGAAATTGTGATATAAAACAGAAGTTCTGCCTTTCTGATAATTAAATAAAGAATTCCAAATTTAGTCTGTAGATTACATCTTAAGAACAGAACTTATTTTTTAGATTAAACAATAAAATCTAATTTAATCTTGACAGATTTATTGGTATAAATATTGCCACTGAAGAAAAAAAAAAAAAAAAAAAAAAAAAAACTAAACTTTGACTGCATTTTGCAGGTGTTGTTCTTGCATGACTTTATGATATAAAGAATAAATAAAAACCATGTAAGCCACCCTTGCAGAGCTATAAATATATCAACTAGTTTTCCATCTCTGGATGTTTCCTTTGCTGCAAGCAAAGAATAAAGGATTATTTCTGCATGCTTATTAATCCTGCATCATACAAGAACAGACCTCTGTATGTTTTAATTTGGAAGATCTCTTGGGTGTTTTACAGAATGTGGCCTTTGATTTTCCCCCGTGTCGTGCACTGTGAATTCCACCTTGGCCTTTAGGTACATTTGCTATAAGGGCTTGTTCTGACCCAGCTGCTGCAGTAGCACAGGAGAGGACAGGACAGCTGATGCTTGTCCACTCTCAGACCTGAACCCCATCTCTCCATGCTGCCAGGAGGACAGACCTTGCATCTCCTCTCTCCCCCTCCAGAGGAGACAGAATTAGCCCAGAGAAGGGAGCTGGGCACTCCTCCGCACCAACATCCCCGAGCACCACGCAGCGATCTCCTTCCCCTGCAGGTCTTGCAGTTCTGAGTACATCTCATCTCCTACCCTCTCCTCCCACCCAGTCATTGTGCTTCAGCTTCACTCTAGAATTGTTCACCTTCCGTTCTTGCCTCATCCTTCATTATCCCTTGAAAGCCCCATGTGCCTACACTTCTCTGCCCATTAATTAACTCTCTGCACAAAAGATACTGAGATAATTGATATTTTCTTCTGTATGTTATGTTCTCTCCACAGCCTGTGCCTTTTTCATCCATCTATCTCTAAGGAGGAGGCAGCTATTCTCTAGATATATAATTCATAGCACAGCAGGTCTCTACTTTCAGTCAGCCTAGACATATTAACCATTAGTAATGTGGTTATTGATGATAACAGTGCTTTAGAAGTGATTTTTTTTTTTCCATATTACTGCAACTGAAGAAGAGGAAGATACTCTTCATCTTTTAGTCTGAAACGGTGTATACTAACTATCCCAAGTTTCACATTCTCCAGTAACTCTTTATTATCCATCTGTACTATCCACTATGTGGGTTGAGTGACTAAATTCTAGAAACAAGCTTATTTTTGTATTATTACACTGTTGTGGCAAGAAAATCAAAATTAAGAGCAATTCCATTTTTATTTCTTTTATTATTATTTTATTTTTTGCTTAAGCTATAAAATTTACACAACATCAATGTGGAAACATTTTGGAAACAATTCCATAAAACTGATGATGTTCTGCTCATGTTGTTGGTATTTGGGCAGCTGTATATGCAGAAACCTGATTGTATTTGTTTTCTTTTTTTTTTTTTTTTTCTATTACAACTACCTCTTTTCCTGTGGATTAGTCACTGGATTACATTTACCTCTTCTCCTATACTTTTATAAATTTAATCACCTTATTAGCACCTGGCTAATATCTTTCAAATTCAATGGCTTCTCATGTGCAGTAGTATTCTGTACTTTCATCCTTTCATTAAACGCTTCTTTCTATCCCTGCATTTCAGTTCTCCTACTCATTTCATCAAAGTGGTTCCTATGGTGACACTCTTTCCATACACACTTTAGGCTGTGTTCCAGCATAAAAAAAATATTGTATCAGACTCTTCCATTTAATAAAGCCTTAGCCCCCCCCTCCCC
>VXAV01007585.1:127315-140132 GCA_013399715.1 Alectura lathami
GGGTTGTGGATTTGTTAACATGTAAATGTGTTTTGCAGTTCTAAACCTGGTTTTGTTCACATTCGAAATATTTAATAGGCGTGACCTTTCTGCAGTCTTCTTCAACAGCCTAGGTAGGCTTGTGGCATTTCTCATTAATCTTTGAAACTAGTGTTCCTGTTATGAATGAATGCTGCAGAAAGCATCGCATCCACAGACCACTGGGCACTTCTGTGTTTGCACTTACTTATCTGGGGCAGGTGAGGGTCTGCAGAATCCTAGTTGAGACTTTCTGGGCTTCTTTTAAGTAACTTGGTCATTGCTACTCCCCATACAGGTACAAATTGTTCTCACAAAATAAAAATCATCCATGTCACTCAGCCCTCATAGTTCATCAACAAGTCGATCGCAAATAAAATCAACAAGATATTCCTGTCTGCAGCTTTTGGATTGTAATCACACAGCCTGTTATAAACCCATCAGATGTTTCAGTTCTGTGCTGCTTTGTGAGTGTTGAACACGTTGCTCTCCAATGTGATGTTTGTCTTAGGATGAAACAATCTTCAAATATTTGCACAAAGATATTTGAAAATGGACACTGAAAATGAGAAGATGGGATAAAATGTGTCCCTTTGTTCATACTGGTACATCTATGCATGCACATGAATCTGTGTAAAATCAGTTTTTCAGAAATGATTTTTCTTTTCCAATGACTACAGGCTGTATGATGTTGTTACTTATTTGTATTATTCCAGTGACCCTTAATCATATGTTCCTTTTGTGCTACGTTTTTTAAAAATATAGAATGTACATGACACCCCTGCCCAAACTAGGTATATTTTATGTACAAGATGTGGTTAAAGATGCTTGCAGACAGTCAGAAGACAGACTGCAAGGAAAAGAGTAAGACAGTAATGATCAGTAAGATGGACTTTAGCCTAGTAATACTGCTAAATTAAAGACTGTTACAATTTTGTAGGTCTCACAGAAAAGCTGATCAAAGCAAACATCTAGTAAAATTAATTTAGGAAAGATTTCAGTGAAACAAGATTTCCTCTGCCAATTGCACTAATTGAAACATGATATGAAAGCTTGAGCAAAAAATTGAGTTGCATGGGATCGAATTTACTCTGCTAAGCATTAATAATGCTACCTAGGTGAAGAACAACAATTATATGGAGTTAGAAGACTTTGGCTAAAATTTCAAAACCATCCATTACCATATAGCATCCCTAGGAGAATCTTTATTTTTCTAAAATGACTGAAGCACGTAGCAGTGAGTATGCCTTTGGATTTCAGGAGAAAAATGAAAAAAAAAAAAAAAAAAAAAGAGGGAGAGGAGAGCAGAGGAGAGGAAACAAGCTTCTACAGCTTAAATTACAAATAAAATTTCTTCTTAAGTCCTTATAAAAAAAATGTCCAAGAATACACCAGCTAGGTGTGCTGAGTTAGCAACTACTGTTTTCAAGCTAGATATCTACCTAAATGCTTTTACAAGTCTGACTGGGCACTTTGCATCTTTAGACTCTGAACCAGTTTTCTAACTTCTGGAGTGGAACCCATTTAAGCTTTCTTTGAATTTTTACCTGGGCTGGATTTGTCCCACGTTGTGGCTAGGCCTTAGATCTGCTTAACCATTTGACAGAGCTGGACTAATGTTTTGTCTTCTGTTCTCATCAAGCAAAGGATGTCTTCTCCCTGCAGTTCCCATCAAATTCTCATTTCTCTATTTTGTGCTAGTTAATTAAATTGCTGGAGAATTAAAAAAAAAAAAAAAAAAGGAAAAAAAAAAGCTTATAATTTAAAGCATATCTGTATAGCCTGTTGAACATTGTTACTCAGTTGTATAAAACTTACAGAAAATCATGAATAGTTGTATATGGTTAGCATCAATATCCTTCACCAGAGATAAGGATTGCATAATCTCATCTATCCAAAAGGCAGGAAAAGCGAAACGCTTTTGAAAAAGGGACACTGATTTTGCATAGCTATAAATTGGTGGTTTGTGTCATCACTGTAATTTCAAAACACCTTCCAGGTCTGCACTACTTAGCGTAACTAACATATGCAAACAACGGCTCTTTTCATCTCACCTTTTGAAGGAAAACAATGTGGGCAGGGAAGTGTTTTGGTTGGATTTTTGAAGTTATCTGTATGTACATATTTCTACATACTTATATTATTTCAAGAAAGATTAAAAACAACGTTTAAAATCAAATCTGGTGGGCTCTGACTACTCTCAGTTGTGTTGGGAGCTGATTCCTTAGCCATTGGCTGAGCTGTCAAATTGTTGTTCAGCACTTGGGTGCTCAGTGTCAGTCACACAGCTGTAATTCCAGCCCAACTAACTTTCACATTCTTGACTCTTGTTCAGTGATTGTGAGTACGGGCAGGTCCAGTAACTGCAAATGTTCATACTTATGCAAATCTGACCCAAAGTGGGTAATTTGAACTCTTACATCACTGGCCGTGTTTAAAAGTGCTGATCATAATCCTTCCAGACTACCAAACTTTAGAGGCATAACGAGCTATTTTTTGGAGAGGCATTTGACTAGAGATTATTTGATGACTTCAGCAAGCAATATTTGACACCTTGTGGTTTCCTAGAAATTAGGAAATTAATGTGACCAGTAAATGAAAAGTGTGCGAAATTCTTCAGAACTGATTGTACACACTTAGCAGCTTTTATCTTGATTTTCAAAATGTGGAGGTGTGAAGTGCAGACAAATTTCATCTCTTCAGAATTAGGAGGTTCTGAAAATGTGCAAATCTGGAGATATTCCCACATGTAGCTATAGCTGTAAACTAATTTTTACATGATGTGCTTATTTATTTTTAAAAATCTGCATATTTTGTCTTAAGTCAGGCTTATAAAAATACTTAAAGGGTTAACCAAAAACTTCTGTTTTTTTGAAAGTTTCTGGAAGAGCTTTAGTATAAGATTGATGACAGCATTGAAAATATGTTAATTCACTCAATTCTCTGCATTTTCTCCTTTATTTTTACAAAAAGAGAAGAAATCTCCCAATTCACATAGCTCAGACTGTACAAGAAAAGGCATTTTTTGCTTCTCAAAATAATGCAGAAAGGGAGAGGAAAATTCTTTGAGCTATTTTACTTGGCTGGAAATGCTTTGTAAGATGGGAGTCATCTCACAACATCAGGTGTGGGCATCAGTTTAAAGTTAAGGTCCCTAAATTTCTGTTCGTCTACATGGAAAACTGTAGTGAACCAGCTCCCGCTGCAGCAGAGACTGGTACCCTGTGTGGGTGATGAACTATAGCATCCAAGGCACCAATCAGAATTTATGTATCTGAATAAAGTTGTGGCTAAAGGGGAATGAAAAAAAACAATCTGTTCAAAACATGAAGAATTTACATTTGTTATAGAACATGAAGCAGATCTCTGTGAAATGAAGGCATGTCAGTGACAGGTACGACCTCTTTTGAAAGGCTGAATGCCAACCTGTTTGCTTGATCTCACAAGTAAAATATGTGGAAATAATTCTGCCTCTAGCTGAAAGTCTTGACGTAAACAGAAATACATTACATAAAAATAATTTATTGAAGTACAAAGAAAGAAAAGCAGTGTGATAAAGTTTCTTCTTTAGAGCCATATTTTACTAATGCTAGGGGATGGAACATTCAATATTCTGATGTTAACAGGAGTGGAGTTTGACTAACTGGATGCTCTGAAAGCTATCCAAGAATTAAGCACAGAATAATTCCATTTGGAAGGAACCTTTGGAGAACGTCTCATCTGACTCCTTACTCACAGCAGGGCCAACTCAACCAGGCTGCTCAGAGACTTTTCCAGAGAAGTTCAGAGGATCTCCAAGATCCACAGCCTCCCTGGGTAACCTGTTCCAGTGTTTCATGACCCTCATGGCAACATTTTTTTCCCCTAGGTTTAATCAGTTTCCATTACTGCAACTTTTGTTTTCTGCCTCTCATACTTTTACTGTGAATATCTAAAAATAGCTTTTCTCCATCTTCTTTTAGGATGGCCTCTTTCCATCTCCTCTAGACATTCCCAATAGGTTAGCTGCAGACACTAACAAGATCTCCCCTTTGCATTTTCCTCTGAAGGTTGAGCAAACCCAGGTCTCTCAGCCTCTCTTTCTGCTTGAATGCCTGCAACAGGCTTATCCAAAGTAAACTACATATGAGAAGGCTTTACTGCATATCTAACTCCCTTTTCAAGCATAGGCTCAACTCTGCCAGTCTAATTTTATCCTGCAGCCCTGTGGAGCTCTGATATGAATTATTGCCTATCCTAGTTGACAGAAGAGATGTGTATTGCTTGGTTACAAGAGAACATCTTTGTTCCATGTGGCTTCTCCTTTTATCGCAAACCTTACTGTAGCAAAGAACAAACCACATTGCTTTTGTCTGCTTTCTCTTCCTTAAAGTATTATTAGTAGCTACACATCTGGAATGCATTTGATTTCATGATCCCAAAATGCTTTGGAGTATTAAGGGCTAAATTATACTTGCTAAGCTACAGAGGTGCAAAAAGAAAAAGGGACTAGGAATGACATAAGAAACAGAGCAAAATGTGTGCTCAGGGAAGAGGAAGGGCTCATCTAGAGAGAGCATCTTGATGATGGTGCCAAGGAGAAACCAAGGAGGCAAAGTTGGGAGAAGGATCTCTGCCTACCTTTGTCATACTACATATATTGCAGAGGTTCTCATATACATTATGTTTTGGGGCCCTTTTGCCTAAAATTTCCTACAGTTATTCTATTTTCATTTAATGAGAGAGATTTAAAACAAATTTTGAGGGACATAATGTGATATAATGTAATATTTTGTTCCATGAAAATGGTTGTACATTGCAGCTTCTCTATTTCCTCTCTGCCAAAGAGTTTCTTTAGCTCTTCGGCTTTCTTTTTCTTTGTGGCTTTTTTCCCTTCTGCCCAGTGTTTCACTGTCATTTTTGAACAACTGAATTTGTTTCAATATTTAAATACCCAAATACACATTTCCAGTCTTCATTTTACTCCTTTTTCTGCTCAGTCTAAACACTGAGTCACTCTTCAGGTTACTCTTCAAGCAATCATGGTAAGGACTTTCTTTTCTTGTTTCTCTATATAATATCATGTGAGTTGGCTATATTCAGACAGATTTCATTCAGCTGGCACTATATTAGCAAATAAACCAGACCATGAAATATGGCTGATTTTCTCTAACTTTTACTACTGTTTCTGCCAGTCTTTGTTCTATCCTCATATTTAGTCAAAAGAGGCTTAACTATCAAAAGCATTGTTGAAAATGCTGTAGAACGTGTGGTCTTATATTTATTCCTCCGAAACCCTACTGAAGACATCTTCATTCAGGAATCATTTTGGTTTTTTGAATAATGTTTTGAGACACAAGCCATTTACTTGTAATAATAGTGGCTCTACTGATACAGGGTGACAGAGAGCTTGAAGTTTTAATTCAAACACTTCACAAAACATTATTATATTTAAGAGTTTTTTAAATCGGTCATCTTTTTAAAGTCAGTACTGAGGCTTATTTGAGGAGGTATATTTTAACTAAAATCTTGTGAATGTATGCTGTCATCTCTGACTACATTGCTATTAGGCTGACTACACTGTGCTTACCCAGGCATCTTTCTTGTCTGTCTGCTGCACAATTCTTTCAGCCTGCTGGAATTTTTTCAGCAGTTCAAGGTGCACTAAAGAATACAATCTGTATGTATCAGATGTATCCTCATATACCCCTTCAAGCACTCTTAGACATTAATTAATCATGCCTGTTTATATATAATCTGCAATATCCAGTTAGTAATGTTTAGGTTTTTACTTTGCTTTTAAAGACTAATAAAGACACTACTAGTTAGAGACAGGTATTTCTTCTCTTTTACAAAGGCAAAATTCATCATCCTTTTTCTTCCAAAACCTGAACAGAAATATTTAGAGAACATTTCCCTGCAGTCTACGTGTGTTGAGAATTTTATCTTCACTAAGGATGGATCTACACTATTGCTCAGACATTTTTTGGCCCAGATAGACTGAAACAGTCATTTGTACTGATCTGCTGGATGTATTTCCTTGATATTTTAAAAACATATCATAATTTCCTTTACTGGAAACCTTTTGTCTTATATCAACTGGTATAAATCAGCTGATATAACTACAACACTAACTGAAGGCTTGGTTAACTTTTCAGCCACGTGCATGAAAAGTGTAGATGCTGATGATAGTCTCAAACTCTGTGGCTGTTAGCAGGGACTCCCTCATGACAATTAGTTGCATCCTTCAGGTAAAAAGTACCATTTGGGGTAGCAACTTCTCCATATTGCAAGGATGCCTGACAGTTTTCTGTTCTCTTCCTCTGGAGGCAAGTTCTGATGTACTTTNCTTTTCATTTGAATGGTTACTCGAGGGGGAAAATATATATATATATATATATATGTAAGGACAGAGGCAAATTCTCTTCTCGACTATTCCTCTGTCCTGGGATGTCTGAGCAGCAAATCCTGCCCACAGGCTTCCGAGTACAAATGTGCGACTAACAAAATTTCTATTATTTACTTAAAACTAGAAAGCAAATGAATTTTCACCAGAGCTTTAAAGGAATACAGTAATAACACTTTTTATCCTTTAAGTACCCTCTCAGCATTCACCTGAGTGTTTGACATGCTGATCAATGGTATGGAATAATGTAATAAATTTAGCCTGACAACCTGAGGATTTCAGTGTGGAAATTATGCCCTAAGTTAAGGGCATGCAACCTAGTAGAAAATGTAGGTGTGTAAACAAAAGCAGAGTTGGAGTAAGAGTGACTAACAAGGGAGAAATTAAATAGACAAGTCAGTAGGTCCTGTTTTGGGATAACACCTCTCCCAGGGCCAGCCCTTGGCTATGTGTTTGTTGTGCCTGAGTCCTTAATTTGTGGGTATAAAGTGCATGCTGCAATAATTGTCGTTGAAGGGAGTATGTTTGTGGAAATGCTAAAATGTTTTTTATAGTTTAGAAAAATAGGAGGTAGATGACGGTCCTCTTTTGGGTATAGGGTACAGACAATTTTGAAGAAACAAATGTCACCTTGATACAGATGCAACATTTTAGCTTTCTCCAAATGAGATTATAGGGAATCAATTTATTCTGGTTTAATTCTGACAATTAATCTTGGATGTGACAGACAATATTTGTGTTTTTAACTTGGTTGTCCACAATTATTGTGCGTTCATTTAAGACCATACCAGATGAAGTCCCTGGGGTAAGGTGGAGGGAGCTCCTGCACAATGGGGAACTGAAAGTGCTAAAAGCTGGCAGAAACTTCAGGGTCTGAGAGGTAAAATGATCACAGAAAGAGGATGGGGGCCTATGGCTTTTGCAGAGGCCCCAAGTGTTTCAGAGAGTAGCAGAGAAGAGGGAATGGGAGTGCTGGAGTGTTGTCTGCTGCTTCTCAGGAAGCTCCTGAGTTACAAGAAGCGGTGGCTTAAAGTGGGGAACCTCTCCTGCCATGGGGCCACCATGGGCCAGAGGAGAGCTGTGCATAATACCTGCATAACCTCTGTTCAATTTAAAATAGTCACTTTGGTTGCATGTATGCTAGTAAACAGTGTTTGGCAGTATTCCCCAGCTGGAATGTGATTGCTGTTAAATTGTTAGCAGGGTCCCTGGCATGGTTTGGCCCAGGCCAGCAGTACATGGCTGGACACGGTCGAGGAGACAGTCCGGGTGCTGGACCAGCCCCAGGAGCCAGGTTAAGCTTTGGGACAGCTGGAGGGTTTGATGATAGAGTCATGAGGCCCACCAAGACACCTGCCTCAGTGTCGGAGAATCATCTTGGAAACATCCAAGTTACTGATTATAAACCCGGACTTTGAGGTCTCTCTAATAAAATATGTCAGGATTGTTGTTGTCATTTGAAGAAAACCTCCATCTTCTGAGTCCAAAAGACTTTCAGATCTACCTCACAGCTCAAGTCAGTTCACAGTGCTGCGGCACTGGTGCTAAGCCATCCCTAGCAGTATTTGCAGCTTTCTTACAAGCACATGTGAGTGTAAAAGCAAAGCTGGCTGAAAGCCAAAGGCTATGGTTGTACCATTAGAGCTTCAAGAATGTGCAGAATGTGAACATGTCGTATAAAGATTTTTTTAAAGTACATTTTTCCCCTGCAGTCACAATGTCAGAGCATCAGAAATGAATGCTCAGGTTCAAATCTCCAGTCAGGTAGATTCTGCTCTGTGTTACACAACCTGTTGGCACCGCACAGTCTTTGCAGCTCTTGAACTGGCAGCCTGCCAGTGACTTGAGGGTCACCCCTAATTTGGCTATTTATTATTGATTGAATGCTGCACAATGTGCCAACTTGCATAAATCTACATAGCTTTTTAATTTTTAATTAATGCAAATCATTATTACAATTTTTAATATATGCCATCAATCAGTTTCATGAGCTATGGGGAGATAAAACCAGATGAATAAAGCAAAAGGAAGAAAAAACCCATTTGACCTAAGGTCTATTGTTATTCCCTCTACTACCAAGCTTTTCGAAAGCAGTTCTTAGAAAATGAGGCACCTTTTTGTAATTGTTCCTGTGCTGCTACTTAGCACAGACTTTCCATGAATAGTTCTATACATGCTCATGCAGACAGATCAAGTCCACTCAGCTGCTGGAATTCCTCTCCTCCACTTTCGGAGCGCTCAGATCAGCAGCTATGATTGTGGTGTCTTTCCTGAACTGTGTATTTCCCTTTCCTGGGCTAGAGAAGCAGATATTAGGATATCTGATATTAGGAAGAAATTCTTTCCTGTGAGGGTGGTGAGACACTGGAACAGGTTGCCCAGAGAGGCTGTGGATGCCCCATCCCTGGATGTGTTCAAGGCCAGGCTGGATGGGGCTCTGAGCAACCTGGTCTAGTGGGAGGTGTCCCTGCCCATGGCAGGGGGGTTGGAACTGGATGATCTTTAAGGTCCCTTCCAACCCAAACCATTCTATGATTCTATGGAAAAAAGGCATGAAACAGGCAGATACAATGGATGGGAAAAATTGAGATCAAGAACAGGACATCAAATATCCTTTCCCTCTACAATATTCCATGGCTACGAAATATTTAGGAGAAAAAAAAAAAAAATCACATTTTCTTCTATTAAATGCCTCTGAACTTGTTTTTCAAGTAAATAGATCTTTAAGCTTTATGTTCAATGGGACAGCGGTTCTCTCCTTCTTCAGCTGCCAGAGGCCCTTCTGTAGAGATTAATCTCAGAGATGGAGAGTGACAGGGTGGAAGGTAATGGACACAAATTACAGCAAAGTAAATTCATTATTAACAACAAATCTTCACTGTAACAGCAGTCACACACTGGAACAGGTAGCTCAGAGAGGCTGTGCAATGTCAGTTCTTGGGTATATTCAAAACTCAGCTGATGTAACTGGACCTGCTTTGAGTGTAGGGCTGGACAAAATGAACTCTGGGATGTCCCTTCTATCCTGAATTATTGTATTTAGATATCTATTATTATTATTATTTTATACGTATATAACTAACTGAAAGGAGGATGCAGCAAGGAAGGTGTCAGTCTCTTCTCAGGTGACAAGCGATATGACACAAGGAAATCGTCTCAGGTGGTTTGGATTGGATATTAGGAAGAATTTCTTCATGGAGAGGGTGGTCAAGCACTGGAATGTGCTGCCCAGGAGTCTGTATTTCTGTGAGTTAAAACTGAAGAAATACACCAGAGACAATGTTTGTTTCTTATTGATAAAGGAAAAGGCTCAGAATAAGAATTTCAAAATTAAAGTCCAGTAAACACATTTGATTTTTTGTCATTTCAGAAAATAGAGGTTACAAAATAGACAGGATACACTTCTATTTCAACCAAATAAACATAGCTGATTTTTAAACAGCGCTTGTTGTAGTGTAGGTCACAGTGTACGTCTGTAGCTGAGTAAGTAATGCTTGGGTACTGTGCTTAATCTAGTTTATGAAAGACTCCAGTTACTTGCCTTTTGTAGCACAATTCATGTGGATCATATGTAGAAAGGTGACACATGACTCTTTTTTTCTCTTGTAGGACAGTATTAAATCACATCTTAACGAAAGCAGTAAGAAGTTATCCTTCCAAGCCTGGTTTAATTTGCATGAGAAGTACTTATATGTTTAATGTGTGGCAGAGCGCTTTATCCATTCAGTGAAAACTGAATGCCAGAGATTACATGTGTGTAAGATAATGTGTCTTCATGTAAGTGCACATCAAGTATATGTGAAGGGTGTAAAGAAACCTGTGTATGAAAATTCCCTTTCAGGATAGCTAGAAAACTATTTATAAGTCTTCTTATGGTACAAAACTCTCTAGCAAAACCATTACTGAAATATTGGTTCATATATTGTATTATAGAATGCCTGGAAATAAAGTTCTCCAGAGAACGTTTAAATCAAAGTTCTCCTAGGAAAAGAAAAAAAAACAAAGGCTGACTTTGATCTAAAAATATATTTTTAAAGACACATGCCAAAGTACTTATTGCTCTGAACCAAGGATCTCAGACAAGCTGGTTATTAATGGAGGCAGAAGAGGGTTGTATCTGGCCTTGGTTAGGGAGTTGTGTTGACCAGCAGAATAACCAGATAACCATCATGTTTTTTGTAGGAAGAGTTCATATTTGAATACTGTCAGCAAAGGAAATCATGAAGTGAAGGGGGGTTAGAAATCCTGCCTAAAATATATTGAAAAAATTGCCTGTTAATTGTCTTCCTTTCTGATACATGTGATAACTGACAATGATGGGTGGTTTGTGTTTGCCAAGATGGTTAGGATTTGTATAAGTATCATGACTAAAATAGCAAAGGAACCATGCTGAGTTTTTCTCTTCCCATTCTAAAGACATAAATGCTGCTTTTGGCTGAGGAGAATTTATGCATAAGATATTTATTTTAGTTTTCTCCCTTGCAGTAACATTTTTATGCTAAAAGAGTGTAATCATCACTAAATGAGCAAAATAGACATGGTGAAAGACCAGTAACAGGATTTTATTTGTCATATATGCTCCATTAACAAAATATTTATTGTTCTTGGGAAGGGTGTTTGCCATATAATAGGAGAAACTGCTCACTGACAGTGCTGTGTCTGGATATTATCAACAGACACTGCTTCTGTGTTGCAGAGGAAACAACAACAACAGAGAACCAAATACCTTATTCCATAAAACACTGATTTAGGACCTACCAACCATATAATATCTTAGGCCCAGGTACTTTGATATATCTGGACTTTTAGTCCTGGGGCAGTCATTGGGGGTGTAGCTTCCTCTGCAGAAAACGTCCTAATTTTTCTAATAATCAGTATTTATTTGATTACACAAATGTGTATTAGCAGACTCTGAGTGCCTCCTGTATTCTCATTAGCCTGTCTGATCTATTTACCCCACATATTAGGACTGAAAGGAAAAATATTTTGGTAGGGTACATTCTGGTAGGATATGATTTTTCCGAGGTGCCAGTATACCCCAGCTGGGTCTCTGGTTCTTCACAGCTCCTTCCTCCTGCTTAGCTCACTACTTTGTCCTCTACACTGAGCAGTGCTCAGAATCTGGCCCCAGGCTGGACATGCACACCATGTACCACTTGGTCTTTTGCTGTGATTTTTCAAATCTACAAGTCTGATAATTAAGCAAATTTCCAAAACATCAAAACTGTGGGAAACTATCTTTCTCTCTCTGGTTCAATTTCCTAGCCCCGCATAGAAAACCTGCCCAAAAAAATTACCAAAAAATACATCAAAATGCAAAATATGCATTAATATGTTATGGTTAGAATCAAAGAGCTCTGTAAATAGAGAACTGGAGAAACTGTAAGCAGATTTATTTNTTGGCAAGATTAGGTTCATGAGTCTTTCATCAAGTTTCAGATGGACCTACTGAGTGGAAAACTACGTTAATCTTAGTAATGCCCATACATGCAGGACATGCCTTCACATTACAATTTGCCTCTCAATTATAATTAGAGTCCCCAAATAGAGAAAATAATGTGAAACGTTGTGTAGGCTTCAGCAGCCACCATATTTATCACGTAAGTCAAACATTTCATTAGTTTTAAGTTAACACAGGACACTGATTTATAGTATCATTACTTCAAAGAAAAAAGAAGAACTTTTCAAAATGGTATTTTCTCAGCTGCAAAGCAAGTCGATGCTGTCATCTGTGGTTATGTCCTATATGATGGCATTTCTATTCTTAAGTACAATATTAAGGAGTAATCCAAGATCTGAGTTTTTCCATGGCTTGTCCCGCTGACATTTTTCTTTATAACCTAGATTTTCATAAATTTAATGTGTTTTTCTTTTATTATTATTACATAGGAAGAAAGGTGTTTTATTGTTGTTATTGTTGCTATTGTTGTTATATTGTTGTTATATTAGAAAGGTCAAAAACGATTTCTGGCTACAGTATCCTGTATGATGCCACTTGAGGTTTCTTTCTCATAGGAAGTCATTAACTTTGCTGACCAGGTTTAAGACAGAAGTTAAAGAAAATCAATTATTTTCGGTGAGCATTGTGTTAAATTCATTCATATTAAGCTCGCAAATGGGTTTAATCCATCTGAGAAAAAAAAAAAAAAAAGAGGCCTTAATTTGAGATAGTTTCATTTAAAGGAAGGTTGTAAAGTTACTCCGTTATTAATGTTAATACTCCATCATTAACATGCTTTAACTTTTATATACGTTGATTTCTTACATATAATTGATTTACACTGACTTTCCCCAAGTCTTCTGAAGTCAACAAGTTTGTAGTTTAAATCCAGATGCTTATCTGAAAATCAATTAACTGCAAACAAAGCAGGGTACAGAAGTTTTTCATTTGTGTAGTACTGGTGTAGGAATTGT